>JADLZN010001552.1:0-247246 GCA_018155175.1 Sinocyclocheilus anophthalmus | reverse complement strand
AATTTGATATGGAAATATTTTAAATATGGCTAATAAAAAATAAATACAATTAAAAAAAACATTGCATTTGCCGTTGATTCTTATAATTTGTAACGGCAACATTTAAATCCTTTTTCAGCAGCTTTAAATGTGTATGTGGGCCTGGCAGGACCCTGGATAGCTCCCGTCTTTCTAAGGTCATATGGCCACTCACGTAAACGCCAGCTAATTATATTGATAACGCACGCATGCAGGCAATGCATAAGGCAGTTCATTTTTATTATGCCATAATGCATATCACCAACTTTACGACGCCTATAGCTCGTCATTACATGACTGGCAAAAGGCATGCTGGTGATATGAATCAGCGACCGTCACTGCGACTGTCTGTAGCCCCTCATTAATGGCCAGGATTGACATTTCTGGGGTTTTCATCATGTTCAGTGCATTTCTGCAGAGAAACAATGCAAGGCAAGTACTGGCCGTTAATTGCGCCTCCGTTTCGGGTGGGATGAGCTTGTGGAAATGATGACCGTGGATAAAATAGTAATGAGGGGCTATTGATTAACCCGATATGTTCAAGACCCTGAATCGTCCCTGTTGCTGGCAATTAAAAATAGCCAGCGAAACTGCCCTGAGTATAATAATAATAATAATAATATCATTTATAAATTAATAGGTCATTGTTATATTAAACAAAATTATTTTGTGTTTTGTTTCAGTTTTGAATATGAAATGAACTGCTGACGAAATATCCTAATAACGACTAAATGACTGATTAGCAGTTTTGACTTCTTTTAACTCGGCATAATCCCTTTTGCTTTAGCTTAAATTATTAGTGTAATCAGGCCAATAATTCTCCCAGATCTGCCAAATAATGTCATAAAATAAAATAACCACTTATCTTAATAAACAGAAAGTCAGTAAGGCTAATTAATTATTTGTGCTGAACAATATAATGCATAATGTCTAAATAATAAATCATAGTATAGTGTATTTTATAGGCATACAATTATATGAATAAAATCCTAAATATGGAGAAAGCAAATACCTTACACTCAACTTTATTGTTGCTAATCATACTTGCCCTAAAATTCACACATATATGACAATGTGAGGAGGAGGCCTTTGAGTCATTCTTTCTTTTGTCACATACTGTAGGCTTCCTTCAATATTTAGACATCCTTGTCTCGATTGATTAGTTCTGGCAACCGTTCTGCATGTTTTAGTGCTTGTTCTGTGTGATCAGTAATATTTTATTTGCTGTAGACTGTCGACTCACAGGTATGAAGTGTAGTTTGTCGGTGCTCAAGGTCAGACTCATGCTCTGTCATTTAAAGTCTATGATGGATGCATATAGATTCTTTCATATATTAAATAGGATAAATTAACAGCGAGTTATATTAACATATTCAATTGTTAGTGTGCCACATGCCATGCTTTATATATCTGTGACTGTTTTGTGTCAGCTACTTGCTCCTTTTACCCACAGTGTCTGGCTTCTGTAGTTTTACGCTTAAGTACTCCAGTGCACATCTCCCTCACACTTCCAGACAGTTTGAGTGTTTGGCATGTTCCAGTGCGGACCGATCAGGATGGATCAGATGCAGAGGAGGAGGGCAGATTTGGATAGAATGGGGCCATACAGTGAGTGTGGCTTCATGTTGTGGCAGTACCGTTCTTATGACGGTTTGCATGGGATTCCCCTTTGGCCAAAGAATTGAGGTGATACACTGAGCCTGGAGAGACACATCACACTCCCTGCCTTTATCCTAAGTTGTTTTCCTGTCTGTTCCTTCCTCATCATCTGTCTCCAACACAGTCATAATGTACCCTGCGTCTACACCTGTTGATTGTGTGCACAAACAATGGAGAAACAAATCCTGCAAAACGATGTGATGCTCAGAGCTTTATTGTGGACAAGCAATGCAAGACGCAAGCTGATCTTTTGGTTTGTAAGGCACGCACATCTGAAGGCATGATTGGTGAGCAGAAAACACCACTACTCTTCTTCATCAGCAGCTCCAGAGATGGAATACGATTTCTCCTGTGTGTTGCTCTCCAGTGTGTCGTCCTCAGTTTTAACGGTTCTGTGGGGAAAAAAGCAATGCAGAATCTAAGTAGCCTGGAATGAAACTCTAAAACTGAACACTTTTTATTTCATAAAGAAACAATATGTAAAGAGAGATATGGGAATGGGATTGGAATTTGACATAAGGTCAGAATTAAAGTTCCTGCACAAACACCGCAGAACGAACACATGCAAACCACTGAGTCACGGCTCTGACAAAAAGCTTGATTTTAATGCTACCTGATAAGCACAGTCTTCCTCTCCGTCATCTCCACAGCCTGCTCTTGAGTGTAGTCTACAGTGGCGCCAACTCCACCGGTGATGCCATTAACAAGACCTCCTCCAAGACCACCCCCAAGACCTTTGGAAGGGCCACTGTCGATCCCTCCTCCAAGACCTCTGGCAAGCCCAATGTCTAGACCTCCTCCAAGACCTGTGGCTGGACCAACACCAGGACCTCCGGCCACTCTATCAGCAACTCCTGCAACACCTGCGGCTCCAGCACTGTGAACACTCATGCTGCCGCTCATGAAGGACATGGTCTGCATGCTCTGCATCACAGAAGCAATACGAGAGTCTTCACCCTCAATGAGCTTCCTGTGAACAAAAATTTAGAAGGAAGGATTGAAGAAAATAGAAGAAATTTCGTTTTCTTATACAGCATAAACTTGATCAGCAAACATGGTCCAAATAGAACAACAACAGAATGGTACAGGCAAATATAAATAATTAGAAGGATAAGAGATAAATATCTCTGATACATGCAATATTAAAGGGTCAGTCAAGTAAAAAGATCACATTGATTATATCTTGAAGGTATACGGAAAAATAGCAACAACAAAAAAAATAGCAATCAAAGTTACAAAATATAGGTTTCCATAGGTTTCTGAAATAGATGTGACTTGTTATTAAATTAACCTGAAAGCTACAAGTGGTTTTGGAGTAGGTGGTATTTGTTTGGATTTAAAGAGTTTTTCAAGTATCTAAAATCTACCTGTATGTGGTCATTTCAATCTCCAGGGCCATCTTCACATTGAGCAGATCTTGGTATTCACGCAGGAGCAGTGCCGTTCTTTGTTTGGAGGACTTCAGCTCAAGCTGCAAGGCTTCAATTCTTGCCTGACAAAAAAAAATCAGAAGTCTTAAGAAATGCTAAGGTCATATTTATATTCATGCTTATGCTCAGATTTCTTTCTTTGATTTTACTTTGTATGTAGCCCAAGGCATGATTATATGTGACTCGGTTTCTCACCTGGAGTTCCTCCAGTTCTTTTCTGTACTTTTCTTGAGTCTCACGGATCTGCGCTTCCAAAGCCTCATTTTTGGTTTTCAAAGAGTCCAGATCACGCTCCTTATTTTGAATCTAAAAACAAGCAGAATATTTCAAACAAGAGGAAACAAAGAATGAATGTTATACTGTAATCATTTTGAATACTGTTATTTTACTATTGTTATAGGACTCATATTATTGAGAAATTTAAGCATGTGTCAAGAGTGATCATTAATACTTACGTCCTTCTTCGCAGTTACAATTTCCTCTCGCACGCTTCGCCTCTTGTCCACATGTTTTGACGTTTTGTTGTTGAGATCATTAAATTTGGTTTTGTACCAAGAGTCCATTTCCTGCAGAAAAACGGTTTGGTTAATATGAAGTCCAGGGAATGTTGTAACATTTTGTTTAAACATTTAACTCAATAGTTTGTGTTTTTTATTTAGTTGTTTTGTTTGTTTTTTCTTTCCCATTTTCATGCTTAAAATAATAGTTTATAGAACTGTGTGAATCAAGGTCAAGTACAAAGAGTGTTGCTGTTGTTTTTTTCAAACAAACTTAATTCCACAAAAAATCTAAATAATAAAATAAACCCATACCACCCCTTTCATTATAAACGTTTAAAATGGAAAACAATTAGCAACATTTTTTAACTGAAATATTTTTAATTATTTATACAGAAACATTTAAACTCAAAGCTCCAAACAAAACTGTAATAATAATAATAATACCAACAACATTTTCCAATACAGCTCATGTGTACAATGCTCCTCCTTTAGCAAAAATCCTCACCTGTAAATTCTTCGCGGCAATGTCGTCATACTGGTGTTGGATCTGCTTGATGGCGCTCGAGAGGTCTGGGAGGCTGTAGGCGTCTGCTGCTGAGGCGTGGGCCGTATATATCTGTTTCATAAGCTCTTCGATTTCCTGAAAATGTGCGGTTTTGAAAAATTTAGTCATTTAGCTTTTTATTTATCAAGGGCAGTATAACTATTTTGCGTTTTTATTACCTCTTTGTGTACTCTTCGAAGGAATTCTAGTTCCACCTCTAGGTTTTCTAGCTGCTTCTCCAAAGCAATGCGCGCGGCGGTGGCGGCGTCCACATCCTGAGGTGATAAAAGATGTTCACCTCATTCTACCACTTTTTTTTTTTGCTTATGTAACTAAATGTTATAAGACAATTTTATGGTAATCATACCGGACGGAAGGCTTCAATATCAAGCTCGGCTTTCTTCCTCATCTCCAAGGCCTCCTCGTATTTCACCTTCATCATCTCCAGCTGACCCGCCATAGCATCCTTTGCAGCGATAGCAAGGTCCTTTAAAAGTAATTATAGGTATTATCATATAGACTATGTCTAAGTCTGATACTATAGTTCCTTCCCCCTCTAAGACAACATTACTCTACTCAAAAAAATAGCCTGTAGTGTAAATATTTATAAATCATTGATTTCATTTACGAATATACGTTAAACATGGCTGCATGTTAATTTACCAGGTGTACATTTATTGTAAATGTTTTTTGATGCTTAAGATTTGTCAAAAGATCAATTCGAATGACTATAGCTACCCGCTGTACTCTCATGTGGTCCGCCAGCCTCTTCAGCTCCTGGAGTTGTTCCTCGTACAGCAGGCGGAGGCCGGTGGGCTTCAAGTATCGATTCTTTAGGGCCTCAATTTCCATCTCCAGCAATTTGTTTTGCTGCTCCAGCGAACGAACCTTTGTTGCGACAGAAGAATAAGGCAACACAGTACGCGTGTTATGTGCTCTGTCTGTGTGCCCACAGAAGTGCGAATAATGCGCTTTATCTCGCGAGCCAGCAGTGGCATTTCCACAGTGCCAGTGCCAGCGACGCATTCAAGCGTGGACAAATCAGACAAATCCTGTCAAAGATGGCTCTAAAAATGAGGCTTTTTTTACAAGAGCATTAAGAGCACTGTTACATTCATTATAGTAGGCTATGTTATTCAAAATGTATGGCACCTTTGTGATGCATTCAGTATTTTATATATATGCGCAAGGGCATACTAGTTTTGTGTGAGGGCACTTGCCTTCTCGATGTATGCTGCCAGTCGATCGTTGAGCACAATCATCTCTTGTCTCTCGCTGGTTCGTGTGTTCAGGAATTCACGGTTTTCTGCAGAAGCCTGGTCGAGATCGACCCCTGGACCCCCTCCGCTAAGACAGATGGCTCCCATTCCGACACTGCAATTCATTCAGATTTATCATAACGTGAATTCCTAAGGTAAAATGAGATGTGAAGTGAATGCGAGGTAACGTGTTGCTGACATGGGAAAGATGCATTTGTTTGTCACTTTGGCTTTTATTAGGTCACACAGTTATTGAGAGCGCTTGAGTTTCCTAGAGGCCGTGTGTGATTTTTATCGGATCAGTAAATTCAATTAAAAAGAAACTGTGTTCTAACATGTTCTAACAAAGAAATTATTTGCCACCAAACAACAGAATAGGACTAAAGTATATTTGCAGTCGAAAAATCTCTACAATATAGGCCAAATAGATAGATAGATAGAGGATTAGATAGATAGATAGATAGATAGATAGATAGGGATAATTTATTTACATATAATTTATTATATTTATAATAGAATTTTGGAATATATATTTAGATTATTTTCGGTTATCATTAATTGTATATTACAGGATTTTTATATTCTTTTTTTTGCTGTTGATTTTTTTACACACAATAAAATAAAAATATATTTTTTTATGGCACATATAACACATATTTGTATTAAATTGTACATGTTTATGTTGTTTTTTATGATTAATAAATGGATAATATCTTTAAATATCTTAAAATATTTCCTTGGAGGTGATCTATATATATATTATATTAATTATATCTTTTTTCTATATATTATATATATATATATTATTAGTATATATTATATATATATATATATATATATACCACACACACACCACATACATACATGCATATTTTGATTATCTATGTATATATGTAATGTTCTCATTTTTTCTCTTTTATTAAAAGCTTAATTTGAACATCTCCTAAATGCCAGAAACAATTAATTACTTTGAGAAGAAAAAAAAACATTTTCTGTAGTTTTAACAAATTGCATTTAGTTTAATGCATGTGATGATGCTCTGCATTGTTCCTTTATTTATCTGTGCCGGCAGGATGGCAATGCTTACCCAGTCATGAAGGACTGACTGCGTGAGGATGAGATGGTTCTCCGGCCCACTGCCATGCTCCTGCTGACAGCGCTGGCTTTACGGGTGTAGCTGGCTGAACGGCACCTCCCGACATCCCGTCTGACGGGAGAAGGGCTGCTGACCCTCACCTGGTAAGAGGAGGTGCTGGTGTCCTCGAAATGGCGGCGATAGGATGAGATCCTTTCTGGGCTGCGACTCATCATGGGTCAGTGGCTAAACTTTAAGGCCTTGCTGTGTTGATCTTCCTCTCACAAGTTCTGCTCGCAAATCCAGACTCCCAGAGATCCAGGCGTTTTATAGTCCGTTATAAACATGAGTCAATGCTATGGGAATGTTGAGCCTCTGCTCCATCAAGAATTGGGCCCGTCACTCGAACATCTGTCAGGGTCTTGAGAGGTGTTGAATGAAGGGGTAAATTATGAGACAAGGCTCCATTAGTCTGGAGGTGCAGTCATGATGTGATGTGGTTTGATATGTAGGGATTTTAATTACACATTCTTCTAGACAGGGCCAGGAGTAATGTCACAAGGTCAATCTGAGCAGAGGGAGATGACACTAATGTGGTCACTATTTACATGGCAGAATGTGCAAAAATGAGAAATGCGAGAGGAATTAACTAGAGTGTTTTGCTGGCCTGTCTGAGATTCACGCTTGAGATGACTAAAGGATGTAAGTGGGAATTACAAAGTCCTTGGAGTCTCTTTAATCAGGATCTAAAGAATAATTTTTGCTTAAAAAGTCAGTTTCAGCTGAAATATGGTCTAATCTTTATTCATTACAGAACTCTTTGTTTAATGCTGATCGAATGTGGTTTATGAGATTCTTTCCGACTATCTAAGATTTGCCAGGCATGTGGGAGGAAGGCTGGGTCTGCATCTCTCTGAGATGTGAACAGTGGCAAAATGAGCTCAAACACTCAGGCGTTATTTTACTCCTGCTATCTCATTCAATTACAGTACATTAGTCACTCATCCCTATAGCAGTGCTCATACAGGAAAAAAAACTATGACAGCATTGGTAAAGACAATAGACTAGCCTCTTTATTGCCAATAATAAGCCACCGTTATCTTTGTGTGCTCATGCTGCTTTGCTCACTTATAATTAAAACAATTTTCTAAATTTCAGATTCATCAGTAAGAGACAGCTTTGTCACATCCACATTAATGACAATGGTACACATAATTCTTATAATCGTAAACATAAGTATAGCTCAAAGACCAATATGACTAATAAGACTAACACTGCACTCTCAGAAAAGAAAGTTAGTGAGGTATTAATATGTACACTATATCTTTTAGTTAATAATTAGGTACAAAGATTTACCTTTGGAAAGTATACTGCCCCAGTGACAGATTTTGTACCTCTTTTTGTGAGAGTGTAAGACAATCTTCTATGATTATATAATGGCAGTGCCATATACAACTCTTGTTATCATTAGTCACAGATACACAGGAAAACGATGATCAAGCAAATAAACCCCCCCCCCCCCAGTAACACATACCACTTAAATATTAAAAGTGTAAATTTATTCCATCGTGATGAGAAAGTGTCACTGCTTAATATTTTTGTTAAAAACAGTAACATCAGGGTTTCTTGATGAATAGAAAGTTAACAGAACTTAATTTATTTGAAAAGAAATATTCTTGCTGATTTAAAGTATTAATTTCTTTAAAAAATATGTATTTGCACATAGTGTTTTTGTAGCTCACTAAATTACAAGGATATGTACATCTGATTTTTACATTTTGTGAAGAAAACCCGAGTAATTTTTTCCTGTGCAAAACTAAAGCCACTCCATTTAATGTTGATATTCATATTTGTAGCACAAATGATGAAGGATGAGTTACACCCTGCATTTTAATATTTATTTCAATTTTACATTTAAGACAAATGTGAGATAACACCGATTTTTTTATATCAAATAATCACAATACACGCAATGTAGCATCAAGGTTTTATTTTCAAGAATACTTTTAAAGTTACTTTTAAATAGTGCTATGTTGACTTCATAAATCACTGAATAAAATTGATATTTTTTCCCTGATATTTGGATTGCCTGCTCAAAATATTTAGGTTGAACTATTAGGCAAATAGCCAAGAGCTCTTTGAACAGAAGTTGTAACATACACACTATAGGCCACTGCACTTCCCATTCAAACTGACCACATCAAATAAAATATCAGTGTAGAATGTGCACTGCTCACATCATATAACAGTGCATCTTTTAGGCTTAAAATATATTCACACCATTCCTTTATTTCCAGTCAATACCGTTAAATGATTCAGTCTTACTGGCACATTTCGACTCGGTATCAGTGGTATAATTCAGACTGCAGTACAAGTCAATCAAACGTCTATCACAGTGTTAACATGACTACAGCGTGACAATCACTCTTTGGTTTGTATTAATTGATGTTCTGCCCATTCTTGCCATCCACCTGGATAATACTGGACCCTACAAGAAGAGAGAGACAACTTAGACAACTAAAGCAAACAGAACTTCAATATACAGCACTATAGCATATTGATCTTAAACTGGTTTTAATGTGCAATGTCTTTTATTTAGTCAGAAAAAAATAAAATTTTCTGTTATGCATTTCATAAAAGGACTTATCCTAGAATTATCCTTTTATTTTACATATTAGCATGGTTTTGTTTGTTTTTCAACCTTAGTATACTATATAAAATTGAGCATAGTCTGGCTTATAATGTGTGAATGATACTAATGCATCTACATACTTATGATGAGAATAACAGAGAAAAACCATTAAGATCCCCAAACCAGGGGAAAAGTTGGATCGCCATTGAAGCATGTATTTATTTCTAATTTAGCGTTTTGTTCCACCATTTTATTTTAGCTTTGAAATATAAGTGAATTGCATTTCAAAAATGTATATTTTAATAAAATATAGTTCAACATATAATTCAACATTTAATTTTGGCCTATGGCCTGCAATCAGGTTTGATTTTTGACCCATCATAGTAAAAAGTTAAAAGTTTGGGCAGCCCTGCATTAAAATATTACATTCATCCCTTATTGTATATTAAAAATAACTGCTCACTTGGTGTATCCTAAAGACACTGCCGTTTCCATGGCTTTTTTGCTTCTTACACCAGCTAGACAAGTGAACACTATATTTTGGGATTGTGATGGCATGACTCCTCCGTATTTCTCCTTGAAATCATCAGGCGTGAGCTGTAGAGCTCCATTCACCTGTCCCACTGCAGAAGAGAAGGTGCAGCATTGTAATTTATATGATGTGTCTTTAAATAAACAGTATACTTATTAGGCCACGCACTGACTTACATGGCACGTTAATTGACCCCGGTATGTTCCCGTATTCCCGGAGTTCCCACGGCTCACGCACGTCTATAACCACACTGGAGTCAGACAGCAGCAGTTTCTTCAGCTGCTCGTAGGACACATCTATTGAAGGCTGGCTTGAAGAACTGAAATTCCGTAATGAACTACCATCATAACGAATGACACGGATGTCTGAAAGACAGATAGACACGTTTGACCAACAGAGGCCGTTCTTCTGCGACACGTGTAGTAGTCATGTGATATTTACCTTTCAAAAGAAACATGTCACCTTTAGAATAATTTATACAAGTACTTCTTACAGCCCAAACTTTTACAAATACGCAGAGCCAGAAATAACATATGTTAAATCGGTAGAGATAAATGCAAGATTCACCGTGATTTTTTTTAGAACTATCGATGTCAAGCACGGTGCATTAAATTTAACTGTTAAATATTAATGCAACATTTCAACACTCACGCTGTAAGCAACGCAAATGTGTCCAGCATGAAGTAGTTGTCAGTTGTCTTGTAACAGGAATGACAATTCTGCTCGCTAAAACGCGGACTATACTCCTCGTCAGCCGTGAATAGACATTTAACGCCATGATAGGATTTATGGTAATGAAAGCTGCAAGATGACGATGCTCCTTATTTCTTGTTTTGTATTTAAATATAGCCGAAAACACAGTACAACTGATTGTAAGTTACGTAGCTGGATTGCAGCTACCCACTACTCCTGCACGCATGCGCACAACTACGTATTACCAGCGACGCTGGCTCCTCTTTTGACTCCCAAACTCGTATGCAAAAACCCAGGTATATATATAGCTTTTAAGTTGTTTACATGATTATCTCTTTTTTTCCCTATTTTATTTTTCGTTTTAATTACATTTTTCTTTATGACTTTCTCTTTTCCTAGTTTTTGTATATCTGTTTAACAAAGTGCTATACTGTATTTTGATATATAAGTAATTATTGTCATGTTTATTGATTATAATTTGACTGGCAATGAAAAATGTAGACCCACGCGTGCCACGTGGTTCCAGTGTTAAACTAATCTTAGTAGAGAAAGTGGACATGCGGGAATTACATTTTTAATGAGTGGTGCTTGCTTTTGAAAAAAAGCATTTGAAAATGCAGAGTGTACCTTTATTTGAATTTCTATATGAATAATACATTGTTATTCCATTAAAAATGAAAGTCAGGGTGCAGATCTCATATATGCATATTAACATAAAAAAATGCGAAGACAAGTGAAATGTGCAAATACAATGTATAGGCCTAATGCATAATAGATATGTTGCCAAGTGTAACTGATTAAATGATGCAAACAGGAAAATAAAAATAGAGTATCATAAAAAATGGAAAAAAATAAAAGTTGCCCTTTTGCGCTTACATTTATACAAAACACCACAGTAGATATACAAACGAGTTTGGCCATACAAGTACCCGTAGTGCGTCGTTGAGTATGCGACCACGTGACACATGTGATACTTGTGCTTTCTGTTCTTCTCCAAATGCCACCAAATACGCGGACAAACTCTGTTAATCAGAATATAAACTGCGTCGCGGGATTACTCGATTTCTGATTGTCGAAGTGTTAGATTCGAACACCAAAACCGCAGGCAGAAATTCTTTCGTATTTATAAACTTGGAAGCATATGTAAGTTATCAGCTTCGCTCTTCCACTTGGCCACTTGACAACTGACGTTAACTCTGTAGTGAGCCTGGAGAGGAGGGGACCATAAACAGGGTGAGCTGGGTTTATTACTGTAAGCCAAAGACCATTTGATGTTTATAGCCACTCTTTTGGAGCAACATTGTGCTATAAACAGTTCTGACTTACTAAAGAAGCAAAGGCCTTTAACCAGCCGGTACCTGCTGTCACTTGTATCAGTTACCTGGGCAAGTCTCAGGTGTCGTGCTGGTGTTGTTACAGTGGCTGTGCTAATAACTTATTTCCTTTGTATGTCTTTATTATCCTCACTTCCTGATTCGTCAGTTCTAATTAATGGTTGTACTGGAGACTTCCTTATCAAAATTGTATTCAAATGCTGGTACAGTATACATGTGGTTCAAATTGGACTTATAGTGACTGCAATGCCTGCCCACTGAGATGGAAAGGAACAATACTCAGGAGTGTCAATAGATTATATTAATTGCAGAGTTTTAAAACTATATGTTCTTCAGTGAAAACAAAATTTGTTGAGGGGAAATCAGAATATGCAATATAATGTTTACATTTTGTGAGTCTTGATTTTTAGCCTTTTAGTTACGTGGTATTATTTTAATATTTTTTAGCCTTGTAGTTGCACTATATTTTTTATATAATGTTAGGCTAATTAATATATTTTACATATCATTTTATTTTAGCAGCTTTTAGCCTTTTAGTTACATCGTATTATTTTAATATTTTTTAGCATTGTAGTTGCATTATATATTTTTTAACAATGTTAATTCATATAGTTTTTTTTATATATTTTTACATTTTGTAAAATTTGTAGCCTATTAGTTATTTTTAAAAAAGCAGTTTTTAGCCTTTTAATGACAATGACTTGTTTTAATATAATTCTTTTAAAGTAAAAGTAATTTTGTGCCCACCTTGGAAGCTTGCCATGGCCCTCTAGTGAGCCCTGGCTCCCAGGCATGTGTTGTATGATAATGTTCAGAGTTTTAGGCTTCAGAAACATAATTTTAACTGTGCTGTGGGCTCTCATACTTAGCGAGTGACTTTTTTCCTAGATACAAATGCGGCTGAAAGACCCCTTCTCTTTAAAAACCGCAGACATGACCAAGCGGTCTAACAAGCCAAAGAAGCCTCGTGATGAAGACTCGTCCGATGAGGTTGGCGGTAAGGAAAGGTTTCAATGTCATTTCTCATTCCAGTACATTATTCATTGGACTCTTGGTACTCATTTAAAAAATCACAGAGAAGCATCTAAGGGATTTATCAGACATTAAGGATCTATCATGCATGAAGTTCATTCACCCACTCAACACTTTCTTACCCACAAATATATCTGCGGTCGAACAACTGATTATCAAATCAAACTCTGCCTCCAGCACACTTGATCCTATTACAACATACTTACTCAAAACCCTGTTGCCTTCACTCATCCAACCTATTACTCATATTATAAACAGATCCCTTGACACTGGTTAAGTTCCACAAGACCTAAAAGTAGCTCCCATCACCCCAATCCTTCAGAAACCTGGTCTTGATAACATAGATCTGAACAATTTTAGACCAATATCAAACCTCCCATTTGTTGCTAAAATACTTGAGAAGGTAGTTGCAGCACAACTGCAATCTCATTTAGAGAAACATAATCTTTATGAGCAGTTTCAATCTGGTTTCCGTCCCTCTCACAGCACAGAAACAGTACTTTTAAAAGTGGTTAATGATCTCCTGGTTTCTGATTCAGGTGCCCACAGTATCCTGGTTCTCCTTGATCTGAGTGCAGCCTTTGATACTGTTTGCCACTCCGTACTTCTTTCTCGACTATCTGCTATAGGTATCACTGGTGCTGCGCTTCACTTCAGTGGCTAACTTCATATCTATCGGATAGACAGCAATTCGTTAGAATAGATAAGAATAGATCTCGCACTGTCACTATTTCCCGTGGTGTCCCCCAAGATTCTGTACTTGGTCCACTTCTATTTCTCATTTACGTGCTGCCACTGGGTCAGATCATCAGACGTGATGGTCTCAATTTTCAGTTATGCTGATGATATTCAAATTTATTTTACGGTTCAACCCAACTCAGTTTGTCCACCCCTTTCTATAGTTTCCTGTCTTCAAGAACTTAAAACCTGGATGTCAGATAACTTTTTACAACTAAATGCAGACAAAACTGAAATCCTGCTGGTTGGCCCTAAATCACAGAGCTCCCCCCAGCATGACATTTTCATTGATATCGATGGTGTCCAGATTAGGCCCTCAACAACTGTGCAAAATTTGGGAGTGTTATTTGACTCTGTGTTATGCTTTGATTCACATATTGGTCAGATTGTTAAATCATGCTTTTACCAATTGCGGAATATTGTTCGTATACGTCCCTCACTTAATTTTGGAGATGCTGAAACTATTATCCATGCTTTTATAACCTCCAGATTGGATTACTGTAACTCCTTATATGGCGGCTTACCTGCCAAAGTTATTAATCGCCTCCAAATGGTACAAAACTCTGCTGTTCGAGCCCTTGCATTTAACCAAAAATCTGCACACATCACTCCCATCCTTCACCAACTTCACTGGCCAAACATATTCAGTTCAAACTCTTAGTTTTAGTTTATAAGGCCTGTCACAGCCTCGCACCTCAATACCTTGCTGAGTTAGTGCAACCATACATTCCTGCATGGACTCTCAGATCTAGCAGTGATAACTTGCTTGTTGTGCCCAAGTATGAACTCTCTATGGTGGGTGGTAGGGCTTTCTGTATTATAGGCCCTAAGCTATGGAATAAGCTACCCCATAATATTCATGCTGCCTCCTCTCTCCAGGCCTTTAAGTCTCAACTTAAAACTCATCTATTCACTTTGTTCTCTAAATAACACATTTACCTCTCTGCTTCTCTATTTCTCAACTTCTGTTTGTATGACATAAGTCCACCATGGAAGACCACCATCTTGACATAATTGCTTGTATTATTTTGTAAAACGTCTTTGGGCTCTTGACAGTCTGGTGTATTTTGTTTGCCAATTTACTTGTATTATTTTGTAAAGCGTCCTTGGGTTCTTGAAAGGTGCTATAAAAATAAAACATTATTATTATTCAGATTGTGGGTTTACCAATGCTTGCATAGAGTTGTAAACTACAGTAAAGGTGTATATTTTGGTGCCATCCAGGGTTGACATGCCAGCATGTGAGCAGGGCTGTGGACCTCAGCTCAGTGAAGAAGGCAGTGACAGGCAGCCTGTGGTCTATATGCTCCGATTGCCTTAAAGAGAGGAACATTCATGAGGGAGAACCAGCAGGAGCACATGACATCCTTGTGTGCCTCAAGTGTGGGTTCCAGGTGAGATCTTCACATTCTGCAGCAGTAATATATTGTGTTGTGTGTACTGTAGTTTTGTCAGTGTGCAGTGACAGGTTGTTAGTGGCATATTTGCATTTCACAAATGTTAGAAACTTGACTGCCAAAATAGACAATTTATTGTAAGATATTTACACACAAAGCAAAGATAACTGACAAGTCATTTTAAGGCATTTTTATAGGTTCTATGCCACTCTGATGTGTCAAACATTTTGCTCAAAAGTTTGGGGGACGGTAAGATTACAAACACTTTTTTTGTAGATGTCTCTTATGTTCGCCAAGGCTGCATTTATTTGATTGAAAAAACATGTTTAAAAACAGTAATATTTACAGGACCTTATTACAATTTAAAATATCTGTTCTCTATTTTAATATATTTTAAAATGTAATTCATACCTGTGATGACAAAGCTGAATTTTTAGTGATCATTAGTACAGTCTCCAGTCACATGATCCTTCATAAATCATTCTCATATTTTGATTTGATACTCATGAAACATTTCTTCTTATTATCAATGTTGAAAACAGTTTAACAGTATAATAGAAACTGAGATACAGATTTTTCAGGATTGGTAACTGGAAAGTTAAAAATAACAGCATTTATTTGAAATAGATTTTTTTTAACAATGTAAAAGTCTTTTACTTTCACTCTTGATCAATTTAATGTGTCCTGGCTGAATAAATTGATCAATGTATTTAAAAAATATCTTACTGACCCCAAACGTTTGAACATTGTTGGAAAAAGTGGAGATTAAAAATGCAGGCTGGCCTAACACACAGCAGTGGCGGTTGGGTACTGCAAGTTTTAAAACCAAATAATGAAGTTTTATTAGGCCTATGCGTAAAAGGTCATATTATTCACTGACCCCTGGTCCAAAGCATTTTCTAAAAGTAATTGTAGTGTCCCTACTCTTTCCTTTGCCTTTTACCCACAGTTTTTGTATGGCGCATTTAAGCCGTGACAGCACATTTGGGAATATGACAGGTTTGTTTGGCCTTGATTTGACAGTCTAAAAAAAAGTTGTGTTTGCAATCACTTGATTTTAATTGACCGTGCTGAACAGGAAGAATTGTACTAAAACTTGTCCAAAACTTTTTTCCATCGAGGGTCATATATGGTAACCTTACTATTGTGTCTCTCTCTTTCAGGGTTGTAACCAGGCAGAAACTCAGCATTCCACAAAACACCTGCAAGCTCATCACTCTGACTCTCACTGTATCACCATCAGCCTCAGTACATGGAAAGCCTGGTAGGAAACATCAACTGATGATACTGTATTCATGATTATTTATCCTTATGCATTTTTTTGAAAGATCACCATATAAGAAAAAGTTCGGGGTAAGAGCAAGTTTGCATTAAATTGATCAAAGTGACAGTCAAGACATTTACATTGTACAATGTTTCAAATAAATGCTGTTCTTCTGAACTTTCTATTCATCAATGATCACAGTTTCAACAAAATACTAAGCAGCACAACTGTTTTCATTATTGATAATAATAAAAAAGTGCAAATCAGCATATTAAAATTATTTCTAAAGACTGGAGAAATAGCTGCTGAACATTCAGCTTTGCAATCACAGAAATAAATTATATTTTATAATCTATTAAAATAGAAAAGTTATTTTAAGTTGCGGTATTTGATCAAATAAATGTGCCTTGATAAATGCTTTAGTAAGCATAAGAGAGATTTTTTTCAAAAACATAAAATTCTTACGGACCCCAAACTTTTGAAAGGTAGTGTGTGCTCTTTTGTAAAAGACATGAAAGGCATAATAGATGTAAAAATTCTCCTTTAACAGGTGTTTTGAATGTAAGGAAGAGCTCTCCACTCATTGCAATAAGAAAGCGCTGGCTCAGACTCTGGATTTCCTGCAGAAGCACTCAGCAAAGGCCACCTCAGGTAGTTATTCCACAGGAAAACGAGCAGAAGTGTGACTTTCCACTTCCTACCAAACGTTCACTAGAAAGCAAAAGACCCGATCGAAATAAAACACCACTCTTTTTTCATGCGGCTACCGTCCCCAGAGTATACAAATAAGTTACCTAGTCATACCGGCACTTAACGCTGTTAGGGAGTTTTTGGCGAGAAGATTCAGCTTTGATAGAGGCTGACGCTTCTTTAAAGATTAAAACAAGAAAATCACCTTGTTTTCCAGTACTGTAGGGAGCTCAAATAAGAGCTGATTTCTCTTTTAGAAGCTCCTCATTGTTTCTCTGTACACAGCAATGCCATGTTGGCACATCTGTCAGTCATTGACCTTTGTCCTGGGATCACTGGCTTTTAGTTTGCCAGATACAATGAGGGACATACGTTTCATCCCCGCAGTCTTTAGGCAGCCTGAAAGCACTGTGATATTTCACAGGCAAAAGAATCTGCCGTTTTCTTCAATATCCTCTGCTACATACTTCAGTTAAGTTTCATTTGTAGCACTTTTTCACAATATATGAGGTATTTTACACTTGAAATAGTTCACCTTGGATCATTCTAACATTCTAATTAAATCCTAGGTTATTTTGTCTCATTTTTGACTTTTCACAACGCTCATATTTTATTTAAAATCGGTAATTTCACACAATACATTTCTAAACAGCATTAGCAACCATGATTGAATACATTCTGTTTGCAACTGATTTAAATAACGTCTTGTCTCTCGCTTTCATATCAGTGAGAAAAATCTTAATGCCATAAATCCTCCTTGGCTTACAGCACGCTGTGTTTACGGTACAATGACCCTCTCATTTTAGCATTGATTTGTGTCTTATAAGTGATGTATTCAAATTTGTGATACTGGCTCAGTCTTTAGGTCCTGCTGAGTGTGTTACCCAGGTGTAACTGGCTGACTGCTTTCTGTCTTAACAGCAGCTCCCCGGCTCCACCTAGAGCTCCAGCAGCAGCGCTGCCTTGGATGCATGATGAAGTTACTCTGTTACACATTTAGAATGAGAAGCATTTTCTCAGTTATTTCTCCACTTTCTTGTCATGTCTTGGAAAAGTTTTTTCCAAGATCATCAGATCCATGATCAGCTGCTTCTTTGTATGATTTTTTTTTTTTATTGATGGATTTGTCTTGTGGGTCATATTTCACTCCAAAATCAGAAGAAAAAAAATAATCAGAAAGGAGGAAATTCTCCATTGTTGTGACATTGTTTACATGATAATGTGCTTACAGTAAGTATCATAAAAATAATGTCACTACTATGCACATTACAGTTCAGACATTTGTGGTCAGGAAGATTTTTTTGAAGGAATCAATACTTTTATTCAACAAGGACACATTAAATTGATCAAAAGTGGTGGGAAAGACATTTGTAATGTTACAGAAGATTTCGGTTTCAAATAAAAGCTGTTCTTTTGAACTTTTTGTTCATCAAAGAATCCTGGAATTATTCCACCAAAATATTAAGCAGCCACAACATTAATAATAGGTCATGTTTCTTGAGCACCAAATCAGCATTTTTGATTAATCACGTGACACTAAAGACTGGAGTAACAGCTGCTAAAAATTCAAATTTGCCATCACAGAAATAAATTCCACTTTAAAACATATTAAAATAGTTATTTTAAAATTTCACTTATTTTGAACAGTTTAGACTTTTTTTGTCCTGTTGTTGTTGTTGTTACATTTTTCATTTTGTTTTGTGAAATTGGAGTGAGGTATGACCTGGACATGTTCTTGCAAGTGTTATGAGATTCATTCACCTATATCATTAATTCTGTAAAGCCTAGCTGAAATTATGAGAATCAACATAAGAGTATGATCATGTGGTGTAGTTGAAGAAACCATCTTAATTACTTTCTGTTACAGCTGTTTTATTTGAGTTTCACCTATAAGTGTAAAAGTGAGCTTGTATTCTCTGGTATGCAAACTTAGACACCTTCTCCAGTTGACTTTGACAGTAAATGCGGAAGCACAGTGTCTGTTACAATTCTCATTTCCCTTTTCAGTGATCAGCAAAGGCTAGTGTATAAAATTTCACATAGCTGTGAAATATGCTACCACCTTGTCCTTGCATGATACTTAACAGTCATTGAATCCGTTTCTGTCCCTGTCCGTGCCCTGATGCTCCGGTGTAGCAAAGTTGAGCTAATTTAAACCCAGCCTAACTGGTTGACCGCCACTACAGGAGCAGCTAGGCTCTTGCTGGAGAAGCTGCGCTCCAATTCCGTTACTGCTGCATGGCTGCGCTCATTAATGGCATTAGGCGCTTGAGTGGTGCTCCCCAGTCGGATTCCCTGAAGAACAACTGCAGCTGTGTGGCGATCGGATCCTGAGCTCTACTCCTCCCCCTGCCCTGCCCTGCCCTGCCACATCTCCCATGATTTCTCGTCTCTCACTCTGAGCTTCAGGGAGAGGGTCTCGTTTTCTTCAGGAGGAGCAGCTTGTTTCCAGCTTGAATCCTCAGCTGTTAAAAGGCGGTGGATGTTATGAGAAGGACTTTTTGCTTGTGAAATAGCTGTTGTCGTCACATTTACTTCAAACATGTGAACACAAAACTTTTGAAAAGTTTTGATTATTTCGCAACTACGCTTAGGAAATAACTTTTTATTCTTTATTTTAGTGGAAAGCCAGTCCACTCCAGACAGAGTAAAACAGACTCAATCATCTTCGCAGGATGGCCTTGAATATATTCAAACATCTTTGTGTTCATCAGATGATAATTGTATATAATCTCTGATCTGATCAAGCCCGATAGACTCTCTGAGCCAATAAACTCGAAGACAGAAAAGGGAAAAACCGTTGCACACTTGGTGACGTTCTTCTGGTGAGGACTAGAAGGTAGCTGGTGGTGGTCTGTGGTATTTGGCCAGAGTTGGGCCACCTTCTGCCCACATCCTTCTTACCTAGTTTTTTAAATTACCTGTTGCCATTCTTCCATGCTCTTTGTTCCTGGCGAGCTGACTAAATGAGGGAGAAACGGGCGGCCATTGTGGCTGCGAAATGAACTGGCGCTGGCATAGAGGAGCTGGTGAAATTGCATTTCTGCAATATTTGAAGGCCAGGGTTTTTTTTTTTAGACACAGCCTGTTGTTGTGTTCGCTTTTTCTCATAGACTCGTGGCACAAAAGAGCCCCAGCAAGAATTTTCCAGAATTCATAATAGTTTCCCACAACAACAGCAGGGAGAAGAAAGAAAATCTATTAACTGCGCTCTCTCACCAAAAAGGCCTTCAGCTCAAGTACCAGAGTCTTGGTAGAAAGAGACTTGACCTTAGAGAGCCAGGCTTGTGCTTGAAACACAGCTGGGAAGGCTTTGTTTGAGGAAATTAAAATGTTTTTGGTTCAATAGGCATCAGCGGTTGGCACATGCAGCAGTTGAATCTTCATTTTCTCTCATTGATTTTCAGTCTCATTTCATTAGGTGAGGGTTCAAACTTATTTTGCTTTACATTTCTTGTTTTTATTCATTTATTCTTTTTCCAAACACAGTTGCAAACAATTTGCATGATAGTCCTGAGTAAGTGGATAATATTAAAATAGAATTGTACCTTGTACTCCGGGTCTCTTTTGTATTTATTATGGTTCCTAAACCATTCTAAAACAGCTAAGCACCTAAAGGGATAGTTCACCCAAAATTGGTGAACTTACTTGAAATAACTCATTACCCCTATGTCGTTCCAAACCTTCATTCATCTTCGGAACACAAATTAAGATATTTTTGATGAATTCCTACCACCATTTTGGAGAGTATCACATACATAAACAACGTATGCAACGTATACGTATACGTTGTTTATGTTCAGATCAAAGTGTAAACAGCACAAACAATTTATCCGTGTACGGTGCTCCTGACACAGAATAGCATGCGTTGTTTACGTATGTGATACTCTCCAAAATGGCGCTCTAGGGTGACACGGAGGAGATGAAATTGTTGAATAAAGATGTTATTTTTGTTTTCTTTGTGCACAAAAAGTATCCTTGTAGCTTCGTAAAATTATGGTTGAAGCACTGATGTCACATGGAATATTTTAACGATGTCCTTGCTACGTTTCTGAGCCTTGATTGTGTTAGGATCCTGGCTGTCTATGGGAGGGTCAGAGAGCTCTTGGAATTCATCAAAAATATCTTAATTTGTGTTCAGAATTTTCTTTTTTTTTTGGTGAACTAACCCTTTAACAAAGTAACATTTTGAAGTAGGGATGCACCTATAATTTTTTTAATAATTTTTTATGTCACATGTAATTGTGCATGTTTGTTGTCCATATTTTTACATTTAGATTCCTTTTTGTTTGATTTAATGCTTACGTAAGGTAACATCACCTGTAGCATTTAAATGTTTTCACATTTAAAAATGTTAATTTGTCATTTTATTTTCAAATTATTTGAAAACATTTTAATATATAACGTTATATAACATTAACATTTGAACTTTAATGTTGATTGTATTTATTGTAACTCATTAACCTTTATTTGATGTGCACTTTTATGGTTTTTAAACCTTGTTTTACGTTTAGGCTGCCAATGTTGAGGGTTTTACGGCTAAGTCTGGTTGATTACTAAAGATGGTTAGCCTCGGGTGGAAGAATGCTCTTCTATTTAGGTCAATCCAGGGCCAACGTGAACAGCACATTTATATATATATATGTGTGTGTGTGTGTGTGTGTGGTGTGTGTGTGTGTGTGTGTGTGTGCGCATGTTTGTGCATGAAAGAATCAAGACGTTGGATACCCTTGGCCTCAGATGGCAATGAAGCACGGTTTTCATGCCCCACGGCCACAACAAATTAACAAATTAATAAGACATTTGGTGTTGCTCGGCCTTCCTCATGACTGCTTGCTGTCTTCAGCCTGAGGAGAGCTGTCCTTCACTTTATGAGAAAAAAAGGGAAGATTTTGAATAGTGTACATGTTCAGTGCATTCACTTCTATAAGTCTGTACTTGACTCTTCTTGGCAAGTTCTCCACTGCAACGCTTCAAACACTTGTCCGTTTTGTGACACTTGTTTCAATGCTTTTCCTCAAGCACCAATGAATAGTAGTGCTACTTTTATGACCTTTTGAGTTACGCATACAAAGCAGGTTATAAATAATTACTTCTGTCAGTATGGTCTTGGCCAGGTTGTATATGTGGTTATTTACCCATCCTCATGTCATTTCAAGCTTGCTTTCTTGCACTAAATATAAAAATATATTTAAGATATTTAGCACAATTTCCAAGCTGCTAAGATTATAAAAAGAGCTTGGTTATTATTTATTATTATTATCATTATTATTTTTTATAAATGTATTCATTTATCCATTTGACTTATTGGATGCCGTAAACTGTTCATGGTTAATTACCAAATTTTATTTTACATTGAGATTGCCTTTTTCTGTCATCTAACCAATCACATAAAGGTATTCTTTTACTAATAATATTTCATGTAATCTTCAGCAAATCTCTGAATGAAAGTCTATTTCTCTTAACCCTAACATAATATTGTGGTGCCTAAATTCCCTTGTAGCATTTAGCAATGATTGAGTTTAGTTTTAAGGTTTTTATTTTTCATTTATTTAAAATAGTACGGAATATTAGATAGTTGTATCAGTGCATTTGCATATTTAAAATGTTGTTTGTTATAAATAAGGTTGTTATATAATTGAAATAAAACTGAAATAAAATAAAAATATTAGTGAAAAATGTAAACATATTAAACAAACAGTGGAAATATTGCAGTAAAAAGGCAAACAATAACAAAATGACTAAAACTTAAACTGAAATTAAAATGAAAACCTGATTAATAAAAATAACTAATTCGAGATATTAATAAATACTCAAATAGTATATGAATAATACTGCCAAAATGTTACTTTTGGGGCCTCCTTACTTTTAAAAAAAAATTTATACAATGCATGTGAATGGTGACGTGGCCCAACTGGTCACTGTTTGCTTTTATTGTATAGAGAAGAGCAGCTTAGACTTTCTGCTAAATATCTTTTATTGTGTTTCACACAATAAATTCTTGCTGGTTGAGGGCGGGTAAAAAAAAAAAAAAGGGTTTCACTGTGCTTATGAAAGATCATCCTTTTAACACCGTTAACAGGAAACCACATTCACTTTGGCACTTGTGCGTTTTGTAGAGAGCTGGGTGGGGAGGAGTGGGATCGCTGATCGTTTAGGCTGCCCCGGGGACATGCTCCACAGTGTCACTCCTGCCCATATTCGGTGGCTGAGCAAGGAGAGCCAGGTGGTGGTGCCGAGTGCAGGACAGTCAAGCGTGGCCGTGGTGCATGCTGACATTTGCCTTCGCTAACTGCTGCAGGGAGAGGAAAAATCTGTTTTTCCATATGCTTGTTCAGGGCACTACTCACCCCCCCACCCCCCCCAAGTCCCCTCTATGTATCTCCTTCACTGCCATCCTGGCAGATGGGTCTCTGAACATTGTTTACCTTGATCAGTGGGCCCAGATGCGGTGTAACTCCATAGGCATTCCCACATCGCACATTTATCCTGGTCCATTCAAAAAATGGGACCGACAAGATGCAAAAGTACCTTATTGCCATCACACTCACTCATTATCCTATTTGTTCATTGTATGAGCTGTGTGTCCCTGTTGTCCACACTTGTTTGCACCACAGTGTTCCTGGACATATGGGCTCCCTCCCGAATGACTGTATGGACACAGACAAACTTCCAGATGTTTCCATGTAGTGCTCCAGATACTTTTGGCCCCACTTAGGAATAGCAGCACTCCAGTCTATTGTTTTGATGCCTGATTAACCCCTGTGAGAAAATCATGAGGGCACAGAAGCTGCCCACTTCAGATTTTAATGGATTTGTTTCTACTGAACAAGGCTTAATTCTGGGCCAGTTTGTGCAATAAGTGTGTTTGGATCTGCATAACATTCGGGGCAGCTCCGGAGAGCATTGTTGCACAATGAATGGGAGAACATGGATTGACCTTGGGCTTTTCCTCAGATGTGGTGGTGTGACAACAATATGGATTCAGAAGGGGGGCTCAATAAATAAGGTGATCTTGGGGCTGCAATGTCAGTTCAACCTGAAAGATAACTCAAGACGTTTTAGTTGCTTTCCTGATTTAAAGGTGCAATAGGTGATTGTCTAAAAAACATTTTTCGGTTATGCTGGTTGAAAGTCTCTTCAAACCTGGATAGCAATCATTAAGTTAAGTGGTCTGAATGTATTTATTTGTATTTATATATTCTGTGGAAGGCGTAGGACCAAGAAATGTTCGGCCAATCAAAATGCTCGGTCCGAGCATTTTAATTGGCTTTCCTACCTGCCTGTCAACGTATGTATTAGCATATCTCTGCGCACCCTGTTCGCGCAGACAGGATAAGACAGCAGTGCGTTCACGTACGCTGTGCAGACAGACCGAGAATGGCAGACAAACATCAACAACCCGATCTTCCTTCCTGGTATTGTAATACTTTAAAGTTTTCCAATGGGAAGACACATGATGTAGCCCAGCGGTTCCCAATTCCTGTCCTCGCACCCCCCAGCGCTGCATTTTTGCATGTCTCGCTTAGTTAACACACCCAATTCAGATAACCAGCTTGTTAGAAGTGAGCTATGTACATGAACTGTGTTCCGATCGATATGATCCCTACACAGTGTTCATTGCTCCCTACTCAGTGTTCATTGCTCCCTACTCTCTGAGCAGGGGAAATCCGTTGAAGTTTACTTAACTTCAGAGCATTCATTCACGGATTTGCGCTGCGTAGCGTCTTCACACACATCACACTCACACACACATCTTCACATCCAGTGCGAGGATTGGAATTGGGAACCGCTGATGTATTGTAGTAATGTTGTCTCTGGTATTCTGGTCTGTGAGCGTATATGCGTTCAGGGGGCATGGCTTTGGACGGCAATTGCAGGGAGGGTGGAACGTTTGCTTTCAGTGCTATCAGGCTAAAGTTAGCATTTTCCATGATCTCCTACTACACCTTTAAGAAATTTATTTTTCCACCCAACCGTATGCCTTGGTATTGATTGTCTGAATTTAAGAGATTATATTGCAGCCTTGAAGTCTTGAAGAGAATCTATGTGTCGGCTTAGGTGCGTTTATGAAGACCCCTGGTATTGTCCAGCAGAGATTCGTCAAAGGCTGACCTGCAGAAACGTCCCCCATCTGCACAGGCATTCAACAGCCTCACATGTCTATTATTGTACATTTAAAGTGCCTTTTTCATAATAGTTTAAATTCTGTTGGATACACAAGAATGTGAAGGGTCATTCATATAAGTAAAAGATTACCTCCAAGGCATCATATTCCATGTTGTTTACAGCTCGTCAATGTATGTTGTCCTCTTTGTGGATCTTTCCAACAGGAGGTAGCGTTCGGGAAAAATCGATGCACACTAAGGCATGTAACAACTAATTTTATCCACTTTCTAAACCGAAATCATTCATGCAAGAATAAACCAATTGGGACACAAGAATGAGGCATATTATTCCACTTGAGGACAAAACAAGCTGTAGTAGATATGTACAAAACCTGCACACATCTATATGATATGAATTACTTCAGGTCATTTTGAAACAATTTATAGCACATTACATGAATACGGTACACTAGTGTCTCTAGCAAATATAATTTAATCAGTAATTACAAAACAACATTTTAACCCAAATTAGCTGGAACTTATTGAATGTCAGTTTACTGTCGTCTAAGTTTTCAGTCCTGTTAGTTGCAGTGCTGATACCAATTTTGACTTTTTATTTATTAGTGAATTTTTAAAATACATTTATCATTAATTTTGATGTTTATTTAATTGGAACATAGGGCTGCTTATTTACTTAATACTCATAAAAAGGTACATTTGTTTTCCTGCTCTTACTTATGCTTAAAAGTACTACAAAAGAGTGTAAATATCAATATTTAGTAGCAGCAAGCAGCACCATGCTGACTTTCTTTCTCATTCTCAGTGCCTTGGGTGCTTGTAGCTGTTCATTAATGCTTCATTTGACAGAACACTTGTGCTCTCCTTCCCAAATGGTGCCAGTGAGTATAAAAATAAGAAAGAAGGGTCCAGAGCCATTCATGGATTCAGTGTTTTGTTAAGGCTTGTCCAATGCTTTGTTGCTAAAGGCCACCACCCAGTTTGACAACTGGTCTACCAATTAAAACTTTAAAAAATATCTCGCATACAAAAATTGCAGGTAAGCTTCTGTTGAGTATATGTAGTCCACACTATTCATTGAGTTGCAGCTGTTTTTATTTATTTTTCCTGTAGAACGTGCAGATAGTTGGTTTATGCATATAAAAGATAATGTCTCATGCAGGCTAAGTTAAGGGCTGTGCTTCATAATATTTGTGAATAAAAACTGAGTGCAAAATATTCATCCAGCCTATTTCAACCTATTCCATTTTTTGGAGATTTCTGGCCTTGGCACTGGTGTGTTTTCCCTCTTTAAGCTAGCAAATAAAAAAAAATGTAAATGTGACAGTTTTTCTTATAAATACGATTATATTCAGAAAGTTTATTGTTTCATGGCTTTTTTGGCCTTGTATTCTGTATGTCATTGTGTACAGGATATCTACTCTTTACGCACCATTTTCTGTCAGATTTGCGTAAAACAATTGAGAATTCCTTTAAATGACTATCATCTAATTATCAGGTTATTGTACACATTGTACAATATAAAATGTATATTTATTGGATGATGAAAGACAGTACACAATACAGTGAATAAATGCTAAAGTTGATATTCAATTAATTTATTACAATTTGTGACATTAAAGTATGTGTGTAATAGTCAATGTCATTTAAGTTTTTTTTCAGAAATGTCAAGTTTTAGTCATTGTTGAATAAATGATTTCACAAAGAAGCAGTCACTGTTAGAAATTGTTAAAATAAATCGCATTATAATTGTATCTGTATTGTTGAAAACCACAGGCGCCATCCGCCTCTCTTCTGAGGCGAGAGCTTCTTCTTCTGAGAGCTATTTACAGGACTGACTGCTCGCTTTGAATTATCATGCAGGTTGCTTTCATGTCTCCTGAGTGTTAAAGGCAGTGCACCCGTCATTTCTCTGGAGTTTTGCTATTTTGTGCAGAAAAACTCTCTCTGCGGGCCTTGTGTTTAGCCGCCTGGGCCAAGAATCTCCCGCAGAGTCATGGCAGTAGCGGGGAGCAGCTGGGCTTGTTCTCTGCTCCCTAACCAGCGTAGTTTTATCCAGCTGTCATCTGCAGCCTCTCCCAGCTGCTACCCAGCATGTTAACCCATTTCTGCTGCAGAAAATCAGGCGCACACTGGGACCAGGCCCAGTCCAGATCTTCACATAACAGAAGAACTGTTTTCATTTCACTAAATTAAAGTTTAAGTCAAGCTCTCAGCTTTTTTTTTTAAATTGCGCTGAAATGTTTTTGAATGTAGATAACCTGCTTTACTAAATAGTGTCCTAACTAGAGATTTGTTAATTTATATTCTGTTCTGTCTGTTAGGAACAACCTCAAAAATTATCAGGCTCCGAGAGGAACCCGCTGAGTATGTGGACACTCAGAGAGGGAAGACTCCAGTGAATAGCACACTTATCCCAGTCAAGGGCATCAACAACCTGGGTAACACCTGCTTCTTCAATGCTGTGATGCAGGTAAAGTCTTGTCCAAGAGCTTAAATCACTCACCTGACATTTGGTTTGTGTCAGTTCTGTGTGTTTTGGTGGAAGCCAGCTGGTTTATGGTTTATCTGGGCTGTTACCAGAAATTAATTCAAATATATTATGTGGAAGAGTCACTAAAACTGCACCTTCACCCTTATGGCCTTGAGAAAACACCCTATTTTTGCTTGTTTCAAAGGGACAAGCTTATTTCAAGAAGGACACTTCAGATTATTTTACAAATTAATCTAAATTAAATTAACAAATCGAACTATATGTACAGTGGGGCAAAAAAGTATTTAGTCAGCCACCAATTGTGCACGTTCTCCCACTTAAAAAGATGAGAGAGGCCTGTAATTTTCATCATAGGTATACCTCAACTATGAGAGACAAAATGAGAAAAAAAAATCCAAAAATCACATTGTAGGATTTTTAAAGAATAATTGGTAAATTCCTCGGTAAAATAAGTAATTGGTCACCTACAAACAAGCAAGATTTCTGGCTCTCACAGACCTGTAACTTCTTCTTTAAGAGGCTCCTCTATCCTCCACTCGTTACCTGTATTAATGGCATCTGTTTGAACTTGTTCTCAGTATAAAAGACCACTGTCCACAACCTCAAACAGTCACACTCCAAACTCCACCATGGCCACGACCAAAGAGCTGTCAAAGGACACCAGAAACAAAATTGTAGACCTGCACCAGGCTGGGAAGACTGAATCTGCAATAGGTAAGCAGCTTGGTGTGAAGAAATCAACTGTGGGAGCAATTATTAGAAAATGGAAGACATACAAGACCACTGATAATCTCCCTCGATCTGGGGCTCCACGCAAGATCTCACCCCGTGGGGTCAAAATGATCACAAGAACTGTGAACAAAAATCCCAGAACCACACGGGGGGACCTAGTGAATGCCCTGCAGAGAGCTGGGACCAAAGTAAAAGGCTACCATCAGTAACACACTGCGCCTCCAGGGACTCAAATCCTGCAGTGCCAGACGTGTCCCCCTGCTTAAGCCAGTACATGTCCAGGCCCGTCTGAAGTTTGCTAGAGAGCATTTGGATGATCCAGAAGAGGATTGGGAGAATGTCATATGGTCAGATGAAACCAAAATAGAACTTTTTGGTAAAAACTCAACTTGTCGTGTTTGGAGGAGAAAGAATGCTGAGTTGCAGCCAAATAACACAATACCTACTGTGAAGCATGGGGGTGGAAACATCATGCTTTGGGCTGTTTTTCTGCAAAGGGACCAGACGACTGATCCGTGTAAACGAAAGAATGAATGGGCCATGTATCGTGAGATTTTGAGTGAAAACCTCCTTCCATCAGCAAGGGCATTGAAGATGAAACGTGGCTGGGTCTTTCAGCATGACAATGATCCCAAACACACCGCCCGGGCAACGAAGGAGTGGCTTCGTAAGAAGCATTTCAAGGTCCTGGAGTGGCCTAGCCAGTCTCCAGATCTCAACCCCATAGAAAATCTTTGGAGTGAGTTGAAAATCCGTGTTGCCCAGCGACAGCCCCAAAACATTATGCTCTAGAGGAGATCTGCATGGAGGAATGGGCCAAAAGACCAGCAACAGTGTGTGAAAACCTTGTGAAGACTTACAGAAAACTTTTGACCTCTGTCATTGCCAACAAAGTTTATATAACAAAGTATTGAGATGAAATTTTGTTATTGACCAAATACTTATTTTCCACCATAATTTGCAAATAAATTCTTTAAAAATCCTACAATGTGATTTTCTGGATTTTTTTTTTCTCATTTTGTCTCTCATAGTTGAGGTATACCTATGATGAAAATTACAGGCCTCTCTCATCTTTTTAAGTGGGAGAACTTGCACAATTGGTGGCTGACTAAATACTTTTTTTCCCCACTGTATGTGTGTGTTTGCATTTTTTAAAGAAGTCTCTTATGCTCACAAAGGTTGCATTTATTTGATCAAAAATCGTAGAAACCATTTAAAATAACTGTTTTCTATGTTAAATAGATATGTTAAAATGTAATTTATTCCTGTTATTCCAGTCTTAGTGTCACATGATCATTCAGAAATCTAATATTAAATTCTATATGGTAGTTTTCTTGCTCAGAAACTGTCTTTAATTATCAATGATGAAAACACTTGTGCTGCTTAATATTTTTATATATTGTAAAAGCGGTTTGTGTGCTTTGGTTTAGAATCTCTCCCAGACCCACATGCTGAATGACCTAATTCAAGACGTCAAGGAGAAGGGACATAAGATGAAGATCTGCCCCCCTGCTGAGACTAAGTTGGTAGGTTCCACCTATCATGGACTGGACTAGTCCCGTCTCTGTCATAATATCACTCATATTAACTTTTAAATATGCTCTTAACACCTCACTGCTCTGTGTGTTAGATATGATATGAGTGCTATGCTTTCTTACAGGGGCCACTAACAGTGACGTTGCCCAGCCCAGAACCCCTCACCTCAGCCATGTTCCTGTTCCTCCAAAGCATGAAGGAGCCTGGGAAAGGGCCTGTCTCCCCCAAGATCCTTTTCAACCAGCTATGTCAGAAGTATGTTTACACTGTCGTCATTTGTAAATATACACTATGAAAGTCTCTGAAAGCTGAAGGGTCAGCAAATCTAAACTTAGCTAATTGATCGGCACTGTACGCCAAGCGGTTTCAAGCCTCTGTTTTAAACCCAAATGGCTGTTTGGATCTCTGCTCTCAGGGATGATTTTTTTTAAATGCTGCGCACAGGCTGAACGGTTCACTGGCTGTTGTTTAAACGTTGTTTGATCGTGCTGAATGGTTGGGTGGCTCAGACAGGAGCCTGCCAGGCAGTTGGGTGTCTCTCTGGTGCTTCTGTGATATTTAACTCGGGTACTGTGCCTTTATCAGACCTGTGGGTTTGCATATGTGTACATGTGCGTTCATCTCAGCCTTAAGCACACTAATTCATTTGAGTATATGCACGTGCACAAATCAGATCACACATCAGCCATTATGAATGCATAAAGCATGAACAGTGCTTTGAAAAAAGTAAACATTTATGAATACTTTTGATTTTTATAAAGTTGATAGATAAAATATGCTGAAAAAGGACACTTTCTTCACTTTCTCTTTTACTTTTTCCACATCTGCCTGATGTCTTTTATATGTACTACACATACGCTAACGTTCAAAAGTTTGGGACCTGTAAGGTTTTTTCTTTTTTTAGTGTTTAAAAATGTTAAAGTCACTGAAGATGCATTGATTTGACCTGTCACTAATACACTCTTTTTTTAAGGGCTGATAGTAATAATCTTGCTTCTGTTTACAAGCCACAGACAATAGTTACCCTCTCTAGTTACACAAAAGTCTGGTGTTATCATGTGAGGGGTCAAGGGGTCATGACATGAGAAATCAAATTTGCCTTGATCTTTTGGCATACAAGAGGTCTTTGTACCATTAAAACATCATGCAGTTTCATAGCTTAAAACGTCGTCCTCGTTTTAAACAAAGCATTTATTTAATCAAGCTCCAAAAACGGCTCGCTTTGGATCTGAGGGGCAAGGTGACGTCACCTGGCCACAGACATTTGCATAAACACCGCCTCCAGAGCAAGACATAATCTTCTCACCATTGGCCCCGCCCACTGCCAACCAGTCACTTAATGCTTACTTGATTACACTGAATGCGAGCTGCATCACTAACTGTAAGTAAATTATTTCATAATGCTTTGTCTGGAAGTGACATTTTATTTTGATTAAGTTGTCAACACACTCACATGCAATAGTGGAAGTGGGCTTTAGTAGGGTGACCATATTTTATTTTTTCAAAAAGAGGACAGTAGGGGGCAGGAGCGACAGGTGGGGGGGGGGCTTGGTGGTTTGAGGATGGGGGTTAAAGTAGTCCCCAAAGTAGCTCAATGACCATATCCCAAATATCAAAACTCCTAAAATACATATTTTACAGTCACTGTTATGTAGATTGGTCTTAAACACAGCTAAAAGGCTTCTTACCAGTGGTCATCCTTCACAAAACTTAACATCTACCACAGTTTATCATAGGTAGAATGCAAAATTTTTCAATGTTACAAGCATTTCAGTCAAATGTAATTTGTAATATTTCAAACCTTTAACCCACAGTGAGGGGAGAAGGGGGGGGAGAAAATAAACCACCACAACATTTTTAAAATCCCCAATTTCGTGCAAATTATGCGATTTGGCAACCCTGCATCCAACACGAGCTGCATCCAAAGTGATTTAAGTACTCTCCGCATATTGATAGCGGCTCTCTAATGCGCAAAAATTATATTCAATATTAGAATGTTTGCGGGAGCAGGCCAGAAATTCAGCGGGAGTGGGATTAAGAAAACAGTCCCGCTCAGGGCTTTAATACAAAAACGCACACAATGAATGGCGACTGTAGAAAGCAAAAGCCAAATCCCAGACATTTTAGAATTTAGAAATCCCGGCTGGAGAGGACATGTCTGGGGAAAAGAGGACGTGAGGTCACCCTAGTGTTGATAATGTTTCCTATGCAATGACGTTAGCCAATCACAGTGGCCAATTACTGGCAAGCCTTAAAGGACCCACCACTTAAAAACAGGTCATTTTAAAGAGAGTTTCAGAATGAGGGTTCCAAATTTTTTTTTTCTTCTTTATTAAGTAAACCTCAAGGAACATATTAAAATAAAATAAAAATATGTCATGACCCTTTTAAACACACAGAATTTCTCTGCCTCAGATACACCTTTAATATAATTCCCCCTCTGCACACCCACATGCGCACACTTTGAGCACTCCAGAGCAGCAGCTCATTGGGTCAAGTGAAGGCCTTCTGTGCTGCACAGTTTATGTGTGTGCGCTTGTGCGATCCAGCATGTCCTTGACAGGAAAGATCCTGTTTGTTTAATGCGTTTGTTGACTGGCAAACTACTGGTCACAGCTTTTGGTCTGATGGGGCACTACTGTGCCATCTTGAACATTTGCTATGTTGGACAATGTGGCAGAATGGCATCTTTTGAGACATCACGCTTTAAAAGACAGTGTTTTTGAAGGTGGGATGAACACCAACCATAAAATGGGTGAAGGACAAGTAGCCTGTGTGTGTTACACAGCTGAGTGCTATTGGCATGGTTGATCGAGGGCCAGGTCATGCTGCCAGCTGGACAGATCTGAGCAGCACCAGTGCCAGCAGCGGTCCAGAGAGCAGTCAGCAGCATTCCCTGCTCCTGGTGCTAGTGAGGGTCCCAGCCTGTAAACACGCACACTGACCCTGAGCCCAGATGTCCTTATCTTCCGCTTTCTGTTACTACATTTGAAATTGAGTTATAATTATGTTTCGTACCCTGTGCATACTTCACATTGAGGTGGAATGGAACTTATTTCATGTTTGTTAGTATAGAGATTCAAGCACGTATTCACAGGTTCCAATTACAGCACTTTCAAGGATGTTCTGGTTGTGCGAGTTGGCAATGTGAAATAATAAGCTCTAGTTACACTGGCTGCTATTTTGGTTCTCATATCTCATAAATTTTCTCCCTCTTTATGAATCACTTTATGGGATTCAAAACTGAGCCGATTACAGGTTATACTTTTTCAGTAGGTTGCTTCATTTTGGAGTAAAAATATTTGACCTGTTTTTGCTGTTTAGTTTTAGTTTTGCTCTTTATTTCAATAGAGCAAGGACCGCAAGTTTCAGGTATTTTTATTTATTACCTGATGTTTGTTAGGTTTCTGAGACAGAATTCTTTGCATTTAGTTCTTGTGTCTATATGTGAAGGATAATGTATGGTTCAGCAGTTTTTTTTAACAAAATAATCCCAGACATGTTGATAACCGATGTAAAAGGTAGTAAACTGAAAGTGATTAGTGATCAGTTTGTTGGCTGCATATCAAATAATTCTGTGATTCTCAACCAGCAGGCTGAGTCCCATTATAGGGCCTCTGCAAACTTTAAAGTGGGCCTCAAGATGACTTAAAATGATTTAAAATAATACAAAACAAGCATTAAAATAAGCAACTAAAAAGCAAACATAAACACCTAAAATTTGTAAATCACATCATTAAACCCCCCCACTTGGAAGAACCAAGGTTTCCACGGTCTTAGAAAACCTTGATAAGTATAAAGTAGCCTAATATGTGACCCTGGACAACAAAACCAGTCATAAGGGTTAATTTTTTTTAATTGAGTTTTATACATCATCTGAAAGCTTGATGTATGGTTTGTTAGGATAGGACAATATTTGGCTGAGATACAACTATTTGAAAATCTGGAATCTGAGGGTGCAAAAAATCAAAATATTGAGAAAATCGCCTTTATAGTTGTCCAAATGTCCTTAGCAATGCATATATTATTAAACAACAATTAGGTTTTGATATATTTACAGTAGGAAATTTGCAAAATATCTTCATGGAACATGATCTTTACTTAATATCCTAATGATTTTTGGCATAAAAGAAAATTGTATAATTTTGACCCTTACAATGTATTTTTGGCTATTGCTACAAGTATACTCGTGTTATTTAAGCCGTTTTTTTTTTGCTCCAGGGTCACATTTTAAAATTGTGATTTCTAAATGTAATGTAAATTCAATTAAATGAAAATCTTAAAATGTCATACACAATTTTTAAAGAATATACATTTGTCTAGTTATGCCATGCCCAAATTTTATCATGTAAATTTTTTTTTCCCTCTTACAAACATCTGGAAAAGTCATTTTGGTTAAAAAGAGTGGCCCTCTTAAATGACATTCAGTTCTTAAAAATTCTGGGATTTATATGATTTATATAATATATATGCACACTACTAGTTCTGGACAGTTTAGGTCTTTGAAGTCAAAAAGATTGAGAACCACTAAAATAATTTAATAAATAGAAATTATTTTATTTATCACAGCAGGCCAGCACAGCTATTTGAACGTTTGTTACCTGGTGCAAGAATCAGTTACAGTTTATTACAAGGTCATTGTACTAAAATATTTGTCTTTAGATTATGATGATGAAATGTTTACTTAACAGATTTTGGGAGTGCTTAGCTATGGGATGAATCTGTGTGTATGTTTTTGTCTCATATATCTGTATGTTTTGTGCTCAGCGTAAGATGCATGTTTGGGAGTGTTTTATATTCAACTGATAGTATTATGCTTGTGTGTGCATGTGTGCATTGCAGCATTGCACTGGGGCTGCCTGGCGTCTGGTACTAACTCATCCGCTGTTAATTGTGTTAGTGGTTACAGCTGTCCGTCTGTGGCAGGGCCATATTGGGTGCACCGCTACAGGCTCCTTCAGCCTTCTCTTCCAGTGGAATGAGCTTCCAGAACACACTCAGTCTCTCCCACCTCTCCCACTGGAGCCCATCTCACCCGTCAGCTTCCCTCCAGAACACATTCACTCTGTTCCTGTCCTTCTGCAGCTCGTGCTGTGCTTGTACCAGCCTGATCCGCTTACTGTTTGAACCTCCTACCATAGAGCTAGTTTGGGTTTGACACTGGCAGATGTGGATATCTAGAGAGACACTGAAACATAAAAATGATCACTCATAAAAAAAGTAATATTAGTCAATATCTACTATACATACACGGTGGGATTCAAATTCTGTGATTACAAATGATGAGATCACCAAATGAAACAAAAAAGTCAAATACATTTTGGGGGAAAAGAGTCTCTTGGGCTTAACAAAGCTGCATTTATTTTATTTAAAAATTTATTAATTGCAGTTAAAAATAATGATTTTCTATTTTAATGTATTTAAAAATGTAATTTATGCCCTGTTGGCAAAGCAGAATTGTCAGCAGCCATTACTCCAGGCTTCAGTGTTACATGATCCTTCAGAAATCATTCTAGTATGCTGATTTGTTGTGCTGCTTAATATTTTTGTGGAAACCATAATATTTTTTTCAGGTTTATTTGATGAATAGAAAGTTTAGAAGACTGAATTTATTTAATAAATGTAAGTCTTCACTGTTCCCACCCCCGGCCGCCCCCCCCCCCCCCCCCATTTTTTTGTTTTTTTTATGCCTCCATGTGCTGGAAAAATAATCAATTGACCCCAGACTTTTGAACTAAAGTGTATATTTATAATTTATCAAATTAATATTTTATTTTACTTCAGAAAAAAATAAAAATTCTAAAACTAAAACTCCAGGTGTTCTAGATTTTAAATTGGTCTCAGACTTTTAGACTCCACTGTAGGTTGCTGTGGTATTTTTATGCTGGAAGTTGCTACAGAACAGTAGTGTTGATAAGAAAAGAAGCAGTGAGAAACTGAGAAAGGGGAGGGAAGCCGTCTCCCCAGACCCCCTGCTCATGACCTGTGTTAGAAGCAGGTGGCTGGACATTCTTAAACACACTCCGGTCACACAGAGCCGCACAGAACGTCAAAACTCATCAGCCCACGGTAGAGGCGTTCCAGACTGCCTGACCATCCGTCCTGCCAGCACATTCATTCACCCAGCCTGTCCTCACAAACGCAGTGCTTGCTAGCTTAGCAGGTAATAGGAAAATCATTGATGAGCATCTGGACAGCCTCAGGCGTCCCAACCCGACCCAACACCTTGACTTGCCCCTTTACCCTTGGGTTCATTACCAGGCCAAATGGCCTTCCCCTCATCTTGACCAGCTATCCAGCCTCATTGCACAACAGGTTGATGCAGGGCCGGCTTCAAACACCCATATGTTGCCCACAGCTGGCCCACATCTGGCCTGGGCTACCCAGCAGAGAGTCTAAGGAGTTGTTTCCTAAACGCCCAACATGTTTTTCCGCTAGATTTACCACAGGGCTAGCTGGGAGGAAGGACAAACATATCTCCACAGTGCCACTGTCCTCCAGTCTGGAGTATTTAGGGTGGTCTTGTCTGGTTCTGTTCTGTGCATGTCTGTAATTTCAGTCATTTTGAGCATGTGGCATTAAATGTGTTTGAAGGACATCAAGATATAACAAGTGCTTAGGGATGTACTGAATTTTAGGTCACTGTAAATGATGGTCATAATCATAAAGGCCATAAATTGCTGTTGTTGGTTTAAAAAAAACATGAAAATCTTGGCTGAAAATTACATTGAATTGGATTTACTGTTAATACAAATGTTTTTTTTTTTTGGAAAGTGCATACATACGCACACATACATAATTTTCTGGGATTACTTTTAATGGTTTCATTATTGAATATTTGCATTTTGCATGAACTTTTGTATAACCCTTAATTTTACTGAGAACATTTTGTCCATTTTAAAGTCTCCATTACAGAACACTTTCATCTTAATAACGCAAACTCGTCGCCAGCCTGGGAGAATCAAACAAAATTACACATCAACAGTGAGCAAAGCTGGTATATAATCACTCTAAAATGACTTTGTGGTATAAGGTGGTTCTTCACATATTAAAATGCGGAAATTGAATACTTAAAGGCTCAATTTTTAGATTTTTAATTAAATTTTTCAGTTCTTTGAAATCTTAGATAAATTCCAATCTTGGGTTTATAATTCAGTAGAATGAGAGAATTGGTGAAAGGTCGGACTATCTTTATATATCTGTTTGCGTGTGAAAGCGTACGTGTGGCTGCGTGTGTGTGACCGACCTCAGCTGGTTGAATGATGAAATTAAAAGTGAATGAAACTAAAGTTGTCAGGGAAAAATAATAGCTGCCTCTAAGATCCTGAAACCTCCCGAGAGGCAGCGAGAGTCACCTCATGCAGCATCAGAGAAAAGGCCTTGAGAGAAGATTGTCCATTCTTCTCTCGTCTTTGCTCGTCTATATGCTGCTGATTGCTTTTTGTGTGTGGCTAATTGGTGTTTGCGTGGCTTTGGCTCCTTTTGTCCCATTGGATGTATTTACACTTGTGCCAATGTGTTTGTGTGACAAGAATTCTCATTCTCTGTTCAGGGCCCCTCGCTTTAAGGGTTACCAGCAACAGGACAGTCAGGAATTGCTGCATTACCTCCTGGACTCCATGAGAGTAGAGGAGACAAAGGTGAGTGCACGATTCATTTTTTCATTTTATTTATTTAAAGAGTAACTTTTGGCCCTGTTTTCACCTGGGATCCGTCTCATGTAATACGATCACAAGTGGTCAGTCGAGATCATCATGTAGACCTGGCAGTAATGTGCATCTTATCTTCTCTAACTACTTTTAATTTTAAGGGGAAGGTCCAAAAAATCGTTGCCTTTAAGGCCGACATTCCGATTATAAATAAATAAAATAATAGTAATGTATTTATAATTTAATATAATCATAAATCATAATAATTAAAAAAATATAAAAATATATATATTTAAAAAGTGTTTAAAGTTGATCTAATGATGAGGTTTTAGCTTTTATTTTTTTTTAAGAATGCACTTTTACAACTTCAGGTAGTAGGGGTGGTAGATTTTTTACACTCATGCTGGTGTGTTTTGGCATTGTTCTGTTTCACTGAGGTTGCCTAAAACAATGTTGAGGATACATCCAGCATGGGGCAATAATGTTCTCAGCATGACGCGGAAACCCTCAGAATCCTCCTCACTGATATATAAACAAGTACCAGTCACTCAGAAGTCTGACATATATGGGCAAGAACGAAAAGTAAAGGTAAGATGAGACAAGTCGGGATTTATCAAGGGCAAACCATAGATTAAAGATGAATTATGACAACCCAAGAGTTTTCGAAATGTGCGTGTGCGCTTGGGGTGTAGGAGCTGCAGTTGACAAGTGGACGGCACCTGGGGTGACCTACACCAGAACCCCTCTACATAACCCCATCTCAAAGTGGCTCGACTGCCTAAGACAGCGGTGGCCTGCATCATCGATGAACCCAGGGCCAGCCAGGCCCCATTCAGATTGTGAATGTGGCATTGTGCACTTAAGGACCCTTGCAAAGGGCGACTGGCCCGCATTGTGCAATTCCTGGTAAACAGTCCAGCTGCTTGTTAGCTTTGTGATGGTAGCCGCTCACCCGTAACCGTCCCTGCCCGCCCTCCAAACGTAGGGGCTGCGGGGGAGAAAACGGATAACAATCTGGTTTAAAATGTGCCTCAATATCGTGTACTTCATCAAAGTTACAGACAACATGTACTGTCTCTCACTACACACACACCCACCATGCCACACATATATATATTTATATATATATATATATCATATATAATGTGTGTGATTATATATATATATATATATACATACATACACGTGGTACGAAAGTATGCAACCCCCTTAAATTTTTGCACGCGGTTATATTCAGGCCAGGTGCTAAAATCATTTAATTAATGTTTGTCCTTCGCATTAATGTACACACAGCACCCTTTATTGACAGAAAAACACAGAATTGTTTATATTTTTGCAGATTTATTAAAGAAAAACTGATATATCACATGGTCCTAAGTATTCAGATTCTTTGCTCAGTATTTAGTAGAAGCACATTTTGATCTAATACAGCCATGAGTTTTTTTTTGGGAAAGATGCAACAAGTTTTTTTTGGGGATCCTCTGCCATTCCTCCTTGTAGATCCTTTCCAGTTCTGTCAGGTTGTATGGTAAATGTTGGTGGACAGCCATTTTAGGTCTCTCCAGAGATGCTCAATTTGGTTTAAGTCAGGGCTCTGGCTGGGCCATTCAAGACTAGTAACAGAGTTGTTATGTAAGCCACTCCTTCTATTTGCTGTGTGTTATGGTCATTTGTCTGTTGGAAGGTTCAACCCTTCGGCCCATTCTGAGTTCCTGTCACACCTGTGAGTTTTTCTCCTTATTCCCTGTACTTGGCCGCATTCATCTTTCCCTCGATTGCAACCAGTCATCCTGTCCTTGCAGCTGAAAAACACCCCCACAGCATTATGTTGCCACCACCATGCTTCACTGTTGGGATTGTATTGGACAGGTGATGAGCAATGCCTGTTTTTCTCCACACATACTGCTTAGAATTAAGGCCAAAAAGTTCTATCTTGGTCTCAGCAGACCAGAGAATCTTATTTCTCACCAACTTGGAGTCCTTCAGGTGTTTGTGTGTAAGAGCAACATGCTGGCTTTCATGTGTCTTGCACTGAGGAGATGCTTCCGTCGGGCCACTCTGCCTTAAAGCCCCGACTGGTGGAGGGCTGCGTTGATGGTTGACTTTCTACAACTTTCTCGCATCTCCCTACTGCATCTCTGGAGCTCAGCCACAGTGATCTTTGGGGTCTTCTTTACCTCTCTCACCAAGGCTCTTCTCCCCCTATAGCTCAGTTTGGCCGGACGGCCAGCTCCAGGGAAGGGTTCTGGTCGTCCCAACCGTCTTCCATTTAAGGAATGGAGGCCACTGTGCCCTTGGGAACCTTAAGTGCAGCAGAAAAAATTTTTGTAACCTTGGCCAGATCTGTGACTTGCCACAATTCTGCCTGAATTCTTCAGGCAGTTCCTTTGACCTCATAAATCTCATTTGCTCTGACATGCACTGTGAACTGTAAGGTCTTATATAGACATGTGTGGCTTTCCTAATCACGTCCATCAGTATAATCAACACAGCTGGCCTCAAATGGAAGGGTGTAGAACTCATCTCAAGATGATCAGAAGAATGGACAACACCTGATTTAAAATATATGAGTGTCACAAGCACAGGTCCTAAACTTAGGACCATGTGATATTTTCATTTTCCTTTTTAAATAATCTGCAATAAATGTCAACAATTCTGTGTTTTTTTTTGTCAATATGGGGTGCTGTGTGTACGTTTAATGAGGAAAAAAAATTAACTTAAAATGATTTTAGCAAATGGCTGCAATATTACAAAGAGTGAAAAATTTAAGGGGGTACTTTCCGTACCCACTGTATATTAGTTTTAAAGATGAAACAAAAAAAAAATATTTATACACTACCGTTCAGCTACAAGGTTAGGTGTTTTTTAAAAATTCTGCGTATAATGCATTTTTTTTTTTTTTTTTTTTTTTTGGGGGGGGTGTGGGGGGGGGGGGGTTCTGTGTTTTTGTTTTTTTTTTTTGGTAAAATTATCAAAAGACAGAATAAATATTTATAATGTTATATGTTAGATATTTATGTTTCAAATCAATTCTACTCTCTAACTCCAAGAACTGAAAAGTTAGTTTCCACAAAAATATTAAGAAGAAAAAACTATTTTTAACATTAATCATAATAGCATATTAGAATGATTTCTGAAGTATCATGTGACACTGAAGAATAATGACTGCTGAAAATTCAGCTTTAGAAAATAGCTATTTTAAATTGTAATACTATTCATAATGTTAATGTTTTTGATTAAAGAAAAGCAGCTTTAGTGAGAATAAGAGACTAACTAAAATAACTAATTATATTTGAATTTGTATACCGATTTTGAGATCTAAACATGCAAAAGTTAAATATACAAGTGTATACAAACAGACAAGATTTTGCACAAAAAAACTATCTTGTCAACTTAAAAAATAGTTGAGGTTACAATCAACATCATTATGATTTTGATTGTTTTATAAAAGTGCAAAATGCCTCATCTCTCACCTACAGTGTGCAATGGAGCTGAGACCCTTTTAAGCCAGTCACCAAACATGGACACCACAATATTTGTTGATTAGCCAATAGGATCCATGGTCACAATATGCTAATTAACATCACTGAATTATCACCAATTAGCTGTTGAATAAAACTGCTAAGAATGGGGTGCTCAAGTGAGCTCAACTTCTCAAGAGAGTGTGGTGGCCTAGTTATTTTAGGGTGTGTGTGTTTGTGTGATTAATTAGTGTGTGTTGCAGCAGGGTCCGACACAGATGGGGGTTTGGGGGGTTGAGTGGCTGAAGGAGTGGGATTAACCAGGCTTTTGACCTAAATAGCCCGTCCCGAGCGTGGGGACGGGACAATGGGGGAGACTGGTCGCGCCCCACAGACATCGCCACCACGGCCAATTATCTATTGATTGGTGCTATACTGTGACTGTGTCTTCTAACAGCTCACTCACCAACACAGTCACTGACCATGTCATCTCTCATTAAGACCACAGGGACACTTGCCTTCACAAGTCTTTATGACCACACATACATGGGATATACAATGCATATGTGTTGCTGTGTATAATAAGTGAAGCACACACTTACTTTTCGTCACGTACACGTGTTCATGGCCTTGCGTTTGCTTTGGTTTATTTACCACAACAAAAACCTGAGGAAAAAAGAACACATCCAAGGGTTGAAGAGTTTAAAGTCTGAGGGGGAAAATGGCCGTGACTTATTTAATTTGTTTCTAGATGTCAAATTCAAGTAATTGTTCTGTTTTTTTTCTTCTTTTTTTATTATTTAATTGAAACGCTAACTTTTCATTATTAAAAGATACAAGCTGCGATACTTTTCCTGTGCCTTTATTATTTTGAGCATGATAAAAGGAGCTTTTTGTGACAGCAACTGTTTGAGCTTCATTATCTAACAAAGTGGCATCACATTGTGTTTACATTGACAGCGCATTAAAGCAGGCATCCTCAAAGCCTTTAACAACCCCACAGAGAAGACAGCTGATGAGGAGACCAAACGACAAGTGAAGGGTGATCAGTCTATGTTTCCGTCACCTGCATTTCACATCATTCAGAACAATATTGCCATCTAGTGACAGCTTGTATTCACAAGATTAAAAAAAAAACAATGACACTATTCACATGAAAACATTTAAAAAAACATTAAAAAAATCTATTATTTGTGTTCCGAGTTGTTTGAATGTGTTTTTAAATAACATAAATATACTGTGTATGACATATATCAATTTTAAAATGTTCTACAGCTTATGGGAAGGAAGGTGTGAAAATGAATTTTGTCGATCGAATTTTTGTCGGAGAGCTGACCAGCACTATAATGTGTGAAGAGTGTGAACATGTAAGAGTTTCTCTATTTATGTAATGTACAATGTCCACATACAAAGCCAGATTGTATAAATTGTTCACGTTTATTTACAATAAATTTAAATTTTATTAAAAAAAATTATGCATTTTAATTGTTACAATATTGTAAGTGTATACATATCAGTTTAATTTATAATATATGCCTTTTAATTTACTATAATACAATGTAATATGTATACAATATATAATATGTAGTACAATTTTTTTTATATAATACAGTGACTACTAATTGTAATGTGTAACATGTTTATATGCTTCACTCCTAGATTTCCACAGTGAAGGAAGCCTTCATTGACATTTCCCTTCCCATCATAGAGGAAAGGGTGAGACCCACAACTGTAAAACATCTGCTCCTTTATTTTATTTGCATTTAATAATCGTTCAATTCACTAAATGTGCTAAACTGTCTTGAATTAAGTGATGTCTTTTGAGGGTTTGTTGCTTTTCTTGCTCAGATCTCTAAGCCTACAAACCCTGGTAGACTGGGGAAAAGTGGGCGGGAGCAAGACGGTCCGGCCTCCCATGATGACTCGTCAGCTACCAATTCACAAGCCAATAGAAACAGCAGGAGGTTGAGTGGACAGGTAGGTGGAGCCAATATTAGAAGAGAGGCATTGATAGTTCTTATACACTAACGTAACTAAGCCCTTTATGCTCACCAAGGCTTCATTTATTTGATCAAAAATACAGTGCAAATACTAATATATTTTAAAATGTAATTTAATCCTGTGATGGAAATCTGAATTTTGAGCAGCCATTACTCCAGTTTTCAGTGTCACATGATCTTTCAGAAAACATTCTATTATGCCGATTTGGTGTTAAAGAAACATTTCTTGTTCTTGTTCGTGTTTCTTTTATAACATTTATAAAAGGCTTTCACTTCTGATCAATTTAATGCATCCTTGCTGAATTAAAGTATTAATTACTTAAAAAAAAAAAAAAAAACTTTACTGACCCCAAACTTTGGAGTTGGTTTCTATGTGTTTCCTTGCTTTGTGTTTTAAAAAAAATTTTTTAACATTCTCTAAGTTTTTTACATTGGCACAAAAATAATTCTAATACAAATTTTGACAGTTTTATACAAATCCTAATTTAACCATTTTAACACCGTAATGATATGGGAAAAGAAGAGAAGAAGAGGGGGGAAAAAAGAAAAGTATGTAGTTGCTTACATTAGGGTTCAACTATTGCTTTCTTATTAAAATAATTAATAAAAGGCTTCCATGCTGCATAAAACATTTTATTTTTATTTTTTACGGAAAAATCGTATCTTTTCAAGTTGCAGGTAGGACATAACATTTTTAATCAGTGCCGAGCAGTGAGGTGGCTCGTTCTGTTTCCAGTTGAGCAAAATCAATCTACGTGCTAAGAGTGTAACGAATCCAAGCATATGTTGGTTTTTAGATAGCTCCATATTATCACTACTGACACCAAAAACAGCTAAAATTGGGTCTGGATCCAATTGCTTTCCCAACACTTCTGACAATAAATGAAAAACTGACATCCAATAATTACTGATCTTAGAACAACTCCAAAACATATGTCCTAGTGTGCTTCGTTGTTTTTAATACTACTTTGTTTGTTTGTATGATGATGCGCTTAGAAGCTGCAGGGTCGCCATTCGTCCACTTCTCATGATGAGAGAGGTGCAGATTTGGTTTCTAGCCGACAAGAGGAGGAGCTCTGTGTGGCTGGGCGTGGCCTGGCCAGTTGCCGGGCGGATACGATGGGCAGCCAATCAGACTGCAGCGAGAAGGATTCCAACCTGCAGGACAGCAGTAACGATGCGGACAGCGAGGCCTCCGAGAGCGAATGGTCACCACGAATCCCATCTGTGTCCACTCACAGTTGCACATCAGATAAAGTCTCAACCGCCACGACTTCAGCCTCAACAGCACACAATCCAAGTCTAAAACCAAACCTGAGCCCGAGCCCCACTCCGCAGGGCGGTGCTGTAGAGCAGCTTGTCAGTGCTGTGTCCAAGCTAGGCCTGGTGCACACTTCCACTGATACTCTACCTGTCAGTCACAGCCCAGAGGAACCGTCCGAGGTCCGGGAGAGAGACCGTCAGCACCATCAAGGGGCCTTCCAAGCCCTCTGTCACAGTTACACCCCCAGCTCTAAAGAGTGCTCCATACAGTCCTGCCTGCATCAGTTCACCTCTGTTGAGCTGCTGATGGGCAACAACAAACTGCTCTGTGAGAACTGCACCGAGAGAAGGCAAAGGCAGATGAAGAGGAGTGGTATGTATACACATATGAAGTATATATATATAGTTGCATATACTGACCACTGCGTAGTAAAGAAGTGTTGCTGAAAGATATATATACTACCTTTAATGAATACAGTAATATTCAAAAGTTTGGGGAAGATTTGTTTTATTTTATTTTTTATTTTTTCAAGAAAAAAAGCTACCTGCATTTTTATGCTTACCAAAGCTACATTTATTTTATTTCAATATATATTATTTATGTATTTATTTATTTATTTTTCTTTATCAAAAATTTATCTGGAAATTGGTCATAAATCCATTTGATCTGACAATTTATGGATTTTACACTGTGTAAAGTGAGTGTAAAGGATTTTACACACACTTTTTTCACCGAAATTGACTCTGCTTGTGGTTTTAAGGCACAATGTGTCAAATTTAGGTGTTTTGGCTGAAATCATGTAGTAAAAACCTTACATTTGTATTGTTTTTTTAATTAAGTTACATATAAAACAATTAACATGCTTTAAAATGAAAAAGAAAACGCTACGTGTATGCCATCCTTCCTTATAGCCACCATGTTAAGCATTGCAATTTCTTTGTCCATTTCTGCCTATTCATTCATTAAAAAATGACTTTGTACTGACTTCATAAACAATGACGTTATGCTGTCCAGATAGGGTTTTTAGGAGTTATTACAGAACACAGGTGTAAATCTTTATGTAGGAATAAATTTAATACAAAACATAAAATGCTATTTTTATTGCTGATCAGAAATACTGGTAAAAGTGTAGATCGGACTATGTTGTTTTTATGTATGTTTCAGATAAGAAGGCTGAGAAGGTGTACACCAGTGCCCGTAAACAGATGCTCATCTCGGCACTTCCTCCAGTGGTCACTCTTCACCTTAAACGATTTCACCAGGTCTGAATCCTCAGAGTTCCTTACTTTGCAACCTGCTTTCGCCATTTGTGTCGCATAAGTACTTTTTGTGTGATTTCAGCCAGCTTGTTACCTAAACACAACTGCTATGTATTAACACCATCAGACATAAAATGTAAAGTTTAATTAATAAAATGCCCATTGTCGTTTTCTGAACCTATTAACCAAGCATACTTTCAAGAGAAAAGAAGAGCTCTGGGGGGAAATATATATATATATATATACAGTGCTGTGAAAAGGTTTTTGCCCCTCCTGTTTTTTTACATTTTTTTGCATATTGGTCTCACACTTAAAAGATTCGATCATAAAACGAATTTTAATATTAACAAAGATGATGCAAGTAAATACACAAATCAGTTTTAAATGAGATGTAATTTCACTAGGGAAAAAACTTCCAAACCTACGTGGCGCCGGCCTTGAAAAATGAATTGCCCTCTCCTTTTAAATCATAAAAGAACTGCAATTAACCACATTATTTTAGAAAGCCAAGTTAAATTTCACTAGCCACACCCAGGCCTGATTACTGCCAGACCTGTTGAATCAAGAAATCACTTAAATGGAACCTGTCTGACAATGTGAAGCATGCTTAAAGAGCAACACATCATGCTACGATCTAAAGAAATTCAAGAACAGATGAGAAACAGAATAGTTGACATTTATCAGTCTGGAAAGGATTATAAAGCATTTTCTAAGGCTTTGGGACTCCAGCGAACCAGGGTCAGAGCAATTATCCACAAATGGCGAAAAACTTGGAACAGTGGTGAACCTTCCAAGGAGTTGCTGGCCAACCAAAATTACTCCAAGATCACAACAACGACCCATCCAAGAGGTCATAAAAGAACCCAAAACAACACCTAAAGAACTGCAGGCCTCACTTTCCTCAATTAAGGCCAGTGTTCATGATTCAACAACAAGAAATAGACTGGGCAAATATTGCATCCATGGGAGAGTTCCAAGGCAAAAGCCACTGCTGACCAAAAAGCACAAAGGCTCGTCTCTCATTTGCCAAAAGATATCTTGATTATCCCAAAGACTTTTGGGAAAATACTCTGTGGTCTGACGAGACAAAAGTTGAACTTTTTTTGGAAGGTGTGTGTCCCATTACGTCTTGATTAAAAGTAACACTGCATTTCAGAAAATAACATAATACCAACAGTAAAATATGGTTGTGGTAGTGTGATGGTCTGGGGCTGTTTTGCAGCTTCAGGATCTGGATGACTTCCATAATTGACTGAACCATGAATTCTGTACTCTTTCAGAAAATCCTGAAGGAGAATGTCCTGCCGTCAGTTTGTGACCTCAAGCTCAATTGCACTTGGGTTATGTAGCAGGACAATAATCCCATTCACACCAGCAAGTCCACCTCTGAATGTCTCAAGAAAAACTAAATTAAGGTTTTGGAGTGGCCAAATCATAGTCCGGACTTAAATCCGATTGAGATTCTTAAACAGTCCATTCATGCTCGAAACCCTCCAATGTGGCTGAATTACAACAATTCTGCATAGAAGAGTGGGCCAAAATTCCTTCACAGCTATGTGAAAGACTCATTGCCAGTTATCTCAAACACTTGATTGCAGTTGTTGCTGAAAAGCATGGCACAACCAGTTATTAGATTTAGGGGGCAATTACTTTTTTTCACGTAGGGCCAGGCAGGTTTGTACAGCTTTTTTCCCTTAATAAATGAATCATCATTTAAAAACTGCATTTTTTTTATTTACTTGCATTATCTTTTGTGTAATATTAAAATTTGTTTGATGTGACAAATATGCAAACAATTAAAAAAACAGGAAGGGGGTAAAAACCTTTTCACAGCACTGTATAATATATATATTAGATATGTTTACTATGTATACGTGTGTGTATGTATGTGAGCAAGGTCATGTGTTATATGCTTCATTGTGTGGTGGTACACTGATTGAGCTTTCTTTATCTTTGCAGGCCGGGATGAATCTGAGGAAAGTTAATAGACATGTGGATTTTCCTCTTTTGTTAGACCTGGCACCTTTCTGCTCTGCCACTTGTAAGGTACTGATTAGAGTTATACATATCAGTAAAGAGTAAAGACCAATGATTTATGAATCCGTATACAGTATTGATTCAGTATGTGTGTGTGGCAGAACCTCGGGTCAGGGGAGCGTGTTCTGTACAGCTTGTACGGCATTGTGGAACACAGCGGATCAATGCGAGGTGGGCACTATGCAGCCTACGTGAGGGTCCGCACCCCTCAGCGTAAACCTGAACAGCGCCGGAACCAGTCAGGTACAAAGCCACCCAGGCAGCATATCATTTCCATGTGCTCGTCAGTGCATTTCTTTGCAGCTGGTGCTGAAAGGCCTGAAAAACCTGTGGGTAAACAAAGAATTGTCTGCATCTCGGCATTGGACCACAACCTTGAGGATGCGGCTTGCTTAGTAAAGGCCAAGTGGGATTTGTTTGTTGTTGATGATCTATAGATGCGTTCTTCTCCACTCTACTCAAGGAGAGAGCACACCTTTCAGCAGTGTTTGGAACAGAGTGAAAAGCCCACGGAGAGCTGTGGTAGTTAACTGTTGCAGTGCACAGATTGAAGCTGAATTGTTGGTTATAATGAAGACTACACAATCTCTAAAAGAGTCACTGAATGGAAGCAGGGGCTGAAAATCTTTTTTGCGTTTTTAGAACTGTTTAAAAGGCAAAGGTAACTATATTAATATATATATATATATATATATATATATATATATATAGATATATAACTGTGTGGTGTGTGTTTGTGTGGTGGTGTGTGGTGGTGCCCTGTACCACAAACCCGTCATAAGGGTCATTTATTGTAAATTTAGATTTATACATAATCGGAACGATAATAAGCTTTTCATTATTCTATGGTTTGTTAGGATAGGCAATATTTGGCCGAGATACAACTATTTGAAAATCTGGAATCTGAGGGCGCAAAAAAAAAATCAAAATATTGAGGAAAATTGGCATTAAAGTTGTCCAAATGAAGTTCCTAGCAATGCATATTACTAATCAAAAATTAAGTTTTGATATATTTATGGTAGGACATTTACAGAATATGTTCATAGGGAACATGATCTTTACTTAATATCCTAATGATTTTGGCAGAAAATGAAAAGTGCGGCTAATTGTTGACCCATACAATGTAATTGCTACAAATATCCCTGTTCGTCCTGTAAGACTGTTTTTTGGTCCATATATCGATGATATATATAATTATATTTCTATATAATTTATAGGTGTTCTGGTAGCATTTAATGTGTATCCTAACAATCAAAGAAATAAGATAGTATAATTATTTTAAATACACTTTAATTACTTTGATACACATTTAATTTCAGTGGGTTTGTTATTGTTTGTTAAATACACAGCCATAAATTTGAACCAGCCTTACTCTATGCATTTTTGCATACAGTATTGTATTGTTTGTTGCATGCATTGTTTTACATATACAAAAGCCCTTGTTTTTTTTGTTTTTTTAAAATAAATTTCCACTTAGTTGTAATTGACTGTAAAAATGCTGAAACTGATGACTATTAACACAATCTGGATGTTTTTGTGGATCTTCTCTGAATACCAGCATCTATTTGTTTTTTAGGTTCCAGAGAGGCCAGCTCAGCCCCACAAGGTCAGTGGGTGTATGTTAGTGATACCAGCGTTCAGACTGTACCGGAGTCCAGAGTGCTGAACTCTCAAGCTTATTTACTTTTCTATGAAGAACTCCTATAAGATCCAGACGGGCACGTGAATGCAAGATGATCCAGATGAATGCAAAATGCAATATCAGCTCAGACAACAGCGAGCACTTACTGCATGACTATATCCCTGTATTTTAATGTAGGATTCCATATACTAAAAGCTTTGTCTTATGGCTCATTCATTACTCAAGGTGATCTGAATTAAAAATGGGAGCCATTATTATTGATGTAAAATAATATTATGAGTTTAAGTTATTTATATTTTACAGCTAATATTTGAGCCTAACATTTAGTTTTTTGGGGGGGGGGTAAATTTTGCAGGAGAAATTGCCAAAGAGTAATTTAAGATAAATATGTATAGAATATATATTATGAGAGGGAGGATTGTGCCAAAAGAGTCTATAACCTCTGTTGTGAAAGGGAAACTCAGCACAATATGCAGCTGTTGCTTTCAGAGCCGTTTAAACCCGTCATATCCTGCACTGGATCACACAAACTAGTCACACACACACATAGACACACGCAAACAACATATCATTTACTTGGAGACAATTTCATATTCACAAGGTTGCTTGACAACAGTATAATAAATTGTAATTTGCTGACTGTCATTTATTTTTGTGTTAACGTTTAACTTTGGTTTGCTTGATCAGTACTAATGTTTTTGAATGTAGTTTAATTCAAATCATAGAAGTGGGCCCTCCTGTAAAATTTTATGAATTTGTAACTCGAGAACATTTCTCAGTATCTAATGGTTAAGGAGTTGGTGCAATATTCCTGGACTTTGCCTCATGCCTAATTTTTCAGAAATGAATACGAGTAGAAAACAATTTCTTATTTCCCCTTTTTGATTTTTAAAACTACATCAGTGCCTACGGTTTATGAGGGCTTAGATTGTTTTGCATGTCTTTAGCAAAGTATTTGATTCATACAAGAGTATAAAGAGAACTGTTTGTGTATATACTGATTAGAAATATACATAATTGTATGTAAAATATGTATCTTGTTCAATACTATTTATTCTGTTTACCAGGCAGATATTGTAACACCATAGATTTGTGTGGTGTTTATGGCTTCAGGGTTCCTCAAGCTGTTCTATTGCTTGAATTTTTGTGAACATAATCCAGTACAAAATCATTTACAATGATAATTTAAATACATGTAGTTGAAGAAAACCTTTGAGTGGGTTGAAATGATTTCATCTCGTTATATTTGGGGTCTCTGGGTGCCTTGTCTCTCTTTCTCTTTCTGGAGATGTTGTCGCCACAAATCCCAGGATGCCATTTTCACTCTGTCCTCGGCTGAGATTCGGCGTGACGGGTGCAAAGGCATGCTGTTTTAGACCATGTCGCTGACTGGTGAAGAGGAGGTGGGTGTGGAATCAGAAAAGGGCAATGTCCGAAACGATCGTGTCCTCCTGCCTTCCTCCTCTCCTCATTCTGTTACATTCGAATCAAGATGGTTATCAGTTACAACAGTGTGTAAAAACACCAACAAGAGTGCAATCTTTGCAAAGCATGTCTATTTTTAAAGCAGAGCTCTCTTTCAGGGAGGTTGTGCGAGTGATTTAATGTGAGTTAATGATTGGATGTGTTCCCCTCGGTCTGAAGTGACAGAGAAACCTGATATGAGGGACGGGTGGAGCTGATTTTGCTTTCAGAAGAACCCGTTGAATGTGAAGGGAGACATTCAGACATGTCCGGGTGGAAAAGGGTTTTTGCTTTTCTTCATACCTTCAGGGCAGACATAACAAGTGGTTAGAGATGATGCTCGTTATCTTTTTTGACCCAGCATTACTCTACAGCATGTAACCTCTTCTGTCACTCTTTCAAATGCAATTCTGTCTGTTTGGGGTGGCAAGGGAGGACACCACTAAAAGTGTATGATATGAATCGGTATGATGGATAGGATATCAAAGCTCTACTTGTAATGGCCATTTAATTTCTTGGTTTTGAACCAGCCCTACTGTATGCATTTCTCTGCTATGATGTGTTAAAGATGCCAGAGAGGTTATCTGAAATACCTAGTGTATTCAACTCTTTTGTGCTTTTCAATTCTTGGTTTGTTGAATGTTTGTCTTCAAAATTCCTTCATTCCACACAAGCTTCAGTCGTAGTGTGGTATTGAATTGCTCACTGAAACAAATACAATGTGGTGTGACAGTAAATACTACACCACTCTTGTCTTTGAAACTAAATTCAACGAATTCAAAAAAAGCAACCGAAGAGCCTAAAAGAAAAGATTGTTACGTTACATTCTTATAACAATATATGTCTAGTGTATTTATTGACATGGGAACTGGTAAATTGAAGATGTTCATGTTCATTTAAACGATCTAGTGGTAAGACACTTTCATATAGTTTCTAAATTAATATAAGGCCTAAAAAATTTATCTCTATTAAAATCTATATAAACATATTTTATACTTAATACTTAAAATGACTTTTAAGCTAATATTCTTTATCAGTCATTTAAAAAAAAAGACTCAGAACACTGGTTGTCAGCTGGGGGCTGGCTGGGACCCACTGGAAATTATTGAAAAAACAAAACAATAGAAATCAAGCTGTAAGCTGACATAGTATTTCTTATTTTAATGTGTTCCCCCAACACCATTTTTTAGGGTTTTTATTTTATAAGTCGTGGTAATTTTTATAATAGATGTTTTTTCTAGTTATGTTAAGCTCAAAAACATTGATTGGTTGTAAATTGCTGAAATATTGCCATCCGTGAGTGGGGAAAGAATAAAACAAATCCATAATCATGAACACGAAAAGCCATTTCAATTCGTAATAAGTTCAGTTATTGAAACTTCTGGAGTTATAAAATTCAGTTTTTTATATTAGGCCTAATACATTGTCACTTCTAATTTCTGTAGATGCAAAAGTTTGAAAACAAACAGCTTTGTCATTACAGAAATACCGTAAATATCAATGGGGACCTTGCTGTAAAAAGGTTAGACTTAATATGCAGATTTTGGATATGTAACACAAATTAATATGCATACAAATTTTACAATGTTTTTTTAAAGGTATTTATTAGCCTAATTTGGTTATTCTTTCAGATTTTTAAGTTCATACAGTGAAATCTGATTTTGAGATTATTTTAAATGATTATATTTATTTAATTAATTAATAATAAACAATAAAAAAAGTGTGTATAGAAAGTGTTTATAATATCATCTTCACGTGCGTCGCAAGTAGAGGGTCTGTGTTGTGAGGGCACTGTTGCTGGCATTGTTTCCGGGTCATCATCGCCATTTTACTGGTGAGAATCGGAGAGGTAAGAGATCGCAACGTGTCTGTAAACCTTCAGCCAACTACTTCAGAGTCCTGCGCTTATTCGCATCAGTTTCGGCGATCGCTGAACTAGTAAAATTTGTGCGTTTTAGCCGAAAGAATAAAGTTTTTCATAAGTGTTGATATTGTAGACGCGCGGCCTAACGCTTGCATAGCTAGCTCTACGACGACGCGTATGTCTATTTAATTCATGTCATAATTATATTCAGTGAAGCACAGAAATCCGTTATAAAACACTCCGCGTGCATTTTAAGGATGCATGGACTATCCTAGACTGGTTTTGCGGTAGTCTGAGTGAGAACAGTATTTCTGTTGTGTGTCTCCGGAACTGCAGCTGTGCAGGGTTACATTACAGCTGTAGTGATCGACAATGAAAAAGCAGGGCTTGTTTCTCATGTTCTTATAAGGGAACTGCTATTCAAAATGCTTACATGCTATATTTGCAGTCACTGTTAATGCTGTGCAAGTAAAATGTTTGTTTCATAAACATCTGCATGTGTATTTCATAATGCTTCTGGCAAAGGAATCACACGGTTAGAGATGTGGGACCAGGGAGGACAGCCCTGGCCTCAGTGGCCCCTGGGCTCACAGCAGCAGTGGATGCAGTCATTTCAGCATCAGCAAGATCCAGGTTGGCCGTTGTTCTTATCTAATTGAGCTTGCACATACAGGTGCATCTCAATAAATTAGAATGTCGTGGAAAAGTTCATTTATTTCAGTAATTCAACTCAAATTGTGGAACTCGTGTATTAAAACATCAATGCATAAATTCAAACATTACTACACAGACTGAAGTAGTTTAAGTCTTTGGTTCTTTTAATTGTGATGATTTTGGCTCACATTTAACAAAAACCCACCAATTCACTATCTCAACCAATTAGAATATGGTGACATGCCAATCAGCTAATCATCTCAAAACACCTGCAAAAGTTTCCTGAACCTTTAAATGGTCTTTCAGTCTGGGTCAGTAGGCTACACAACCATGGGGAAGACTGCTGATCTGACAGTTGTCAAAGACAATCATTGACACCCTTCACAAGGAGGTTAAGCCACAAATATTCATTGCCAAAGAAGCTGGCTGTTGTTCACAGAGTGCTGTATCCAAGCATTGGAAAGTTGAGTGGAAGGAAAATGTGTGGAAGAAAAAGATGCACAACCAACCGAGATAACCGCAGCCTTATGAGGATTGTCAATGCAAAATCGATTCAAGAATTTGAGCGAACTTCAAGGAATGGACTGAGGCTGGGGTCAATGCATCAAGAGCAACCACACACAGACGTATCAAGGAATTTAGCTACAGTTGTCATATTCCTCTTGTTAAACCACTCCTGAACCACAGACAACATCAAAGGACCTGGGCTAAGGAGAAGGAATCGAACGGTTTGCCCAGTTGTTGGGTCCAAAGTTCCTCTTTTTTCAGATGAGATCATGTCTTTGTATTTCTTTGGATAACCAAGTCCTAGCGTCGGAGGAAGGGTGGAGAAGCGGCATGAGCCCTGTGTGGCTTGAATGTCGGGTGTAAGTTGCCACAGTCTTGTGATGAGGGGGAGTGCTTGTCTCTCTGCGGGGGTGTTGGTCCTTGTGTTGTGTTTTTGAAAACAACGTCCAGCCTGGGGGGCACGTACAAAGGTGTGCTCCGTGTTCCCAAGAAATTTTGGAGCACTTTCATGTTTCTTTCTGCTGTGACGTCACCGTTTGTGAAGAGGTGATTTTTTTTCATTTTCCTGCAGGATTTGGCACCTGTCCACACTGTCAAAAGCACCAAAAGTTTGTTAAATGAGCATGGTGTTGGTGTGCGTGACTGGCCAGCAAACCTATCAGACCTGAACCCCATAGAGAATCTAGTGTATTGTCGAGGAAAATGAGATGACAAGAGACCAAAAGCAGATGAACGTGATGGCCACTGTCAAGAAACCTGGCTTCCTACCACCTCACAGGTCCACAAAACTGATAATCCCCTTTTTCCTGTTTCGCTTCTATGCCGAATTGAGGCAGTTAATTAAAGCAAAAGGAGCCCCTACCCAGTATTGAGTACATGTAATGTAAATGAACATACTTTCCAGAAGGCAAACAATTCACAAAAAATGTTTTTTTATTGGTCTTATGAATTCTAATTTGTTGAGATAGTGTGAATTGGTGGGTTTTTGTGAAATGTGAACCAAAGAACCAAAGACTTAAACTACTTCAGTCTGTGTGCATTGAATTTATTTAATACACAAGTTTCACAATTTGAGTTGAATTACTGAAATAAATGAACTTTTCCATGACATTCTAATTTACTGACACCTGTACTAATCACATAGTTCAATTGTTTGAACTGCTCAGTTTGGTGCAGTATTTGAGTTTTGTGTGTTTTTTTTGCAGGTCAAGTGGACTGGGCTGCTCTAGCACAAGCATGGATTGCACAGAAAGAATCCACTGGAGGGGTTGCTGACCAGCAGGGTATTCAGCCCAACGGCCAGGAAATACAGAACATGGAACCTCCAGCCCATAATAACCATGGTGCCTTTCCCGGTGATCATAATTTTGGCAGAGGTTGGCAACCAGGTAAGGCCAACCAGTTTGACTGTGAGCATTTTAAAGGCATATCATAATTAAGCTAGGCCTATGTGTTCTGCTGGAATGGTAGACTTCTCTGTGGTGTCGTATTCCGGACTTCTCCAATCCAGTCAACAACTGTTTGATCAAATCAAGCCCTCACCCTTTTACCTCGATTATCCATTTAATTCTGACATGCTTTGTAATACGGAAGAAATGAGCTGTTGCTACTCCTGTTAAGTTGTGACTTTTAAATCTTAAATAATCTGCCAGTCGGTCAATAGAAAGCAGAAGTAGCCCCTTTCAAAAGTCTGCAGAATAATTAAAGGAATAATTCACCCATAAATAAAAATTTGCTCAATATTTACATTTACTCACCCTAGTGGGCCAACCAGATGGAATGCTTTTGTGTCTGTTAAAGTTTCACATTGGAACAGATTTTGGTGAAGTATTTTGTAATTACATCACTGCTCTACTTCTGGATTTGCTCTGGCGTGAATGGTGGGCCGTTCCAGAATAAGAGTCCAAACAGTTAATAAATGGATTGAGGGGTACCTTGAGTCCAGGGTGATATTACTTGTGGATTATTACTTCTCATCAGCTGCTTGAACACACATTCTAATGGCAACCGATGAGAATTCGACCCATTCCCCTACAGAGGATCCCGTCAGTGGAGCAAATGTGAGGCCAATGCGAAATTTCTCCTGATCTCATGAAGAAACAAACTTCTTTGATTAGTGATTGACAGATATTGATATTTTATAACCGATACCAATTATTTGCATGTTTATGTGTCCGATAACCGATATGCGGAACCAATATTTATTTATTGTTATAAAGTAAATAAACGACTGAGTGAAGTAAGAACATACTTCACTTTGGGTTTTCCTCTTTTCAGTCATCTTCTTTTTAAAAAAAAATTTTTTTTTTAAGTGTTGAAAATTAGCAGTCTTTCATGTTAAATTTAATCTTTACATTACAACAAAAAAACTTTTATTTAAAGCATCAGCAGCAACATTAATATTAACAATAAGCTAAATAAATGTAGAATGTCTAATGTTTTTTTTTTAAATGGAGAAAATAAATAAAGGACAGGATAATAAATAAATAAAGGACAGGAGTCATATCAACTTCATTTTAAACTACAGTTTTAGTAGGTTTATAAGCTGTTTAATAGGCTAAAGAGTGAAGAATAAGTCACTGGATAATGTTAGTTCACTGAATAATATTCTCTGGAATATTGGAATATAACAAACAAAACATCTTATTTTATTGCATTTCTCAACTGGAATATTATATCAGAATTATTAATAACGTTTTTGTCCTTCTAGATTATGAAATACCTGCTGACAAAGCTCTGTTTGTCAATGCATTTACACAGAACTATACTCAAACAGCGGTCGCTCGCGGAGATAATAAATAATTAATTCCCATAGAGTTGTATTTTATTTATATGTTTCTTCGAAATATGGTTAATATAGTACATGTTAATACAATTTTAGGGTGTTTTAAAACAGTGAAGTTCCTTGTTTACAGTTAACAATGCGTGCTGTTGGGGCCGGCTGGAAGTATGTTTCCTGAGCATCAACAACCCATCAACCCGTGTAGTTGACGCAATATACAAGCGGCTTTCGCGAGACTAATGTATGAGACAAAAAAAAAAATATTACATACATCGAGAGATTACATCAGCCAGCCGCTTTTAATTTTCCAACAGTGCGCTCATTTCAGCTTGGATATTTACTCATTCCGAATTTACGTCTTATTTGGATAGGACTTGACTGTATTATCTAGTGTGACTTCCGCTTTGTTTCATCGGACTACAGATGATCTTAGACAACAGAGAAGGATTCATTCAGCGCTTTTATTTCCAACATGGCGCTCATTCATGGCTGTATTATTTAACTCATGCGAAGTTACGTCTTTATTGGGAGAGGATCTTGACGGATTATCTATGTACTTTTGTGGGTGGCCGACGTGTTTCACTAGACGAACGATGGTAGCAGACAACAAGAGAGAGATCATTCGCGCTTTTATTTGCCAACTTGCGCCTCATTTTCATTGGCTGCATAGTATTTTAATTCGGCAAAGTTATTGTGTCTTTATTGGGACAGGACTTAATGGATTATGCTTGCGTTACGCTGGGTGTGAGTTGGGCTCTAGGGGCTTAGATGCTCAAGCGGCATAATCTACATTTCGGCATTTGTGTAATACATCTAATTTGTGCATTAAATGGCTGTTATGTTAAATAAAGTCGTCTAATATTGAGAGGCAGTTTGTTGCCAAAGAACTTAACTACAACTGGTTTAATTCATCTCCTGAGGAACACATTTTCAATTATTAAAATAAATAATTTTAGAATTCTTGTCATATAGTAAGTTCAAAGACTATATAATTGCCACTGCTATTATTTTTGTTATTGCTGTTATTTTAGTTTATATTTTTATTTTGTGTATGTTGACTTTTTTAAAGGGGTCATATGACGTTGCAAAAAAAATTATTTTGTGTATTTGGTGTAACAGAATATGTTTTAATTGTTATTGGCGGTTTAAGGTTAAAAAAAACATTATTTTCCACATACTGTATTGTTTCTTATTATTGTTTCTTCTCTATGCCCCGCCTTTCTGAAACGCCTCGATTTTTACAACACTCATCGGTCTGAAAAGCGAGGTGTGCTCTGATTGGCCAGCTATCTAGTGCGTTGTGATTGGCCGAATACCTCAAGCGTGGGACGGAAATGTTACGCCCCTTACCATACTGTGATGCCGTCTCCCGGCCAGAGCGATGAGACAAAAACAATAGGGGATGTAACAACGAACTGCGAGCGGGTTTGAAATTGATTCAAATAGTGACGATCTCAAATCGTGAGATGCGAAACAATTCGCGATTCATTAATTGTAGGAGTTTATAATGAGGCATGTCGAGGGAACTTACTACGGTCTTAGAAAATTTAATGGGGTAATTTTTTCTTTTCACTTGCCTCTGTATAATGCATATACAGTTCATAAAGTTTCAGTGCTGTGCTTTGTTTACAGTCGAACCCGGAAATGCTTTAAATAAGCGCCACCTGTCTCTGTCATGAGAGTGAATTCTGGCGGCTCCTTCATCTTAATGCTGGATTTCAAGCAGATATTTTTTATGCATTTTTTCACAAAACTGAAGTCAAACCATTCTGCTTTTGCTTCAAATTTCGAAACTATACAAACTAATTTAGATTAAAAACTGCTCATGATGCATGTATAAATAAAACAGCATCTTTGTAAATTGGATCTGTTTACAAATGCGTGGCATTGCCTCTAATTTTAAAAGGAAAAGCCGACAAAGTACCAAGTTTTTTGTATATAGGAATATATTCGTTTTGTGTTCCTTATGTTATTTGATTTGGGACTATGTTTTTAAAATTTCCATTTAGTATTTTGGATTAGGTTTACATTTACTTGAATTGTAAGCTTTTATATGTAATTTACAGACGAACTTATTATCCCAAATGCGCCTTACAAATGAGTACAAAATAAGAAGCAAAAAAGTCAAAAACCAAAAAAAAGAGCAGTAATTAGGCAAGTGCTTATATTCAGTAATAAAGTTATGATAGTATTAATATCTCACAATTTCCACACACAAAATGTGCAGCATTTTGCCTAAGCAATAATAAAAAGACATTTAATTTGTCTTAAATCTGATTTTGTTAAAAAAATTATAATAATCGTTGATCGCATCGTGAAATCAAAATCGTGAATCGATTCATGAGTTGACTTGACTTGTTTTTACTTATGAAAAAGAATCCCTAAAAAAACAATTAAACCCATTATAAAGAATGGGGACAAAAAAGGCATTTGTTGCATCCAGTGGGGAAAAAATTACTGATTATAATGACTTATACTGTCTTTATATTAGTTTTGTTTGCTTATTCTTCGCGTAAACCTAAAACCATGTCTCTGCATTTTTTGATCGTGATTTTTGGTAACAAGAAAGAAGTTTTTTAATGGGGTAACTGCTTATGTAAATTTAAATGCAAGAAGAAACGACAAACAACCAAGTGCTACTCTATCACAGCTCCAAACTCGCGTTTGAATAGTCAGTGAAAATTCTTTTAAATTATTAAAAACGTACTTACAAGGCTGTGAGTTCCAGGAGCCGCTAGATACTGGTACCCAATTGCCTACTTTTTGGGATTGCCCCACTTTATAGAAACACCTTGTGCACGAGCGTGTTCTGCCCACATATGCTACCATCAGTTTATGCTAGATGCTGACGCCATACAATATTTATTTATCCTATGGTAAGTAAAGGCTTCAGACGCAGATACATTAAATATTAGATTTGTATTCAGCGTGAGAAAAAAGGACGCATATTGATGTGCGCATGTCAGTACCCTGTTAGGACAAGTCTGATGGGTAGAGAAAAAGTCGAACCGGCATTGTGGTTCCCTCCCAGCTTCAGGAAACAGTCCTCCATAATATGTGTTGCACACATCTGAATATTTGTGTTGACTGTTCTGGAACAGTGTTGTAAATACACCTTAACCACTTTAATTTCTCTTTTTTGTCCCTCTGTGACCCGAAAGACCAATACAAAGTATTTTCACCGCTTAAATCCACGCAACACAACACAAAACACAGCATCTCCACTCATGGCGGGCGGGGGGGTGGGGATGGTGGCGTGCGGGGCGGCGGTACAATACTTACAGCGAAGAATCAAAGTTATGATGCGCCTTTCTTTCTTTGCGTGCACATTTGGGCGGTGTTATGCAAGTCTTCCCACACAGTGATGTAGATATGTAGGGGCGTGTTTTTAAAACACTGAGGAGGCGTTTTAGGAGGGAGCGTGGATGAGTCTTAACTTTGATACAGAATATCTCTTTGGGTTTGAGACTTTAGTCTTTGCAACTTCAGGGATCTTCTTTATGCACCAAGAGTTTGAAACACTCCAAAGAGAAAGGAAACTTGAAATTGCATTATATGACCCCTTTAAAGAAAACACTTTGTTAAAATTATTTTAAAAAGGGTATTGCATCGAATTAGGCGAATGCAAGTTGTTTTTGGTCCTGATATAGCACCATTGACATGGCCATTAAAATAAATTTATCACCTGAGAACAACTGAACCTGTACCCTGAGTAACTATTGGTTTTTTTTTTTGGCTTTCAGAGGCCAAGTGAAAACCCTTTAATTGAAAATCATTTTCACTGCAATTCCAATATCAAAACAGGGACGGGCCTTTTGCATGCAATGCTTTTTTTTTTCTCTATGATACATGACATCTTTGAAATTTGATGCATGCCAAAGTCAGTAGGGCTGATGCATTTGTCAGTTTGCCGTGGAATTTATTGTTTACTTGCAGAGTTTTACACAGTTTGTAAATTAGGACTGTATTTGCTGATTGTTTATAGAGTGGGGAATGCATGGCCAGCCTCCTCCTCCCCACCCAAAAAAATTGTCCCCTCCTTTCTCCCGTCGACTAAAACCATCCCAGGGACAAGCATGGATCCCCTCCTGACAAGAATGACCATGGATGTCGTCAACTAGGTAGTAAAAACCAACCAAAACAAAACACAAACAACAAACACCCAATTTGTGTCGTCAAAACCACGTAAACACAAAAAACAAACTACAGTTCCGTCGTGATGAACAAGATAACTGTCAGTCAATGGAGTAGTTTGGAGGTGGCCTGAGAAACCCACAAAAAGAGAAAAAATAGGGGGACCATGGAGTGCTTTCATCAACATCCATGGAGTTTTGTGTCAGTAAGAAAGATAACAGAGCACAGAGCAGCAGCAATCCGGCCTTAACACTATCTATGGGGCCTTCCGTTGGCGTCACATCAGAAATTTGATTACATGTACATTTTACTTTACTTGGGGTGGGTCTGATTAAATCAAAAGTTATATATTTCCACAGGCTCCATTAAATCCCATCCCAAGTTCTCCTTCCTCCCCCTCCTAACTTTATAATTAAACTTACTTTATCCCCCGTGTTGCCTCTCAATAACATTCCAGCCCCTTCCGAGTCTTCCCAATCTCTTTTTTCCTCCCAACTTCTACCCAGAGTTATTTTTAGTGTAATAAACAGAAAAATAACAAAACTAAAAACGAATTTATTTTTTCCGTTTTTTTTATTTCCTGTTAGCATGGAGCAGTACCAACAGGGGCAGCATACGGACCACCCTCCACTGGCTTTCATGCACCTTATTGGCCTGAAGGACCACAGAACAGAAGAGACCGGCTCCCTGGCTTCAGACCTGAACGGCCCAGATCCCCCAATCAGATAGGAATTAAACCAGAGACGCCTACTCTTGGTGAATATAAATATTGATTAATGTAGATGCATAGGAAAAACTGCTGTTATAAAAGGCTCACATTGGGATATTGTCTTGGTTCCTGGTCTAGATGCTGTTAAACGGAGGACTTTGCCTGCATGGATTCGAGAAGGCCTTGAAAAGATGGATCGTGAGAAGCAGAAAAAGTTGGAGAAGGAGAGGATGGAGAGAGAGCGTGCTGAAATGGCAAATAATGAAAGAGATAGCGATATGGTAGTGGAGGAAGGTGATGGGCCTCGGTTGCCACGCAAGAGCAAATTTGTAAGCATCTTTTTCAGAATCAGTTTACAGCAAAGGAATCTGCTGAGGTTACTTTGGCAACTGTTGTCCCAGGGTTCGCTGACATGCACAAATGCTCATTGACATGATTGTTATTATCTTAAATTCAAAGACCCCATGAAATGTCTTGATGAGCGCAGGGTTCTTTTTCGTGTTGAAGTATTTTAATTGGAACATTTTAAAATGTGTACACTACTGTTCAAAAGTTTGAGGTTAGTATGGTTTTAATGCCTTTATTCAGCAAGGGCTGCATTAAATTGATCAAAAGTGACAGTAAAAACTTTTACATTGTTACAAAAAAATCAGTTTCAAATAAATGCTGCCCTTTTGAACTCTCTATTCATCAAAGAATCCTAAAAAAAAAAAAAAGTATCAGTTTGCACAAAAATATTAAGTGGCACAATAGTTTTCAACATTGATGATAATATGATATGTTTGAGCACCAAAACAATATATTAGTAACTTTTAAACAGTAGTGTATATCTGCTAAAATATATATTTTTTGGACAACTTGTAGGTGACTAACTGACATTGACTGAGCCACAAAACGCCAACTGATTTCATGAAGTCTTTTAAATTTAGTTACTTTGCTTGTTAGCTGTTGCACACTAAACACTAATAATTCCTCTCGGCGTTTATGTCATCCACAAGCATATGGTCTCTGGTCCAATCACCTACTCCTCTTTAATTTAGGACAGTGATGATGAGGATGGTGAAGAAGATGGTGCTGGGGAGGATGGCGTATCGGGGAGAAGGTTGGAGTTTGGTGGAAGAAGTTCTCCTCCTGTTCAAGAAGACCAAAGTGAACCAGAAATGACAGAAGAGGAGAAAGAGTTTCAGTTGGTGTGTTCACACACACACTTCTGTCTCAGCATATATCTTCCACACTTGTGACTTGTGTTTCTCAACTGGTCCTATTTGCTCCCCACAGATGCTGATGACTAAAACTCTTCTTACCGAAGTCCTCCTTGAAGTCACAAATGAGGAAATCTTCCTGGTGGCTAAAGAAACTCATCGCAAAGCCACTAAAGGTCTGCACCTGTTCCCTTCTGTCCATGCAACTGTGCCTTCAAGTTTAATTCTGAGGAAAAGACACATTTCCACAGAAATTAGACTTGGTTATGTTTTGACTGATAAATATATGAAGCCTTTTGGTCTGACATGCATCATGGTAATACTTTATGATAAGCAAAATTGCTAGTCTTTATTGGCCATTGTCTGCTAATGCAAAAGAAGACAAAAACCGCAGAGGGAGGGTGAAAATGGTCACACAGATGCAGTTAAATGCAAAATACAAAGGGTTCCCAGTCAAATCTGTTCCTAGATTTACTTCCTGTAAAACAAAAGTACTTCCTCACGCCTATGTTTGCCAGACAGCTTCTCATTACGAAAGTGACAATGCATTAGTACAGACTGGTTCTTTTCTCCTCCACTGTTTGCTTGTGTGTTGACGGACTTTGTGTGATAACCTTTTTCTTCTCTCCATCTTTTTTATCTTTATTTTATTTTGCCAAAGGCAGCTCTTGTGAATAGTGCATATGTGTACCCTCATCTCTAGAGACTCTTGCCTATGCGAAAGTGGTGGCTGTATGTGTTTTAACATGTTGTTCCTGTTGTTGATGTGAATCAAAGCTCCTGCAAAACAGCTGGCACAGTCAAATGCACTGGCTTCTCTGACTGGTCTCGGTAAGTGTCTTTACGTTTTGGCCCGACGGGGGGGTTTTGGGGGAAAAATGGGGGTGGGGGGTGCGCTCTAATGAACTTTAGACAAGCTCAAGAGCTCAATGCACAGATCTTCTCATGTTAGCTTCCAGCAACACAGATATAAAAGCATTTCGTTTATTGAGGTGGGCTTTAGTGAAGTATATGTAGTCGAATGGGTGAAATGAGGGCTGTTAGTGTGCACTATGGATCGCCATGCTCTTGCTGTCTATTAAGAGAGGGGCTTTTTGCCGGCAGGAGGGCTGGGTGAGTAACGGCTCGGACGGAGTAGATGATGAGCGAACAGCAAAGGCGGGGGGGGGGGTCATACTCGTCAGACACAGACGATAGGTCTGTGCACCGCATTCGCCGAAAACAGGATGCTTCAGTCACAAGAGAGGGAGCAGCATCAGCTGCCGGAGAGGCTGGCACTGGGGGTAGACTGTAAAAGGTGGTGCATCAGAGAAAAGTGTGAACATTTTAATGGCATCTTTAAAAAAATTTATGTCGTTTATCAGCAGAACTTGTTCTTACAGAAAATAACTGGTATGTATATAATATATTATATATAGATATATAATTATATATATAATAAGCAAAAAAAAAAGCAATCATTATGTTCTTTTTTTTTAACCTTGCCTTATACACAGAGGCATTGTCATGTTAGAATAGAAAAGGGTCCTGTCCAAAATGTTGCTATAAAATTAGAAGCACACAATTCCCTAGAATATCATTATATGCTTAAACATTAAGATTTGTACTTGTGAATAATTCTAAGTAGTTACGATTTCATTAGAATGTGTCTCAATACTTTTGACCATATAGTGCGTGTATACACACACACTTTAATAAAAAAATTTTGTATACGTTTAATTACATATTGTGGCAATTAATCATACTTAACATTTGGCTGAGAAATTACAATCAAAAGATCATTTAAAATTTAAAAGTCATTGTGTTAAATGAGAAAAGCATCATATAGACATTACAAAAAGTACCTTTTGGAGGAATATTTTGTGATTTAACAATTTTTACACAAATTTTTAGGCTACAACGGCTATGATAATTTTTTTTATAACAATTTTGATTTAAAAAAATATTTTATTTATACTAAAGTGCTTTAATGTGTTTTTTGTTATTTGTTTTAAAATAAATATATATTCAAACATTTATTCAACCTTGTAAAATGTGTGTACAGTAATTTGTTTTCTTTGTGTGTTTTCAGAAGATTTGGCATCAGACAGTGTAAGCAGAGAGAGGGCAGGTTATGACGAGGAGCAGACAGAGTCTAAACACAAACAGGAAGTTAGGGAAAGGGAGGCGGAGCCCACATTAGAGCGACGCAGGTCACGTAGTGAGCCTGAGGTCAGTGAGGTCAAGCGGGCGAGCAAAGAGCACACAGGGCGTAACGGTGGAAGTGCCAGCCCCTCGCCAAGTGAGCGACGTAGCCGCACCTCCAGCTCCAGCTCTTCCAGCAGCCGGTCCTCTTCATCCTCCTCATCCTCAGCCTCCTCTCGCAGCTCCTCCCGCTCCTCGTCTCCCAGAAGGAAAAGGCGTCGCAGCCGCTCCGCCTCTCGTGGGACTCGCAGGCGCAGCCGAAGTCGCAGCTCTCGCAGACGTCAGCCGGAGCGTGACAAGACCAGAGACAGAAGACGGAGCAGCCGTGCACGCAGCACCGAACGTTCCTCTCGTCACAGGAAGCGCAGCCATTCACGGCAGCGCAGGTCCAGCAGGGGCTGCAGGAGCAGGTCCAAGGCCAGTTGCAGCCGCAGCAGGGACCACAGGCGCAGCCGAAGTCGCAGTACGAGCCGCAGCAGGAGGAAACAGAAGGCCTCCAGCAAGGACAGGGAGAGAGACAGGAGGAAAGAGAGGAGCCGGAGCCACGAAAAGGATAAGAAGAAGAAAGAGAAAGAGAAAGATTTAGATAAAAGGAAAGACAAACAGAAGGGCAAAGAGGGCGAGGGCAGTTCAGTAAGGGACGAGGAAGACGATGCCAAATCGAGGCGGAAAAAGGAGAGCGACTCTCACAGTGAGAGGTTTTCCCGGCAAGACAGTAAATCTAGCAAAAAAGGCTCCGCCAAAGCTAGCAGGAAGTACTCTGATTCAGAGTCCAGCAGGAGCAGGTCCCCTTTCCCTGAGGTTAGCAAAGAGAAAAAGTCTAAGAAATCAAAACGTAGTCGATCAAGGTCAACGGAAAGGTCTCACAAGTCTGGTAAGAAGGCAAGCCGCAAACACAAGTCTAAGTCACGATCAAGGTAGTATCCATTTTCTTTCTACTTTTTTATTGAACTCTTTTAATTGTGTGTGTGTTGTGTGTGTGTGTGTGTGTGTGAAGGAACTAGTATTAAAATCCGAGCTGTTGCATCCAGATTATCCTGAAGTTGATTTTTAATGATGTGTTAATTTTCAAGTCGCAGTCACTAATGTTGAATGTGTAATAGCCGAATTGTGCACAAATGGTTGGACTGTGCTTCCTAAGTGCTACAGAGATTGATGTCATTTCCCCCTTTTCTCATTCAGTGTTGATCCAACAGCTGTTTAAGGTGTGTGTATGAAGTTCTGGATGTGATCTGTACTTGTGATTGCACTAATAGTCTGTCCAACGCTTCTTTTGCAGGTCAACGTCTCCCAGCCGCCGCAAGCATTGAGGGGCGTTCTGCCTCTAATCTGTGCACTTCTTTTAAAATTCCACGAGTTAACAGGCTTGTCTCATTATCGAGGCAACGTTGTAGGTGAACTCCACTCCAAACCCCCTCACTCCATCATTTTGTAAATATATGGTATTTTTAAGTGTTGTCTTCAAAACAGGAGATTTTGAATGATAGTTTCTTTTTTTGCCTTGTATTTTGCAAGACTAAACGTTCAAGTAGTCAATAGAACCTTGGAACTGTAACATTTTAAAATCTAACACCAGAAGAAATAAATTCTCCTTTCATGTAAATTGTCCAATAAAACAAGAATGATTCTTTCTGTCTGACATGGCCTGTCTCTTATTTTGTTTTTAAAGCTTGCTGCTTGAAATGTCTGAGTGAAGACATATGGAAAAACCTAAAATAAATTATGGGCATATTTATAATTAATTTAGCTTTTTTTTTTTTTTGTAAACCACATTACGAGTTGGCTTACACAACAATGACAGTTTGACTCACATACTGTCTTGGTCCATGAAACATGAGAAATATCCATCCACTATTTTCAATATAATGAAAGTGAATGGGGACATGGATGTCAAACTCCACAATGACCAAGAGAGCACCATAAAGACATCTCTTGCATTATATAACTATACTATATTTTATAGTAACTATGCGGTGCCTTTCACATTAAATTATTCGCTGATAGTACAGTATGAGTTGTTAACCCCTATCAGTCTGATTTGTGAACTAATTTTTCAGACTAGTTTTATGAACTGAATTATTCTTCACAGCAGAAATAAAGTCCTATAGGTTTGAAATGACGTGAGTGTAAGTATAATTTTACAATTGTATTTATTAAATGAGCTCGACTTTAAAACGTGGAGACTCGTATGAGCCACATTAAAAAAAAAAAATTCTTTGAGAAGTGCATAGAGAACGGAATGTTAAGTGGTTTGGAAGTCAAGCACACACTGTATGTTGTGGTCGCAGATTTCTGATTTAATTTGACCCTTTTCAGCTTATTAATAGTTTGAAAAGTTAATCAAAGTTGAAAAAAGGCAATATATTTGTCACACTGTTATACAGGATAGGAACGTTTGATTCCATGCGGAGTTTCTGCTCGGTCAGAAGTTCTGCAAACACGCCACGGTCGCATTGGATTTACTGACTGAAGTCAGTGATAATTTAAGATGCATATGACGCAGTAAAATGCAATTATGTATTCCAAGAAATTAGCTCGATTAGTTTTTGGGCCGTTGGCGGAATCTGCGTTTAAATGCCCGTTAACCCGAAGCGTGTCCTCCAGAGTGAAAGCAGTGCGGTCTCTGTGCAGTTGGACGGTGTGTCTGCATCAGACAGAAGCATCAGCTGTCAAACGGGTGAGACTGATTTATCAACCTAACAAGAGTGCATGCTATTAATTACATGTTTTTATTGTTAATAGGCCAGTGTTCCAGATTACTGGTTACTGGGTTTTTGTTTAGCAGAGAATCATAACGACCTCTCCCGCAGATTGACCCGTCTAAATGTCCGCCCGGTTTCCCAGACTACTCTCGACCCCGCCGAGGTGCGGAAGTTCCAGGCCAAGGCGAGCAAGTGGTGGGACTTGCAGGGAGAGTTTGCAGTCCTGCAATGACCTGAGAGTGCCTTTCATACGGTGTGTATGATAAAAGTGCCATGGTATCACTATAGTATTTTTAACATCAGTAATGTTTTAGGTTATTTTTATTAATGTATGCATTCATATAAATGTACACTTGTACATTCATATACATTTTTAAGCTAAAATTTTTTATGTTTTCCATGTGACACATTAATGTCTAAAAGTACTGCTAGCAAATGTGATGTCGCCATAAATGTTGTATGCATAATAGCTTAATTTAAAAATGTATGAATGAACAAAACACTGTTTTAATTAGGGATGCGCCAGTGATATTGGTTGATATTACAAATTTAACTGTGTATTTTCATTACCTTTTATTTTGACATTAAGCTGGCATTTTCTGTCTTCTAATGCTTAATCTGTAAAAATGTAATAACTTGATCTCAAAAGTTTTGTGTTTGGAAAACACAGCACAACTCAGCTATTTGTATGGAAGCCAGTTTCTACCACTGAATAAAGAAAAAAAGGTAATGGCGACCTTTTTTGTTCTCACAATTCTGACTTTTTTCTCTTGCAATTGTGGGTTTACATTTTGGCGATTCTTCAAAACGGGATTTTTTTTTGTTCTTCTCCGAAATTGCAACCTCAATTGCACCCACCACACAAAATTGGAGAATTAAACTCGCAGATTTAAACACAATACTGACTTTATTATAACCTGCACAACGCGAGTTTATATCACGCAATTCTGTGAGCAAAGTCAGAACTGCATGTTCATATCTTGCAATTCTGACTTTATATCTCACAAACCAAAAAAAAATTCAAAAAGTTGTAATGACCGTTTTTTTTTTTTAGTCAGATGCAGAAAAAGAGGGGCTTTTCCTCATTTTTGTCTTTAATGCCAATAAATTGTTCTGGCTAGAATCTTTTTATATGGGTTCATCCCTAGCTTAGAATAGTTGTTATATGGAGTATGGCATGTCACACCTACAACTTAAACGTAATGTTTGGGGTTGGTAATATTTGTAAAATGTCTTTTGAGAGATTATACTCAGTAAAGCTGCATTTAATTGCTCAAAATACATTGGGAAATTAAAATACAATTTGGAAATATTTTTACAATTGAAACTAATTGTTTTCTATTTTTATGTATTTCCATATTAGTGTAACTTATTCCTGTGATTGCAAAAAAGCGGCATTTTATCCATATTTTCCTCCCAGAGCATTTCGTCTTGATGTAATAGAAAAGGTCAAACGCACGAGCTTTATGGTGAACAGGCACTTTGATCATTTAATCATCCTTCCTTGAATACAAGTATTCATTTCTTTAGAAAAAATGTCTTGACGATAATAATCTTATCTGAATAATTTCTGCTGTTTAACTAACCACTTCAGGCTGTTATATCAATAGAACTGGCATGTCAGAGATAGCAAACAGATGCATCTGTCCCATGTCCAGGTAATGGCAATTAGGGGGAAAGGGTTAGGACATTGCAGCTCGAGTTGTATTTCCAGCAAGGGCTGTATGCTTCCTCTTGCGAGCTGTTTTCCCTCAAAGGTCAGGATGGATATTGCGATTGTCATTGTAAGCCTTTCTTTCTCTTGTCTCCCCCTGGTGTCCCCCGCCTGTCTGAGCATCCAGTGCACAATTTCTATTTCTTCTCCCTTCCATGAACCGGGATCAGTTTGTAGTGTATAGTGTACACGTAATTTGGCGGATGCGGGTGGGTCATGGCGGTGCCCCGGGGGCTTGTTTAAATGAGGGACCTCTGTGCTGTTGCTGGTTATTATGTTGTACTTGAGGAATGTGTGTTTTCTAGAGATCAGGCAGGGAATTCCTTCAAAGACGTTGGGGTTTGTTGGCAAAGATGGGCTGAGTTAACAGGATTGGCAGTGAGCACCTCGGGCTGCTTTGGTCTGCATGGTCTGTCCAGGCTTTTGGGGAAGATCGTGAGGATGTTGCCCTTAGGTTCAGCAAGACGAGCAGTGAGGATGTACGATTGCTTCAGGATGTCAGAGGCATGTGTCTAGCCAGAGGGACTAGCAGTAAGACGTGTTTGTGACACAGGAAGCACATTGTGGAATTTTATTCTGTGATTAGCTTTGGATTTTCTGTTTCACGTCAGTCTGATGCACATTGGTTTCAAAATTCTGCATGACCAGAGGTGACATGTTTTTTAGCCTAATTCTTTCTTAACCTCATTTTGTGACCTTTGACCCCATTTTCAGGGATAATTTGTTGAATGTGTGCGGCAGTTGGGCAAACCTCTAGCTGGACTCAGAATCCTGGATGTCAGCTGTGGTGGAGGTGTGCTGAGTGAGGTAACTAGTGTTAATTATGAAAATGACTACAGATAAGTATTGAGCTAGTTGCATTAGTTAGCCCAAGTAGTTTTTCAGTTTACTGTATGCTTTGTTATTTGAGATCTGGTCTGGGTGTGGTAGCAGTATAAAGCTGGTCTCATGTTTGTTAGTTTACCAATGCATGAATTATTTTAGCTGCCCCAATAATACTGAAACCACCACTGAACTCCAACGATTAACACAACCGCTTTCAACACGCCCCAGGATTTTCCTCCACTGAAATACGACACACCTTTCTCCAGGCTGTCTCTTTCCCTGATGTGTCATTTTTTTTTTTTTGGTGAGCATGATGTCTCTTGAGTGTCCTGGCATGCAAAAGCTTCTGTCGGAAGATCCCCTTTAGGGCACATCAGTGGTACAGACAATTGACTGGTTACTGCAGCCCTATTTCTGAATTTCTGCCCTGAATAACCAGCAGAGGGCGATGTGCATGTTGTGTGTGTTGTTGTTGTTTTTGTGCTACTTTGTACCCTAAAGAAGTTTCCTCAATTCCAATTTGCTTTTACATTAAAAAATATCTTACCATCACGACAAATGCGCACAATCAGCAAGCAACAATTGCTGAATAACTCCCTTTGGGGTGAGTTTAGTGTATATAACACTACCGTAGTAGATTATATATACTTATACATCTATTTTTAAATGTCCAAACATTCATTTTGACATTCATTGTAAATAATCCGTGATATATTGTGTATGTGTGGTATAAAATTATAGATATATATCGATATATAATACAGTCCTATAATATAATAATATACATCGCAAATAATATAATATTATATAATATATATATATATTGAATATATATACTATTTATAGATTAATTCCAGGTTGCTTAATTTTATATTTTCAGCTTTCATTTTAATGTTAGTTTTGGTTTAAGTAATTTATCTGCTTTTGTTATTATTATTATTATTAGTATTAATTGGGTTGATTTTAGGGTCATTTCAGTACTTGAAATTAAATGTACTTCATTACATTTTCCTAGGCAACAATTCCCTAGTTTTCCCTCTAATATAAATATTTTATTTTGTCGTTTTATTTCAATTACTAAAATAATATGTAGGCACTTTTAGTTAAATGTAACAATACCTAAACCCTGCTGTGGACTCTTTCAACATGGGTAGCAAAAAACAATAGCACTAACCTTTCTCTTTCTCCCACTAGTGGATGTTAGAGCAGACCCTGGGAATCGACCCGTGGAGGACAGTGTGCGTACGCAGAGACTGCACTCCCTCTATGATCTGATTCGAGAGATATTTGGCTATCCATTCCGCACCCTGTAGGAACTCACTGAAGATGAAGTTGAGGGATTGTCATCTGTAGTGGCTCTGAAGGGTTGTGTAACATCTGGCTGGACCTGAACCTTTGCCAGCTGTTGTCCAGCAGATGTGAAGGGTGTGCACAACATCACGACCTGAGAACAATGAACAGTAGCACAAAAGTAACAGTGGATTCCGCAAAGGAACTAGGGAATGGACTGATTTACTCTCCTGTTTCAGTGATCAGAGGGCGAAAGAGGGTACTCCACAATCCCCCTAATCTTTCCTAATACTGTGGACATCCAGGCACTTTCATCCGTCAGTTTCGTTTTGCTTTCTTGTTTCAGTTTCATTTGGATGGTTTGTGTATTTAGAATTGATAAAAAAAATCATTGAATAATTTAAAGTTAAAAATATAGACATTATATGAAAATGTATCTCTACAATAAGAAAATAGATATAATATATTAAATACTGATATTTATTATATGCATTTTTAAGATCTAAAATGTCTTTAATTCAAGGAGAGAACACTTAAAGGATCTTTTTGCACAAAGTTGGTCATATCCCTATTATAGTGTAAATAAAATTCAATTAAACTATAAAATGTTCAAATAAAACATTAAAGTATTAATGTATACCAATTAATATTTGCAATATTTTTATGTATGTAATGTATTATGTTTTTGTTTTTCAGCATGGTGGCTCTCTTTTCATCACCACTCTTAATAAAACCAGCTTGTCCTACGTTTTTGGGATTGTGGCAGCAGAGCAGCTGTTAAGGATTGTTCCGAGTGGAACTCATGACTGGGAGAAGTTCATCAGCCCAGAGGATTTGGAATGACTTCTGGAGTCGTGTTAGTGTTGCCTCTGTCTTCCATTTCTCTCTCACAATCATTCATTGATCAGTTTCTGGGTATTACCCCTCCACTTTTCTATCACAGATCTCCTTTGCTGTTTAAATAACAGCTACTGTTGGAAAAGCCTGGTAGATATTACTTAATGGTTCAATATGATCTATTTTCCCACTGCTACAGTGTTTATTGTACAGCAGAATTTACTTGCTTTTACCATCTTTCTGTCTCACTATATCCCAGTCGGTTTCTACGTGGAGGCTATCAGAGGCATGATATACAATCCTCTCACAGGAGCATGAAGCTGGCAGCAGAGCATGGCCATCAACTATGCGTTGCATGCAAAGAAGAGCCCCAGCCTGACCGGGTCTGGGCTGAGAGTGAGAATCTGGATGAACCAGGTCGAGCCAGAAGTTACAGCTGAGCTATTATAATGTGCAAATGCTATCAAACAGACTTCACCTGCTCGAAAATGGAGAAATAACCCACACTCAAGATGTCAAAATATGTTGCATAGTGAAGAATTGCTGAACCAGTAATAATCATTCTTTGCATTGTGTTCCTTGATAAAAAAATTTTTTATCAGAGGCATGATTCATAGAACATGTTTTGTAAAGCTCTTGTTAAGATGAGAATTTGAGATTGAAGCACTTTTGATCCACTCAACATGCCGCATGTCATTTCAAAGATTCTTTGATATATTTTAACAACCATTTAGTTGTGTGTATTGTGGTGGTGATCTTTGGTTGGTTCATGTCAGAGGCCAAACAGACAGAGAATTATATAATGATTTGTGACTTAGCACTTAAAAAGTGTAGGTGCTTAATAAAATGAAATCAAAGAGAGGGAGTTTTATTCAGCCTGAACAATTCTATGAACATGCATAATAATAGGGTTTTAAAATGAAATAACTGAACACAAACATAGGAGCCTGAGAAAAATGCTCATTTTAGAAATTTCAGGCGGCACTTTGAGGCTTTTGCATCTGGACTCTTCATATATATAGAGAGAGAGCATATATTACACTGCACTAATATATATGATCTGTCCGTACTTTATCGTGATATACATCAATGAAGAAAAACGAAATGGACGCTATTAATCACTGCAAACCATGATGTCCTTCAAATGATGTTTAGGTCTGCGTCTTTAGTTTATATCAAACCTGAATGTGTTTTATTTGCCTAGCTTCCTTGTGTGATGCGTCGTGACGTCACGCAGCTCCAGCACAGCAACAACGGAGGACGCGGAGCTGCGCGCGAGAGCCGACTCCCGTTAAAATGCTTTTCTTTTGCTTTACGAGACCGACATTACACATAACCATGTAACGTTTGTCCGTATTTATATGGATAAATGAAGTGGCGCAGGATTCGCTGGAGGAAGCGGGGGGAGAGAGAGAATGTACTGGGTCGCTGGTTTTGCCTCCTCCCGCTCGTTCGTGGTTGATCTTGGCCGGAATCAGAGCCCGTCCCTCGGGTTGTGTGGCTCTGATGAGCGTCACTTATTTTATGGGTACATAGTGGCCGTCCCTGTGCAGGATTTCGGCGGGATCATGTCGGGATTGGTATCGGATTCCTGGTGGAAGAAGACGCTTTATATCAGCGGAGGTGCCCTGCTGGCTGCGGCTGCGTATCTGCTGCACGAGCTGCTCTCCATCAGGTCAGTGCTGTGATGCCAAATGATATATGAAATGACTTACTGTTATTGTTTACAATATTTCATAATACATGCGTTATACACATTTGAACCTCTCCAGGGAAAGATGTAAATATTGGTCCGCTGGCAATGCCAGTGCCAGTGAGGGTCTCGTGTTTTCCTTGAGCTCGCTGGGCTGCATCAAGTCACGGTTTCGGTGTTTGGCCGCACGGGAGCATATGAAAACGCCCTGTCATCAATACCCAGCCGGAATTGCCCTTGTTTACATTCGCACTGAACAAAAGTACCTTGATAAATTCGTTTTCTTTTTTAGTGTAAATAACGCGTCATTATGCGGCACGTGATCTTGACTGTTTACTTCGCTGGATCACGATGTCCTTGAGTTGTGTTGTGAAGCGACCTTTCTTGGCTCATCCGCAGGCCATCGCCTAATAAAAATTCAAGGGGGGCCTGTAATGCTGGTTTTAGCTGTAGCCTGTTTTTATGTGGAAACAGACGTGGATACAATACTTGACTGGAGGGTTTCAGCACCGCAGGCAGTGGACAGCGTCATGTTTGAGGATTGAGCTCTGCAGCATTCGAATCGTACTGATGCTTTACACTTTATTCAGTTTGCCATAGAATATAGATTAGTATTTGATTTTGACGTCAAAAGACATAAATAGACATCGTTAGGGCATCAGAACGTTCATTTGAGAGACAGACCTTATAGATCTGAATGGCCTTTTTATATTAATTGGGAAAATAGTTCCAGAGTTTGTTGTTTTGGCCTGGATAATAAACTGTGACAGTCTGTTAACTCTAAAAATGACATAGCACCCAAACAAACGAATAAATACATACATGGAAACTTTTTGTGATCTTAATTTTGTCATGAGTATCTTAACTTTACCATCATGGTTAATTACAAAGCCACAGGTGTAATATTCTGAACTTGTGTTATGTAATCATTATGCAAAGGAACATTTCTGTAACACTTGTTTAATGCACTATAAAGGTATTCATAATTTATGTTGTAATGCATTATATGTTTTCATAACCTAAGTTAAAATGGATTAAAATATATTTGCAGATACCTTATTACATCTCAAATTGGCTGTTATCTTCCAAGTGTTTTGCTGGTATTGTCCTTGTCTAAACAATTTTTAAGATGTATATATTTTTCTAATATATATATATAATATATATACATATATATATATATATAGATAATTATTTTCTACAATATGTTATATTTTCTAATATTTTAGAATAATCTATAATCATTCACCTATGATACTACTTTCGATATCAAACTATTATTAATTAAAATATTATAATGCATTTTAAAAGATATAATGTATTATGACATACATTTTGAATAATTTTATAATGCACTGTACATAAAAGCTTTAAGTTAAGTGTTACCGAAATTTCTATTGTTGTGTATCATATTAACCTTGCCCTGACAGGGTCTCCTAAACACTTTACTAGTAAACACTGTTATTATTTGGATATCTGTATTTGTTATTGGTGCTTTGAGTGTAGAAATCATGATTGCTTTTTATTAAAGATGGCTAAATGTGGACGGATTTGTCCCGTTGCACCTCAGAATCTGTGCTAATCTTTCTGATCAATATTGAAGGGATTTTAGCAAATCTAAATAATTTTTTCCCCTTCCCCGACAAAATACCCTGATTCAGAGTAATATTCAACAGCCCACATGATAGGGATAGTTTGGTTATACAAATCACATTTTTAGAATATGTGTTGAGTTAGAAGAATGAATTTTTGAACTTGTGTGTGATCAGAATAGGACTAAGTTGTGTTGTTTTGAAAGCTCAGGCTTGGACTTGTAGTTTCTGCTTGTGAAATAAGACCTGTCTATGTCGTCCCACACACATCCTGCTGTTTCCTCATAATTATAGTATAAGACCTTTTCCGATGCACTCCACTTGATTTTGGGGGCTAAATAGCTGCTTTTAAAGCTAAATAATGTTCCTATAAAACCATTTTCTTCCTGTACTTCAACTGGTAAAGCATGATGCATTTCAATGCCAGGGTGATGGATTCTCCCAAAGAACAAATATGCTGATAAAATGCATGCCAACTAAATACAAATGCAAAGTTTTGTTCCATATGTCTGACTGTGATATTTAACCATTAGTATTTTGAGTGACCTTTTATTCATCTGTTCATATTGAAATCTTGAGTAGATTGTCTGGTTTTTCAATCTATGGTTGATCTCCTCCTTACAGGAAAGAACAACAGTTGGATTCTAAAGACGCCATCATCCTTCACCAGTTCTCCAGGCCAAAAAACGGGGTGCCAAGCCTTTCACCTTTCTGCCTGAAAATGGAGACCTATCTGCGCATGGTTGATCTGCCCTATCAAGTATGCATAAAGGAGCAGTTTGGATTTTGGAGTCCATTTCCTTTGATCAGTGTGGTTACATGCAGTTATTGGAAGTCACACCATCTGCTGTTGAAATGTCAATGAAATTCATGAAAGCCCTTAGAAAATAGTATTATGTTTTTTTTTTTTTCCAGTTCACATCCCAGATCTCCAAATTAGGATTCAGTGTTTTTTTTTATATTAATAATACTATCTTCTTATTTTCTCACCTTTTATGGTTTTGCACTTTCACCCCTCAATATGCTTCGTCCTTTTTTTTTGTCAGAATTACTTGATGGAAGCCTCTCATCCGCACGCACGATTCCCTTGATTGAGTATAATTACGACGGTTGCGGACTGCATTATAATTGACTTTTCCTGGGGAGAAACTGGTGTGAGCCTAAAACAGAGTCTGAGCGCTCAGGAGCGGCGTAGCGCGGGCCATCAACCACCATGGTTGAGGAACACTTGTACTGGTGAGTACTGTTCTGCCATTCAGACTGGAGTCACTCTTTCTGCAGCTGACTGTCTCTGAATTGAGGAGCAAAGATGCACCTCCGGTTATTGACTAAGTCAGTAAGGTTCTGCAGTTTGTTTAATTTGGCTGGGGGAGTTATTGATTTTTAAAAGTTAAAGGAATAGTTCACCCCAAAATGAAAATTTGCTAAAAATGTGCTCGCCCTCAGGCCATCCCCAGATGTAGATGAGTTTGTTTTTTTATCAGAACGTAATTGTAAAAGCTGCAGTGAATGGGTGCCATCAGGATAAGAGTTCAAACAAAGGATAAAAGCATCACAATAATGCACAAGTAATCCACACAAATATTGTTTATCAATTTTTGTCTTGTGAAGTGAAACGTTGCATGTGTGTAAGAAACCGATTCATCATTAAGTCATTTTAACGTCAAACCATTGCTTCTGTATTGCTTTCTAATGTTGCTTTCTCCAGTGAAAAGTTATCTCTTCTGAATCAGGAGAGAAATATGCAAAGACCAAGCATGGTTTACAAGCAAAAACAGTCTAAACAAATATATGAGTGGATTTTGATGTAAAGAGACAAACAGGAGACGGACTTTTTCACTGCAGAGGAAGTGTTATTATGGATTATGGACTCGTATTTTGGACAGAAGTGATAGTTTTAATTTAAAAATCCTTAATAAATGTTTCTTACAGAGCTTTTCAACTGTCTGAACTAATGGCATCCACTCACTGCAGAGAATCCATTGATGAGCAAATTATGTAATGTTACATTTCACCAAATCTGTTTCAGTGAAGAAAGAAACTCATCTACTCGTCTTGGAATGCCTGATTGTAAATACATTTTCAACAACATTTTTGGGTTTCAACAGTTTCTTTAAGAAAGTTCTTTAAGCAAAGGTCTAAACATACAAAAATAATTACCCAAAACTATAAATCAAGATTTATCATTTAGGTTGATGAATCTATTTAATTAAAAAATACATATTTAAAAATCATTAAATGATATTTTTGAATTCCCAAATTATTAGTTTTTCATGTTTTCTATTCAATAGTAATGATTCATTCATCAGAATTTTAGACGTATGCTATTACGTCCTGTCCAGCAGTACAAAATCTGTAAAAACACATGACTCCTTTTTACTAGAACTCAGTTAATAATAATAATCATCAAAAATTATTTTTATGATACTTAAGTGAATCTATCTTTTTGTGGAAAATATTTAAACTGTTTTATACCAGATTATTCTTGAAGATTATAACTGTACTTGACAAATAGACAGACAACCAATTTATTTGCATAATAAAAATGAATGAAAAGTAGTATGAGTCCGTAACCATAAACCACTAAAATATGCGTGATAGGCTTGCAGTGGACTGCTGACATGATTTGCAGTGCAGGCAGCAGCTTTATCAAATTAATGACTCGTGCTGAAACATTATCCTACACATTGGGTATCATAGTGTAAGCATTATACTCAGGAAAAAAAACAATTGTATAACCAGTCTCTTTTCTTACAGCCTAATCTCCTCTTCATTTCTTTTGCATTATTATATTCCTTCAGATGAAATCAAATTTTTTTGTTTGTTTCTTTCTTTTTCTTGTGCATTCTCTCTTCACACTGCCTAGAAGTGCTTTACACTGTGCTATATATAGAATCCCACATCATGGCTATTGATTGAATAATTCATGAGTTTGAATATCTGTGTCCACTACAGAGTAGTGTTGTGTATGTCAGCTGAAGAGCTTGCTGAGCAAGAACATTTATTGAGCTATAAATAAGAGTGATGGATGTCATGCTGGGAAATCTGGATTATGACACTGGTGGGTTTTGATCAGGAAATGAACCTCCTGTAACGTACTTGATCCATTTCAGTAAAAAGACCTAGTAATATCAGATTAAGACTCAGAAATGTAAACAAAGCATGTAGCGTACAATACTGTTTCATGGAATCCATATATTATGTCTTATGTCATATATTATAAATTTAAATGCCATGTTGGTCAATGCAATTTAGTTTGAATTTAGTAGTTATTTTTGGTGCAGAATTTACACACTGCGGCTTTGAATCTGATTTAAACCTGATGAAAGGCTGATTGTAAATTCCAAGTGGGGAGTTCAAAGCCATGAACCCAAAGAGCGCTTGAAGCCATTTTGGATGAATGGTTTTTATTAATACATTGCCTACTGTGCAAAGAAGTTAATTAGAAGATGGCTTTAATTAATTTGATTCAGATAATCACAGAGCAGAGAATTAATTCAAAGTTTAATCTCAAAGGCCAAACTGAGTTTGTTTTCTGTGTGATACTAAAGCTGCACACAGTTATAATAAACTGAAATATAAACAAGCCCATTTTATGATGAATTGCTTGTGCAAAAAGTTGTTTTGAAAGTTGTTTTGAATAAAAGCAGCTGCAAAATAAATGTATTATGCGAGTTAAATGCATGTTGTAATGCACCTAATATATCTGCTTTCTAAAGACTTCAGTTTGGGAATCAATAAAATTGCGCATCTGCAGTTTGTGAATTGTTCATCTCATCGCTCCTTGCAACATTCCTTATTTAAGAACAATGACAATATAAAAGCCAATTAATAATAGAATATAATTAATATTATTATTAATGTGTTGTCTTCATAATATGAAGTTTGTATTTTTCCCACACAATATAAATGGCTCTTTATACATGAAAATATATATATAGATAAATTTGTACTTTAGGAAAGGAATCATTACCTTTAATTTATTCATCTCTTTCTCCACTGATCTCTGTCACCACAGGACCATTGCTTACTGTCAGTGGGTGGATAATGTTCAAGAGACACAAAAGATGCTGGACCTTCCCGGGCCCCTCAGTGACCTGCTGAAATGGATCCTGTGTCAGCTGACTGGTGGCATTGTAAAGCGAGAGATGTACTGTCACGGCATTGGCTGCTTTACTAATGAAGAAGTTACCACCCTCATGGAGAAGGACATGCGCACACTGGCCACACTGCTAGGTGAGCAGGACAAGAAATAGAGGGTTAAAATGATACTTTGTCAGGAGCATGTTTTTGTGATTTGATACAATTATTTATTTGATTAAATATTTGGTTACACTTTATTTTAAGGTCCAATTCTCTGTATTAACAAACCATTAACTACAAATTTTGCCTCAATAAACGCCTAATTTGCTGCTTATTAATAATTACTAAGGTAGCTGTTAAGTTTAAGTATTGGGTAGGGTTATGGATTTAGAATAGTCTGCTGAATATGTGCCTTATATGTACTAATAAATAGTTATTATTATTAATAGTTATAATTATGTTAATAAAGGCATGCTAATAATAAGCAACTAGTTAATAGTGAGAATTGGTCCCTATGCTAAAGTGTTACCAAATATTTGTTTATAATAAAGTTGTATATTATATCATATTTATGTGTGTATCATGATAACTGAAGTCTGCCATATAGACACTTGTTAAAAAGATTTGGGTTTTATGGTTATTTAAAAATAATAATAATGAACATGCTATACTGAATAAAAAACTTTACCGCATCAAGTAGCATTAAATGTATCAAAAGTAACAGTAAAGACTACACTGTTAAAAAAATGCCATTGTCACTTGTCAAATTTCTATCCATTTCAGGTAATTTGTATTAATGAAAGAATCTGAAACATTTTTATAATAGTGAAAAAGATTCTTGAGCACACAATCAGCATATTAGAATGATCTCTCAAGGATCATGTGACACTGAAGACTGGTGTAATGTCTGCTGAAGATTCAGCTTTGCCATCACAGAAATAAATTACAATTTTGAATTGTAATTATATTTTACAATGTTACGGTTTTACTGTGTTTTTGATCAAATAAATGCAGATCTTACTGTCTGCAAACATGTGATCAGTAGTTTAATTGTGTTTCTTCTGGGCCATAAAACAGCAATTGGAAATATTTTTATAAAAAGCGTTTAAGGCTTTTTTTTTCTTCAGTGAATCTTTCACAAAACATGAACACACACTGTGATGATTTTGTTCCTAAGATATTCACTTTTGGTGGCTTAGTGCAAGTAATGTTTTACTTAATTGTTACCATATTGGGGGGTAACGTTTTTCATGTTTTCCATTTGGTAATTGAATAAACTGAAAATCTAAATATGTTCTTGTATTTTCAGTGTGTTTCTGAAACAATTTTAAAGAAGTCTGTTATTTGTCTTAAATTTTGGCCAGGGGTTAATATCTATCTTCTGCACCCCCAGGGGATAAGAAGTACATCATGGGTCCCAAGCTGTGCAGTGTGGATGCCACGGTGTTCGGTCACCTTGCACAAGCCATGTGGATGCTGCCTGGTACACGGCCCGAGCAGCTCATTAAAGGTGAGCAAGACCTCACAACTGCAGTTTTGTAGTCCTAATAGGGCCATTAAAATAATTGGAAATATTTGTAGAACAAGAGATAGATTCATGCATGTCTTCATTTTAGATGTTGTTGTATATAAAGGGATAGTTCCCCCAAAAATGAAAAGTCTTTCATCATTTTTGTTCCGAAGCTGTATGACTTTATTTCTTCCATGAAACACAAAAGGCGCTATTCTGTGCAATACTGGTGGACCGGTACTCAAATAAGAACAAAAAAGTTATTTTCACTGAATAATAATTTCAATTAGGTCACAAAACTATTATATAGTTTTAGAAGACTTAGTGCACAAGTCATGGATTTCTTTTATGATACTTTAGGGTAGCATTTTTTGAGACAGCACACATCGAAATTCAAAAAAGCGCAGTTTTACCTAACATCTCCTTCTGTGTTCCTAGAAGAGTGAAAATTAAATAGGTTTGAAAGTTATCCAAATTTTCATTTTGGATGAACTACTCCGTTAAATTTTGTGCCCTGGCATGGCAGTTTGTTAAATGTCCACTAGATGGCATTATAGGCATTTGAAAAAGTGACATGTGGCCAAGTATGGTGACCCATACTCGGAATTAGTGCTCTGCATTTACCCATCCAAAGTGCACACACACAGCAGTGAACACACACACACACACCGTGAACACACACCCAGAGCAGTGGGCAGCCATTTATGCTGCGGCGCCTGGGGAGCAGTTGGGGTTTCGGTGCCTTGCTCAAGGGCACCTCAGTCGTGTTATTGAAGGTGGAGAGAGTGCTGTACATTCACTTCCCCCCACCTACAATCCCTGCCGGTACGAGACTCGAACCCACAACCTTTGGGTTATGAGTCCGACTCTCTAACCATTAGGCCACGACTTCCCCTCATATTGATATTTCCTGCCTGGATAGATCGCACTTTGATGAACCTGAATTAAAAACAAAATGTGTGTACACAACATGACATTTAATTTATTTATGCTTCTGCACATTAAAGTTCAGTCATACATAGAATGTCAAACCACCTCAGCAGAATAGAGAGCACGAGTCCAGTTCCGAAAGTAAATGACATTACATTCATTTTATCCACTGGGCAATTAATTTTTAACGATAACTGATTTTTAATGAAAACTACATTACCCATGATTCTCTACCAATCAGAGAATCGCTGCAACCAAAATGCATCACAAGAGAGCATAGCAACCACTCACTCCCACAAAGCACTTTGAATAATGTAATAGAGTCAGTCTTTTTTTCAGAATTTTTAAATATTTGTAAATAAATGCATATTTTGCAATAAACTTAAAATATGTTAAATCCATCCAGTACACAGTCTTGTACTCTTAGTGTGGCTTTAATTAATCTTTTTTTTCAAAATTTTACATTTATTCTGAGTGGTGAGACACAGTGACAAAAACCAGCCATTTAGCAGACCATGTTTGACAGGTTTCAAGCTGCACAATGAATAACTATTTCTGTCTGTGCACAGGAGAACTGATCAACCTCGCCATGTACTGTGAGCGCATACGGAGGAAGTTCTGGCCCGAGTGGTTTGTGGACTTAGAGGACTTCTGTTACGACAGCGACAATGACGCTAGCAGCGGAACACCTACCTGCATGCTGGACCTTGGTCTCTTTTCCAGGACAGACACTTTAGAGGAAAGTGATCTAAGCCTCCCGTCACACAGTAATACACACTCACAAGACTCAGACCACTCCGCACACTCGCTCTCAGACTCTGACATTGAAGCAGATGGCTCGGATGTGGAGCAGCAGATCAAGGGTAAAATCTAATAGAGGTTGATTTTTATCTGGTGTAAGAGAGCTTTTCGGGATGCATTGTGGCTCCAGAACTCATATTGATATTTCATGCCTGGATAAATCGCACTTTGATGAACCTGAATTAAAAACAAAATGTGTGTACACAACATGACATCAGTCATGGACATGTACACCTCAAGATTTACACCACAGAAGTTGGACGCATGTTAAAGATCATTCATTCTCATCATTGTAAAAAACATTATGCCTCCATCCTTCTCAGAACTGTTTGTTTGTCCACGGTTTCATTATGGTTTCTAATGAGCTTTTATTTCAAGGAAACAAATATTTCATGGTTTTTCAGACCACTCACTATGTCTCTTTTCTCTCTAACTTTAATCAAACATTTGCTCCAGAACAGAATCATGTAGCAAAATACTAGCTTGCATGATTCTAGGATGTTTGTGCGAAGTTGACAATTTAACGTTTTGTGCCAACTGAAACTCCCTCCTGTTCAAACTTAATAATTCCTGCTCCCAGATCAGCTAAAGTAAATAAAATAGAATTAATGGAGATGGATAAAAGGATTTATGAAGCATTTAATCCCGGTTCTGCATAAAATAACAAAATGAGAATCCAATCTTCACAAATATTTAGGCTAATACAATAGAACCAAATCCCTTTCTGTCATTTTTATTTGTTAGGACTCCAGTGTGCGTCATCAGTGTCAGACTCTTGATAAGTCTGAATGGTGCTTAATGCCTGTGTGCCTGACTGCAACCATTTGTAGGCTATATGTGTGACAGTCTATCCTCTTCATCCCCATGTGTCTCTTTCGGTTCGATTCTGTTATACAGACCGGTTTGCGTGTCCCCACCAGAGGGCACTGTGACCATTCACATGTTGAGTGGGTCCTATGCAGCCACTTGTATTGCCGTTAGGAGAGTCGCTTCAAGCTTCTGCCTTAAAGAACGTTTTAAATATTAATAACAACAGTGAACCTCTAGTGAACACTAAACGGTCAGCTTTGGTGGCGTAGGAGTCTGATTATACATTTTTGTGTTTGGTGGCGTAGGAGTCTGATTATACATTTTTGTGTACCAAAGTGTAGTGCGTTGAGCAGATTTGTCTTAGCTGAGGGAAAATTGTTGTGAGCAACAGATGCATGATGAGTTTACCCTCTTTCTGTTAAATGTACTTGAAACCCAAGCCTGTACTAAATTAATTTATTTAAATCCCTCATAATGTTTGATCTTTTATGCAAAATTCTGTTGTTTACTTTCCATATTGTTGTTTTGCACATTTTAGATTATTAAAAGTCTTTGGACAATGTAAAGATATGGATTGAAACATTAGAGGACTTAAAACAGGGTCCATACAATCAGTGAGATATGTTATATGTGTGTGTATGATGTACAGTTGTTACCTGTAATACATCATTTACCTGCATGTGTGTTTGTGTGTGCATCTATGCTGGTGTAAAGTTCACCAGTGGAAATCTTCTATCAATTAATTATACCCTGTATAGAATCGAGGTTAAAGTTAAAGGTGGGGTAAGCGATTTCTGGTAGCCAATGTTGACATTTGCAATCACCAAAACAAACACGCCCCTAACCCAAAAGGGTCTCGCCCCTATTTTGATAGCTCCGCCCCACACATATGTATGCATCCCAGGCAACGATTGGTTTTGTTTTGTTTCACAGAACTAATGTTACACCGTGTCTACACCGAACGCGAGTGGCGCGGCGCGACAAAATACTATTCACCTTTTTCTTCAACTCGGAAGTAAGCCTGTGGGTGAGACTTCCGGTTCATTAGCCGCTATAGGTAAATAACAAGGAGAATAACAACGTGCAGTAAACGGTAATACTGTTTGCACTACAAGCCAGTGTGTTTATAATTAAGATAATACATTTAAATAAGGAGTTAAGACACCAATTTGCAATATCAAGCCGCAAAACGACCTGTTTTGTACAGCTAAAAATAGCTGGACACGGATGAGACCGGAAGCCAGACCCATAAAATTTACAAATGGCCACGCCCATTTTAACGGCAAAGAAACAGTGTATAGAACTTATTATAATCAGTGATGATGTCTACACCATAGATATACAGTATATATATACATATCTATATTGTATATCTCTTTATGGTCTACACTGGATGCGGCACGACACGACAAATCCCCGACAGAAAACTGCTGCTGCTTTCTATTTATGATGTATTGACACAAATTTCAAATGATTTTCAACAGTCGCTTTGTCGCGTCCAGTGTACTAGACAGACTTTAGCTGTTGCAGCGCAGACACGGTGTTACTCACCTATGGAGAAGAAACAAAGCAACCTCTGCATCCGATCGCAGTCCTTCCGCTCTTTGAGTTCTCTTCAGCGCTGGAAAGCTGATCCGATATTTAAACTGGTCCTACTTCTTTCCTTAAGCCTTCTTTTGTTCCGCAGACGGGTTCCTCTTTTGGTTTTTTATCCACCATCTCTATCTGTCTGTCGCTCGGCTCGGCTAATATCCGTCCTGTGTGCTGAACGCTCTCTCCTCCACATCATGAGGAATAGACACACCCCTTACTGCTGATTGGCTACAAGTTTGTTTTACTGCTCGGCCCAAATCATTTTTCTAAAGCGTTTTTGAAAAATCGCTTACCCCACCTTTAAATACACATAAACCCAGTCTCTTATGAATTTTGTGTTAATAATAATTAATTTGCAACTTATTTTAGAAATGTGTCTGTGTGTTGGGAACATAGCTGGATTATGTTCTCATACGATGTCAGTTTTGCTATAGATCTGACATTAGATCTTGAAGCCATATTAGAGAGTTCATTTCCTGTTTGTGGAAACAAAATGATGGATATAAATATATATATACAAGATTCTACCTACACTGAATCAGCTATAAAATATTGTGCATAACCGAGACCCCCTCGTGAGTGCTTAGTTATCCTGAACTGAGTGGTTGTTTGACAATGATTGCTCTAAAACATCAATTAAAATAGCTATGACAATTTAAACGTATGCATGAGGCGTATCTGTTTTTTCATGTTCTTGTTTGTTGTGAATTTAGTCTAACGCTTTTGTTTGCCTCCTGCTTTCATTAAGTATTATGCAACAGTTTTGGTCCTCAAATTTGACTAATAGAGTGGTGCTCTTTTGAATTTTTTACTTTTTGTGTTACTCTGTTTGTCTGTGTTTGTGGATTCCAGGAAGACTGTCATTCTGTGCATTAGTTTAGTTTACCTCAGACGATTAGTTTAAATACTGATCTATTCAAGAATGAAACAAACAGCTGTTTTTATGAGTGAGTTGTTGAATGATTCACTGTACCAATTCGTTCACCACACGAATTAATTTAGAAACTAAAGAAGTGACTGTTTTTAATGAATGAGACATTGAATCGTTCACTGTGCTGATTAGTTCAAAACACTGATGCATTCAGGAGTGACTATGTCTGAAATCACATGCTCTCCGAGTACGTTTTTTTTAAAGTAAGTTATTACTAGTTTGCAGCCATTAAAAAAATTCTAGTATGTGTGTGTCTATACACTAGTACAAATGTAATCCAGACATACTACATTCACCTTGTCAATGTCATGTGACCTACCAGTATCAGTTGCGTCGCATGGATAGGAAGTGCCTTATGAATCTCACTGGAAGTAGTAAGTCATCCAGGTACTTTTTTGCCTATGGTTTTATGAATACATTGAATACAGACATACTACTTTTTTCACATACTGTTTTTCGTCTGCTGTACAGTACGGAAGTATGCAATTTCGGATGCAACCACTGTTTTTATGAGTGAGACACTGAATCATTGACTCTTCTGATTTGTTCAAGGAATGAAACAGATGGCTTGTTTTTTTTAGTGAGTCATTGATTCATTCACTGTACTGATTTTATATGAAACCTTGCTTTTTCACAAACAAAACTACTACTTTGACTTAATTTGGAACAACACTATTTTCGTTGGTGAGGCAAAAATACCTGCGATAAAATGTAAGTTACTCTGGCTTGTTTGTTGAACTTTTAGTAAGTTACTCGATATTAAACTTATGTTCATGTTCTTTCGTGCTGATATTCAGAACAACAATGCTCTTGCTCGCACAATATGTTTAAATATAGGTTTTAATATTCAAAAAGTCAGTGTGAATGTTTTCCAACCTGTGTGTGCATATGTGTATGCGTGTGTGTTTAGCATGAGCTACCATCTTTTCAATCAGGCTAATGAGTGGCAGCCATCCATGCGCAGAGGAGGGCTGATTAAGGCGTTTCCAGGCACTGGAGACGTGCAGAGGAAACAGCAGGGGAGAGTGAGAGAGAGAGAAGAGAAGAGAGACAGGAGAGGGAGAGGGGCCACGGATCAGGAACCAGGTTCCCACGGGATGGAGCAGGTGCAGGCTGCGAGCAAGGCCTTTGGGCCCGACGGGGCAGCCAGAGCTTAAAACAATCTGCATAGTACCTTCTTTTAATTTAGGCTCTTCTACACCCCATCTCTCTCTCTCTTCCTCTCTCTTTCTCGCTCTTACTGCTGCTTAACAGATCAGTGCTCCACAAAGAGGGGTAAACAGAGAGAGGCAAATTAAAAGGGGAACTCCCCTGATACCCCAAAACAAATTAGTGCAAACAAATTACACGGAGTCAACACGCAAACACTGCAGCATCTGTGGCTTTGGACTGAGGATGGCAGCGGCAGGCACAGCCTGCGCACACGCTCAGAACCAAGACAAACATCCAGCGATAGGGAGACTTCAGGTCATTCCACTTTCAGACCCTGGAGCAAGTCCCTTTTAAGCTCCTGTTGGTTCCTGCTAACAGACAGAAGCGTCATGCGCATTTAAACGTGTCCCCTCAGATTTTTGAGCACAAAAATATTTGTATTTTTAACAATTAAGTAACAAATAAGATGCTTTAGTAAAACTCCCATCATCTACCTCTACCATACCATCTCACCAGGATACATTTTTCAAAAATACCGTAAAACTGAGTATTAGATTATTATTACAAATTAAAATACTTTCTATTTTAATATATTTTGAAATGTAATTTTTTTTATTCCTGTGATGCAAAGCTGAAATTTCAGCAGCTATTACTTCAGTCTTTAGCGTGACATCCTCCAGAAATGATTATAATATGCTGATATTCCTCTCAAGTAACATTCCTTATTATTATAATTGTAGTTTATGTAAACAGTGACACAATTTAAAATGAACAGCCTTTATTTGAAAAGTAAATCTTTTGTAGCATTATATATGTCTTTACTGTCAGTTTTGATCAAATTTAATGCACCTTTGCTAAATAAAAGTATTGAAACATCCTACAGTTAAATTATGTTCTATAGTACTATGTACAGTTACTTTGTGTCAAGTATCCCTCTTGTGTCACAAAAAGTGGATAGATATTTAACACATTCTTTTATATGTTTGAGTGTGTGTTTAAATGATTTAGGATAAAACCAGTCGTATGGGTAATCAGCCTCCAGGAAAATGGCAGAGACTAATGTAGACTCTCTCTGCCATACACTTTCATTTATTAATTTAGTCATCTGTTCACTTGTTTGCACACTGGCTCTAGCAAAAGTCACAAACACAGCTGAAAGTCAACACATATATTCCACACTCCATATGGAACATACTTCCCTCACACCGTATGGAATAAACAGGGCTGTAAATCAGGATATCTGGAATCCAGCCTGCGTTATGTCTTGATCCCATTCTATTTCCCTGTCTCTCCAATCTGTCCTATAAAATTAAATGCACAAAGCCCATAACCATAAATCTGAAGAATTTCATACAATCACTGCCCATTTCTTTGAATTGTTATGTGTATATTTCTGGTTCTCAGTCTGTGTGTGTGTGTATGTGTGTTATACGAGAAAAATCATATCTGGCTCCATCCTCAGGCCCCCTGGCCACCTGGCAGAGACATTGACCCTTCCATCTGCCCCCCGCTGTCTTCCTGTTTGTGTGTGTTTTGTGGATCCAGATAGATGGGAATAAAGCGGCCCACACGGGCCCGGAGTGCAGCGCTGCATGTGCCAGGTGACTCCCCAGGCCCTCTTGAAGACCTCGCTCCCCTCGTCTTTGGCAGCAAGGCTCAGGTGTGGCTCATAAAGACGGGGCTACGATGCCAACAGGTGGCGCTGTTTTCTTCCCCAATTACGCCTTTGTTTGCTCGTTGGCATCCAGTTTGTTTTGGACGAGTCCCCTCGCCCGCTGGACAAGAGCCAGGGGGAGTTTTGTATGTGTGTGGGCTGGTCTTTCCACCAACATCGCTTCTCAGAGCCTCCTCGGACAGAGCCAGAAACGATAAGCTCGCGGTAAACTCCTGCTTTGAATCGAATGCGAATGTGCCCCGTTCTTGATCATATTCTTTGCAAAGACCCACATATGTCTGACCATTTTCTCGCAAATAGATGACGACAGAGAAGCCGCTCTCGCGTTTGTTGCCTCCGAGTATGTGTTCTCTGACCTCCAGCTTTTTCAAGACCTGCTCTGCAAGGACGTCTTCAACCCCCGTCGTCTCGGTGGATTAGAGCAGGTACTTTTTCAAAAGAGAGAAAGAGAGAGGGCAAGTCACTTTGATACCCCCTGACTGAGAGGGGCATCGGTGCAACAGAGCGGGGCCCCATCCCAGAATCCCCTACTTTTCCCTCATTATCTCCTTCCCCAAGCTGCTGTTCCTCTTCCCCTGGATGTTATCTTCAACTGCTTATGCCCTAATACCACAATTGTTGTTCTCTAAAAACAATCATTAGCAATCCCATTGAGGCTGAGGGGTTTTTAGCAGCTTTCTCTCTCTCTCCTGATGGTTTTTCCTAGCTCTTTATCTCTCCCTCCTCTTTTTTCCCTCCTGAAAACAGAGGGATATTGGCAAAGCCTCTTTAAACTCTCTAGCATTACGGTGGATTATTTTGTGCTGAGACCCTTGGACATGTTTTTTTCTTTCTTTCTCTGTCTTTTATTATTTTCCTCACTTCATGGCTGAGGCAGACACGCTAGGTAAACATTTTGGCGTCACACTCGATTGCATCCCAGAAATTAAAAAGCGCAGAGACAATGGGCCCGGGACACTGACACGCTAAGACCTTGGCTCTGGGGGGATTGCTTGCACGCCGCATGACAGCACGGCCCTGGCGGGCAGAACAATGCCGGCCCGAGTTCTTTGGTGTGTGCGCTCAGAGCACCACGCTTTAGACTATCTGCTCTAGGCCATCTGTCTATCCTCCTCCTCTTCTCTCACCCCACTGCCACGGCGGATTTGAACTTGGCTCAATTATTCATCTGTTTACAAACACGAGCGCAAACAGAACAGTTGGATCAGTTGGGCGTGGGCCTTTTTTGGGGGGCACTGATACTGAAAGTTTTCCCAAAGGCGGCGCAGTGTAAGAGATTTATTTCACGCTTGCAGGTACTCAAGCGGCGACGTGCTGCAACGACGGCAGACGTGCCACAATATGTGTTGTGCTTATGAGCTTAAGTGGACAGCTGTTTATGGATACAAGTCAATAGCTTCACTTAAATAGTAAAAAAATTGCTTATCCCTCAGTTTGATATATTATTGTGGTTTCAAGTATGACACTATTGTGTCTGACTGCTGATTTATTGATCTTATTTGTGACAAATAAAGAGTTGTAGTGGTTGACCTATGCAGGGCTAGGCTGATATTGCTGATACGCCAGAGTACATTCTCCCTACAGCCTATAGAGGGCACTATAACATTATAATGTTACTATAACATTATAATTTGTTTGAATAATCAAAAGTCAAATTTTTTTTTATTCCCAACAATGACCAACTGTTTTCTGTGTTTTCATGTATAAATTCCTGTTAATGTTTAGGTCATTTTTAAATTCAGTTAAAAAAAATTCTAATGCATTATTTTTAGTAGATTTAAAAAAGCTGTTTAGCATTACATTCTTGTGGCCATTTTCATGAAAAGAAAAGAAAAAGTAAATAAAAATACATACACTACCATTCAAAAGTTTGTGGTCTGTAATCAGTTTAAAATGTTTTAAGGAAAGCCTTCTAAAGAAGCCTTTTACTGAATATGTATATGAAGAGTTCAGATGCAAAAGCCTCTGAGTGCCGTTTGAAATATTCTTCAAAAATTTGCCTTTTTTTTTAACTGGCTCCTATGTGTAAGTTCAGTCATTTCACTTTAATGGCAATGAATAGGTTCTTTTCATTGCCATTAAAGTGAAATAACTGAACATAAACATTGAAGACTGAGAAAAATGCTCATTTTGGAAGAAAATTTCAGACGGCACTCAGAGGCTTTCTGAACTCTTCATATATGATGGCAAAGCTGAATTTTCAGCAGCCATTACTCCAGTCTTCAGTGTAACATCATCCTTCAGGGCGTGTTCATTGCAATTTCCCTTTTTTTAACGTTAGTGTGTAATGTTGCTGTTTGAGCATAAACAATATCTGCAAAGTTACGAAGCTGAAAGTTCAATGCAAACGGAGATATCGTCTTTTAAAATTCTGGCAGTTTAATGCCTACAAAAACGGCTCGAAGGGACTACGAGTTACTTCCCGGGTTCATGACATAACAAACCCAGATAAACCCCACCCCCGGGAAAAGGCAGCAAAGGGGGCGAGGGCATGCTGCATTGCTTTAGAGAAAAGGAAGAGAAAACTAGAGGTGCATGTAAAAATCTATTCATATATGAATCGCGATTCTGTCTTCTAACGATTCTAATGGATTCACAAGATTCAAAACCAATGTTCTAAAGCAGCGGTTCTTAATACTGTTCCTCGCGTCGCCCTGCTCTGCACACGCTCTGCATCTCTCTCTCTCTCTCTCTCGCGCTCTCACAAGCTCAGCTCACAATGAACTTTTCAAGTATACACTTATTTTCAAATACTCGGAGAAAGCGTAAAGCGCGTGCAGTTTGCCGTACTGTATTAAAGCTTTAATCAGATTAAAACCATACGTTATATTAAAAGCTAACAGAAGCAGTAGCATTTACAAATAACAGAGTATCTAAAAGTATGAGACAACAACAAACAAAAACCATAAGCCTACCATTAAAAGCTGTGCTTGCACAGGTTCTGCACGATCCTCTTCAATAATATCCTCTGCTTCTCAATCGGGCTCAAACGGATAAGCGATATTAACAATGCAGTTGTTTACAATACAACCAGAGCACATTCTGAGATTGAGGGGTGGGATGTTCAGACGCGCACTAGAGGCGGTTTAGCCAATCACAACACACTGGGCTAGCTAACCAATCAGAGACCATCGCCTATTTCTGAGGGAGGGGCTTCATAAAAGAAGGAAATGATCAGCGCGTTTCTCAGAGAAGGGACAGAACGGTGTGTAATAAAGGTAAATTATGTGAAAAATAAAAAAAATTTAACAAACGAAGCATTAACACATGTTAGACTGCACCCCATAAACACAATCAAGCCTAGAAAAAAAACTGTGAACCCCCCTTTAAGAAATTATTGTAAAATGCTGATTTCTCAGGATTCTTTGATGAATAAAAAATTTAAAAGAACAGCATTTATTTAAAATGTGCTTTTTGTTTGTAACATTATAAATGTCTTCACAGTAATGTTGATTAGTTTTTTAAAGTGTCTTTGCGGAATAAAAATATAGATTTCTTTCAAAATGAAAATCCTACTGACCCAAACTTTTGAACAGTACTGTATATGGCATTCACTGGTGAACACATTGTCAAAAATCTGTCATGCATTTTAACATGCTCTCTTCCTTTATGAATATCCCGTTTTGACCTTAAATGTGGAATTGTCATTTACAACCCATTTTACTTCCAGAATATAATGTATCACTGAGCGAAACAGTACATCATTTACAATAAGACCATGAACATATATTAAAGGCATAGTTCACCCAAAAATAAAATTCTGTCATAATTTACTGAACCCTCATGTGGGTCCAAACCTGTATGAATTTCTTTCTTCTGTTGAATGCAAAAGAAGGTATTTTGAAGAATGCTGGAACCCAAACAGTTAACTGTAGCCATTGACTTTCATAGAATATTTTTCTATACTATGGAAGCCAATGGCTACCATCAACTGTTTGTTAACCCACATTCTTCAAAATATCTTGTGCTCAACAGAAGAAAAGACACCTGAGGTTTGGAACAACTCGAGGGTGAGTACATGATCACAGAATTTTCATTTGTGGGCAAACTATCACTTAGGAAAGGAAATATGATCAATTTTGATTCCATGAAAGTGATGTTTGGCCTATGAACCGGAATCTCTGCCCTTGTTGCACTTCAAGGCTGAAATTTTTGTAATAATTTTAATAATCCAATTTCTTTTTTCTCCTAGAGCACTAATAACGACTAAGCTCTTAAACAAACTTGCTAAACACCAGACTCCGATTTTATGAACTCTCAAGAAAAACTCTTGTTTTAATCAACCCCCTCAGCTCTCTCCAGTCCACTTCTGTTCTGTTTCACGTCTCGAGACTCCTAACTCTCTCCTGTAATTCCCAAATACAAATTTGTAATAAACGATTTGTACGTCGCCCTTTATTCTTGGCGTAACTCAGAGACAGATTGCACCATCGCTGTCAATTCTCTCACTTCCGTCCTGAGAGACCGAAAAGGTCTGCCCTGAAGCGACAAGTGTTCCTCCCCACATATAAGCTGCTGCATTGTCACTGTGTACTAAGCCATTCCTCGGAGAGCTTATAACGTTCATTAATCTAATTAAATATATCTTATTGCCCAAATGAAAGGCTGGAAGCTTTGCTGTAGGATAAGTGTAGAGTAAAACTGGGTCCCAGCAGAGAGGCACACAGTCAAGTCGCGCTAACGGTGCTGTGCTTCATTAAGCTCCTAATTACCTATTGTTTCTCAGTAGTTTGTGCTGTTTTAATGAGAATCTACAGGCACTTAGATCTAATCTGAATTTTCTAATCTACTGGTCCATTCCCGGAAAGTCAAAATGTTATTAGTTTATTTGTAATCATACTTTTAAATGGTGGAGATATGACTCCCCCTGGGGCTATCGCTGAGTTTTGAGTGACTAATTGAATTCTTTACTCACAGACGCTATACTTGGGTGGGAGTCAGAGATGAGTGCTCAGTCAGTTAAGTGAGAGAACGTGTACGCGGCTTTGGTTACACTCTTTCGCCCAGGATCAAACCCTCAGAACTCACCTTTAGAGTCTCCATGGCAACACCTCTCACTTCTGAGGAGTGAAGGTTCAGCGTTTGTAAAGAGGCCACAATAAAGCAAACGTGGTGAACTTTAGCCAGAATGTGGCCAGTAATATCCTTAATCCTTGACAGAGTGAGTGTTAATCTGATTAAAGTCCACAATAAAAAAAATAATACAGTGCACTTTATGACAAAAATGAAGCATGGACAAAAAAACACTAAAGACTGTAATACATTACATATACAAATTTTGCTCTGATTTACAGTCTGCACAAGTTGACAGATTTCATAGAAAATCACATTGTGTATGTAAGATTTACAGAACCTCAAACGCTTTGATCTTCTGAGACGGACAATACACACACAATGCTTTAACATACTGATATCTGATTCCACATCTCACTGAGAAAATATGCGGGAAAATGCCTCTCTCTCATATGCATTAGTTCCTTTTCATTCTCACAGCTTTTTCTGGAATAAATGATGACAATTTTCATTTTTGGGTGAACTATCCCTTTAAAGTCACAACAAAATAGAAGCAGCAACAAGTCTTTTCTTTTGTATTGTGGCGTCCATCCGAGTATAAACTTTAAATTCTTTCTGACCTCTGCTGATGTTGGTGATGCTGCAGGGAACATTATCGAATAATGTGCATATATAACTATATTAGCATTTTCAGTGACAAAACTGGTTCTAAAAATAGAAAATAATAGAGGACCCAAACAACTTCCTTGTGAGACATCACAAACATGTGTTATTCAATACACCAGATGGTCCAAATATACACTCTTTTGGAACTTTTTAAAATCTATTTATTAGAGTATGGTGAGCTGTGTGTGTGTGTTTATCTATTAGCCAGAGTCTGCAGTGCCCCAGTGCTCATTTGATATGTGACCTGCCACTAAAGAGTCAGGATATTTATCATCTGCTGAATTGCCTTTGTGTGGTGCTGCAAAATGGCAGCAATGCATTCTCAAATGAAACCGCTTGAAGGTTAATGAGTGGCAATTGCCCAGTGAGGACTAAATCTATTAGCGTTTCATAGAGGAAATCAATCAACATGACCAACTCTCACTGATTTGTCATTTTGAAACATTGCCCGTTTGAATTGAACAGCACATTCTGTTACATGGGATCATCTGTGATGGTTTGATTGGCTCTTCATTAAGGTGATTAATGCTCTTGATTCTGATTCTGGATCAGTAAACAAGCTCTTTCATCCCGTGGTGCTGTGCTGTATTAGGTCACCCCAGACAGTGATAATGACTCCAGATGATTACAGTTCAGAACGTCAGCTCCTCGCTTGACGTTTGTCAAAGGAAGACGATGAAGTCTACAAGCAGATTAACCTCAGTACTGGACCTTCTACCTCCATCACTTGCAAGTATCCAAATTGTTTATTTAATTTTCCCAAAACCTCAGTTAATGGAGCAAAACAACCTCCACATCCAAGATAGCACAACCTGGGTAAAACATCCCACCCCTAATGAAAACAGAATGTGTCAGAGGAACTTTGTGAACACATTCGGTCTATCCGCTTCAGTTCAAACCACTGAGCCCTCACGCACAAACACAGAGAAAATGTGGCGGGAGAGTTGAGGGATGGCAGAGGAGGGAGATTCTGCAGATTGTGTGATGATGAAGAGCTCTGTGCTGGGTTCTCATTTGCTGGAAATCTCCTGTTATCATATGTGCTCAGACTGCACCTCCCTCTCAGTCTTATACGCTGCGTGTATTATTGATTGATGCGCTGTGTAGCTGGGGTTTCATTTGCCCCGTGGGCTCTTGAGAGTATGTACGTCCAGACGTGCACTCAATCAACGACTCGAAGCACAGATGGATGCTGCCTTACAAGATTCCCTCTCTCTGTTTTTTGCTTGTCTTATCTGTCTGTTTTGGAAGGAAATTGCTTCATAAATTATTATATATACAGTTCTTGTTTTCCAAATGTGACTGATTGCTGAGCATCTTTTTACAGTATGATGAGAAGAAGAAAAAGTATCTGTATTGAAAGCTGATCCTGTGACAGTTCTTAGAGTTTTTTAGCTTTGTTCCAAAACCTTTTTAGCTGCCTACAGTATATTGTTTAAAAAGTTTGGGGTCAGTAATACTTCCATTGAGCAAGAATGTTACAAAAGATTTCTATTTCAAATAATTGCCATTTAACTTTCTATTCACCAAAGAATCCTGGGGGAAAAAAGTATTACAAAACCATTAAGCAACTGTTTTCTCAACATTGATAATAATAAGAAATATTGGCTGCTGAAAATTTAGGAATTCATTAATTTTAATATATATTGAAATAGAAAATGTTCTTTTAAAGTTATCTGGCCTTTAATAATGTTCTTGAAACATTAACATAAAAACGCTATGTAACTTTTTTTTTCTGAGATGTTTTACTTGGAAGTTTGTCTAACATTTCTTTTTTAAAATCTTACTACTTGTAACTACTTGTTAATGTTCATATAAATGAGAAAAAAAAGTTTTTTTTAAACATTTTTAAAACTTGAGGTTTTGAGTGTTGAGAGAACATTGAAAACATTCAAAAATATTTTTTTAGAATTTGACTGGAACGTTTGCAGAACATTTTTGTTAGCTGGGTTCTTTCAAAAACGTTTAAAAATCGAACAAAATATACAAACAAACTCTCTACTCAACTCAACACAATATGTACTTTTGTTTGGATTTTTGCATTAGCATTTTGATTAGATTTCTGCCTTAGCATTTTGCTAAACTAAAGGCACAATGCTCTAATAGGCTGTAAAATACATAGTACACACAAATACGGAGTAAATTTAAATTACATAAAAATCTTTGTTTGATACTTTTATGTATTTAATCAAATAAAAAAGAACCAATTTATAATCAACATTTCTTTTAACTCATCCTCATCTTTCTCTGTGAAGGATGTGTACAATGCTGCCTTATAATTGGGCCAAAACAAGCCATCTTAAGAGGCACCTTTCATGTCTACGATGTCTTAAAATGTTGTCTTCGTAGGCAACTCTGTAGGTTTTGGAACACAGCAGTTGTGATGTTTGTGCCTAAGAAAATAACACAGAGATTCATGCCTTTTCATAGCCGTAAACTGCATCCATCTTTGATTGATGACAGCTTTCAGACGTGATGGGCTTGTTTTTTTATCACGCTGGCACAAAATGACCGGGGACAGACACAGGCAGAAGAACCGCTTCAGTGGGTAATGAGAGGCATTATTCAAACTCCTGCTCTGGTGTCAACATCGCATGTCCTGCGTCTCTCACTGCTGCTGCATTAGTACAGACAAGCAGCTCAGTGGCTGTGACAATTAAAGTTATTCCTATTTTTACTAGTGAAAAAACCACATCTAAATAATATGGCTAAATTAGGCGTAAAACAGCACCAGCTGTCATGTAGACTTGCCGTCGTGCCATCAGTTTGTCTTTCTGATCAGCTTTCTTTACTGATAGTAATGGGACACTTGGTAAGACAGGTAACTCTGCTGTGGAAACCGCTGTCGAACTTTACATCTTTTAGCTTTGTGTTCAGGCTGCCTCCGTCACAAGCCATTGGCACTGGCTGTGTAAGTGTTCTCGGACCATCAGACCAGAACGGCTCGAGGTAACGGCAACATGTTCTTGTCTCAACTTTTTGATGGAGTCTCCCTTTTGTGTGTTTATCACTGAGGGAGGATGCACCTGGGGCAGCTGTGGAAAGAGACAGGCCACCACACATGACAGGAGAGAGAGACAGAGAAGGAACGAACGGAGAGAGCACACCGAGGAGGAGAGAGGTGCCCGTGGTGTTGGAGGGAGCTCATCAGACAGAGCCCTTCTCCATCTGTCACAAATCATTTCTGCTCTGGAAGTAAGGAAAGGCAAAATGTCAAAATATTTGAATACATTCCATGGGAGTGTGTCACGCTCGCAGAGGGAGATGCTTGGCAGCAGAGGGGTGGAAAGGGAAAGGGCTGTGCAGTGGATGAATTGGGATTTATAGTGTTGTAAGAACAGTCATATATACAGTGGGTACGGAAAGTATTCAGACCCCCTTAAATTTTTCACTCTTTGTTATATTGCAGCCATTTGCTAAAATCATTTAAGTTAATTTTTTTTCCTCATTAATGTACACACAGCACCCCATATTGACAGAAAAACACAGAATTGTTGACATTTTTGCAGATTTATTAAAAAAGAAAAACTGAAATATCACATGGTCCTAAGTATTCAGACCCTTTGCTGTGACACTCATATATTTAACTCAGGTGCTGTCCATTTCTTCTGATCATCCTTGAGATGGTTCTACACCTTCATTTGAGTCCAGCTGTGTTTGATTATACTGATTGGACTTGAGTAGGAAAGCCACACACCTGTCTATATAAGACCTTACAGCTCACAGTGCATGTCAGAGCAAATGAGAATCATGAGGTCAAAGGAACTGCCTGAAGAGCTCAGAGACAGAATTGTGGCAAGGCACAGATCTGGCCAAGGTTACAAAAAAATTCTGCTGCACTTAAGGTTCCTAAGAGCACAGTGGCCTCCATAATCCTTAAATGGAAGACGTTTGGGACGACCAGAACCCTTCCTAGAGCTGGCCGTCCGGCCAAACTGAGCTATCGGGGGAGAAGAGCATTGGGGAGAGAGGTAAAGAAGAACCCAAAGAACACTGTGGCTGAGCTCCAGAGATGCAGCGGGAGATGGGAGAAAGTTTAGAAAGTCAACCATCACTGCAGCCCACCACCAGTCGGGGCTTTATGGCAGAGTGGCCCGAGGAAGCCTATCCTCAGTGCAAGACACATGAAAGACCGCATGGAGTTTGCTAAAAAAACACATGAAGGACTCCAAGATGGTGAGAAATAAGATTCTCTGGTCTGATGAGACCAAGATAGAACTTTTTGGCCTTAATTCTAAGCGGTATGTGTGGAGAAAACCAGGCACTGCTCATCACCTGTCCAATACAGTACCAACAGTGAAGCATGGTGGTGGCAGCATCTGCTGGTGGGGTGTTTTTCAGCTGCAGGGACAGGACGACTGGTGCAATCGAGGGAAAGATGAATGCAGCCAAGTACAGGGATATCCTGGATGAAAACTTTCTCCAGAGTGCTCAGGACCTCAGACTTTGCCGAAGGTTTACCTTCCAACAAGACGATGACCGTAAGCACACAGCTAAAATAACAAAGGAGTGGTTTCACAACAGCTCTGTGACTGTTCTTGAATGGCCAGAGCCCTGACTTAAACCCAATGTAGCATCTCTGGAGAGACCTAAAAAGGGCTGTCCACCAACATTTACCATCCAAACTGACAGAACTGGAGAGGATCTGCAAAAAGGAATGGCAGAGGATCCCCAAATCCAGGTGGACAAATTGTTGCATCTTTCCAAAAAAGATAATGGCTCTATTAGTCAAAGTGTGCTTATAATAAATTACTGAGCAAAGGGGTCTTCTGTATTAGGACCAGTGATATTTCAGTTTTTCTTTGAATAAATCTGCAAAAATTTCAACAATTCTGTGTTTTTCTGTAAATTTTTGGGTGCTGTGTGTACATTAATGAGAAGAAAAATTAACTTAAATTATTTTAGCAGATGGCTGCAATATAACAAGGAGTGAAAAATTTAAGGGGGTCTGATTATTTTCCGTACCCACTGTATATATATATAATACATATTTTTGAATATCAAAACTAAATAGTATGAATAGATAACAATAATGACTAAAATTACTTTTAATACCATGAGTGTTTGGGATGCAACGCTGCAAGGGGCTGATAGTAATTATTTCTAATAGTATAACACCTGGAGTGTTCATTTTACAATAATGCAGTTTTCATAGAAGTACCTATTTTAACAGTGTAAATTAACTAAAATATATCGACTTGTATATTTACCCAGGAAGTGTTGATTTTTATACACAGAATATTAAAAAGTGTTTTTGATGACACACACTATACCAAGGTCAGCAATATATATATATTTTAAAGAAATTAATAATTTTATTCAGAAAGCATGTTTTAAAAAAAGAAAAGAAATGCTATTCTTTTAAATGATCTATTCATCAAAGTATCCTTAAAAATGCATCACAATTTACATAAAAATATTAAGCAGCACAACTGTTTTCGACATATTAGATAAAATAAGATTTTTTTTCTTAAGCATCAAATCATCATAGTATTATTTCTGAATGATCATGTGACTGAAGACTGGAGAAATGATTGCTAAAAATATCAGCTTTGCTATCACAGGAATAAATTACATTTGAAAATATATGAAAATAGAAAACTGTTATTCTAAATTGTACAAATATTTCACAATATTATTGTTTTTACTGTATTTTTGATCAAATAAATCCAGCCTTGGTGAGCATAAGAATCTTCTTTCAACCCTAACTTCCTTCGACCCTAAACGTGTGAATGGTAGTGTATTAATGTCAATGTTTGAAACAGCAGCCTAATTTCCTATCTTTTGCAAAAGTGTGATTTAGTCAAATCGTTTGATACTGATTTGAAAGACTAAGCTCCTCCTAAATCATTATTATATACAACAAAACCTTTGAGCTGTCGTTAGATTTATACAAAAATATAATTTATTGCAATTTGTATCTTGCCTTTCTTTTCTTTTCTTTTTTTGGTTAAAGATTTTTCTCTCTGAGAAAGTGGGAGAGGAGTACATGTTTCACATGTGTCTATTATTTCTACCAATTGTATATTTGTCTATCTCCTAGATTGTTCTTTTTGAAAATTGTAAGTTTTAAAGCTTTTCTCAAGAGAGAGTTTGAGTTCGTATTGACTGAGGAAGAGTGAGGCAGGTGTGAAGGACGCAGGGATTTGATCTCTGTACCTTTGAGGAATAGTGAGATAAGTGCTCTCAGAAAAGGTTTTGCGTGCCAAGACTGCAGAATGAAATAGCTATTCAGTGTCTAGGTAACCTGTCCACTGTTTATTCACATATTGTTTGCCTTATAGAGAACATTTTTTATATCCTTGCTTATTGTTGACAATAGATTCTTAAAATAATATCTAAAATTCAGTCCTAACTTTAAAGATTAGCTATGTGTTAGGTGGATGTAAAAGATGGTTAAGTGGCGAACAGTAAGTTCCCTTACTATATACAGTGAAAAAAGCTAATTTAAATATTAAATTTAAGATTTAAATTTAAATAATGTTACATATTATGTTGTTAAAATAATGTCTGTTGCATTATATTAGTGTTGCCATGATGGTGTTTTTTATTTGTACTTCTTTGCACCTTCTATATATTTGCATTTAGCAGCTTTATGAAAATCTACTTGTGATGAGCTTTGATTCATCTCTTTACCACCTGTGTTTTTATGGTGGTTGTCAGTATATTATAAAGTTATACAACAGGAATTCTCTTAAATTAAACCTCTCTTGATTGAAACAATGCCACTTAAAGCCATAATAAGTATTTAAATGAATAGTTTCAGATCTAAATTTACTGAAAAAATACGTACCTCTATACTCAGGCCATCCAAGATGTAAATGGGTTTTTCTTCTTTGGAACAGATTTGGAGAAATTAAGCATTACATCACTTGCTCACCAATGGATCCTCTACAGTGAATGGCTGCCATCAGAATGAGAGTCCAAACAGCTGATAAAAACATCACAATAATCCACAAGTAATCCACACAACTCCAATCCATTAACTAACATCTTGTGAAGTAATCAACAGAATCAACAGTTTAAAGTTAAATGCCATAATGATGGATTTGTTTGTTACAAACATCAAGCGCGTTCCACTTCACAACACATTAATTTATGGACTGGAGTCTTGTGTATTATTTGTGCATTTTTGCGATATTCTTATCAGTTTGGACTCTCATTCTGACCGTACACACAGTATATGAAGTATGTAGAAAAACAAATAACTCCTTGTTCATCCTCTGTTGTTAAGCGAAGTTCCAAGTTAAGGACATCAATAGCCATTTCTCATCATAACTGTTCTTGTAGCTACAGTAGCTTGTGTCAGTCTATGCCATTAGATCAGTGCACCTTTTGTCTCTCGGCCACTAAAACACTGTGATTAATTATTTCTCTCTAATCAGAATCACAATGGAATAAAACAATGTTTGTCTGTTTACAATTCTTCCAGGCTGAGCCTGAAATTTGCATGCATTTGATGGCGAAAAAGGAATCTCTTATCCAAGGGAAGATCAAGGTTATGACTTCCTCAAAGCAGAGTTCCCAAAACCAATTAAACTCAGTATAGTGAAGTTCAGCTGGAGGACACAGCGCTGTAACAATAGGAGAACGTGATGACAGCCAACGCCACTATCTCCCTGCATTTCCACCCGTGCTAATTATATTTGCAGATTCTGTCATTTAGACAAAAGGCGAATAACTTTGGTAATCATCATGAAACATTTAAATCACTCCCTGGCCGGTGCAAATAGTCGACCTTTCTAAATGAAGTCAATTGCAAGATATGTGGGGGTAATCAAATATCATTTCGATAAGCTGAAAATGGATATTAAATGTGAATAATTATGAGCCGTGTTTATGGTTACAATTAGCAGCAGGTATGATCTTCATGAAAAAGCAATGAATATGCCTTTTGAATGCCACTAGGGATTTTAAAAGAACCAAAACAAAACAGGTGTGTATCATTTTGGATGAGAGGGATCAAAAACAGAAAGTGTTAAAAATTAATAATTCACATGTGCTCTCATGTTCTGAAGTTAAAATGTTCGTATTCACACACGTGTGAGCGGTACATGTTAGTTTAACTCAAAGGAAAGCCATTGCGCTACGTTGAGTCATACCCAGTTTTGAGGCACTGGATTTACAAAAGCTATTTATTTCAAGTGTTTCGCCGTCCATTGTTAACGATCAAAGCCATTCTAATTCAGATAATGTTGTTATAGCCACAGGTTCCTCCCCCTACTCTTGCTCCTGTTCAAAAGACTATCATGCCAAAGAGAGCTGGGGTAACTGCTTTTGATTTGAATGTGAAGTGTCATTCAGTTGCGCGGCTGCTGAGCGATTTGCCATGGTGATAGGCCTGTGTTTGAGAACACCTGGCAAGGTGGCAAATGTATTCTAATCTATGTGAATTGTAATGCTCTCACCTGGAGCCAATGGACGAGGATGTGTGTGTGTGTGCAAACACAAGTGTGTACGGAAATAATCAGGCATCATTACTAAACACAGACTTGAGGGGATGAATCAGAGCGAGATGCATAGAAAGAAGCTGATATGAGTAGGTTTTGTCTTTTGCGTCTTAAGTAAAAAAAAATTTAAAAAAAAAAACATTTCAAAAAATGATAATGGATCAGCATTGACTACCTTTAGTAATGCAACCAATTCAGTTTAGGTTATGCAGCCACGCATGTTTTAAGACTTGAAGCGCATCAAATGTTTGGATGTTACATTTATCAGAATGGCTTGAGTGGAAACGGGAATATTTTTAGCGGGTTTCAATTTTGATTGCTTCAATCCTGAAAATCGCTGCTGTTGTTAAGTGAATGGGTCGCTAAAGGGAATGAGAGGATGAGAAGAGAAAATTCACAGCTTAGGCTGAAAATGACAGCATTAGATAGCCTCTCCTCCTGTGGAAATGCTGAGAGCATTTTATATTTTAACTTTGTACGTGTAACCATTAAAGACAATGACATTCAGCAACCAGGTCCGTTATAGAAAACTATCTAGCATTATTAGCAGGCTGTCTGGGATACTTAATTCTGATTGGTCAGTAATGGCATTGTGTGGAAGTAGTGTTTCAACAACAAGCTTAGAAAAATCTCATCAAAAACTCATTTGCGTGTGTATTTTATTTGCTAACTAGTCATGTAAGGAGGATATAGTGTATCCAGTCAGATTCTTTCTTTCTTTCTTTCTCATTTTTATTAGCCATGTAATCGGCAGGATTTAATATTTAATTTTGTTTTATTTTATTTTTTAATAATTTTTATTAAAGGCTGTGAAAATTAGTTATTTTTCAAGCCATTATTAATTATTCAAAATGACTTTATATCGCAAAAGTACATTACCATGAAAATTAGACACCTAATGTTCAAACAGCATTGTATCTCTGAAGGATCCATAGAGGGAGCTTGGTTTGTTTTCCTCCTCCTTCCCTGTTTGTGTCTGGTAAGCACCGGCCAAGTGGTCTTTGATCGGCAGAGAGAGGATAATGTCATAGCAAGTCTTATTTATGACAGCTGATGGAAGGATAGCTGAATTTTTGTTGATGCTGTTGTCTTGTTCCTTTGTGGCTGTGAAGAGAGGGATTAAATGGACTGAGGTTTGTTTTTGGTTTTCCCTCGAGGATCCTCAGACTCCTCTCTCTCTGCATTTCCCCTCCCTGCTGCCTTTCCTTCAAGGAGTATGGCCAGATTCATTATTTAGCTGTGCTCTTTTTGACAGCTGGGTCTGAGGGAGAATAGGGCTTTGGCGTGTGTGTGTGTGTGTTTGCACGTGGGTATGGAACAGCAGGCTGGAACTGAGGCCTGACAGAAGACAGGAGGCCTGTCGGTGATGCCTGCAGGAGCTGACAGCTGATCACACTGTCAGTCAAGGGAGCTGTCCACGCTGGAGGCTAACAAACTCAACACCGTCAACCTTCTCTTTGACTGTTCTTCCTGTCAATCCTTCCACAATCCTCCTTTTCCCCCCTTTTTTCTTTCTGAATGATCCACCGTTTCTCAGTATCCTCCAAAACATTGCTTTTCATGCATCTTTTTCCCATCAAAGGCAAATGCATCCAACTTCTCCTTTCATTGAACCATTAGCCTGTTTGTGCATTTGGACCCAAAAGAACTGTGTATTTCCAGGTGAATAGGGTTAAAAAAAACAGATATCACCATACTTCCCTATTTGATTGATTACATTAAGAATCTAAACTTTTTTGTATTACAAGTTTTCGGAAATGTTATGTTTAAATATGCAAATTATACATTATCTAAATAAATATGCACTAATTTGCAAACATTTCCAGAACTGAAATCACATTGGATAAAGTCAAATGTATAATTCTTTGACCGTTTCCATATGCAAATGCATGGTATATACACATACTGGTATTCAGTTTCTAATTTGTGAAATACTGTATATTGTCCTATAAAACAAAAATGTTTATTAAACCTATTAGAAACTTGAACAATTTCATATTCAAATATGTGTGTGTATGTATGTATAATACATTTATGGTCATATATATCATGCACACGTGTATCCATCCTAAAACTTGACAATACATGTTATTATATAAATAAATATAACAGATAGGCATGTATTTCTAAAAAAACGATTCTATGTTTATAAGTTTCCCATTACTAAAAAAAATAAAAAATGTTGACATGGTATGCTGCTATATAAATAACAGAAAAATCATCCTATAGATATTATAGTCACCTTAGTACGATATGTCATATCACTCGGATATAGGGGCAATATGTGTATATTACATTTCGGTATGGGTTTTGCTGACAATAGAGTTTTCAGAAGGCTGATATTGCCTAGGTCTGTCATGAAACTCTGGATGGTGCAGGCTGATGGGTCGTTAACACAAACTGACGATATTCACAGTGTTAAACTATTTGGCACAAGCTGATTGGCTCATGTTGTATGCGCAGCCAATGACCTTGCTGCTTTACATTTAAATGGATGGTTAGCATTCACTTGAGCATTTGCAGCACGCTTTCAGAGTTCCTCTGAAACCCTCCACCTTCCCCAGCTCCACCTGTATAGATCTGCTATGAGTTATTATGCATGCTATTTATGCAGCAGCAGTATGTCTTAAATACTCACAGCACTGTATCACCGTATGCATTGGCAGTAGCAAGTTCCTGTACTTCCCGTAGAGCAGTAATAATCTACAACAACAGCAATAACCAATAGCAGCAGCTTAGCAGATCTATTACACCAAGACCAAATACATTAACACTGTCACATCCATTACTATGCTAAACTCTTTTTATCATTCCGTAAATCAGAAAATACTGTAAACTGCCAGAAAAAAAAAATTTTCACAATGGTTTTAGGAATAAAATGTTGTATATAATTAGGCAAAGTATATTTGAACAAACCCCTCTGTAAAAATCTTAAGAATATCAATAGAAAATACATCTGGAAAGCTTGGTGTATGAGATTTCTTGCTCAATGTGTGAGAAAAAATAATTTCAAGAAAACAGCTAATGTATTTAAAGATATGTATTGTAAGTGAAATCTAAAGATGCAAAGAGATAAAGTGCAATAACGAATTTGGAGGTTTCCTTTCCACTTTCTGAAACAACACGTTTTAAAAAGGCTAAAATTTCCAAATTAACCAGTGCATGAAAAAAAATCCAATCTTTGCCTAGTGTCTTGCCTTAAAATGTCATCAGTCCATTTGCAATAGAGGCTGACAAGGTTTTTCCAGTTTTTTTTTTTCATTTTAGTCATAAATTTCAGGCAGACCTCAAAAACTGATATGGCAATTATGAAAATCAGTCATACATAATGCACAAAAAATGTCTTTTTAGGTTAAAATAAAGCAGCAATTGACGAAAAATCTGTCCTTCAAATTCAATTGTCTTCTTTATCTGCCGTTCAGCTCCACTCCTAATGAGAGTTTGGCCTGTGATTGCCTAGTGACGCTTCCATAGAGACTCAATGCTCTTTGTGGTGACAATAGGGCTTCAATTCACCCATGAGACAAACTGACTGGACAAGTCATTCATCGATGCAAATGCCAGCCAAGACGTGGTCATATGCATCTGTTTCCCTCTGTGAGCCCACCACTTGTCCATGATGGACAGCCAGCGGCACGTATTCTTTGGAGCCAAGCCTGTGCGCCGCCTTCTATCCACCAGAGAGGCCAGCAGGACAGGTCATGAGGGAATGTGACCATTTATGATGAAATAAATGTCACAATCGCCACATTCTCAGTCAATTCTAACAGACAAATGTATTATTCAGAACATCAAAACAATGTCTTTCTTCCAGACTACAAAGGATTGGTGCTTCTCAATGCCTTTTACATAAGAAAAAGAGTGAGCAACAGAGCGAGAGGAAAAGTGAGAAATTATTGTGAAATTATTTTAAACCTCTGTGTATGTATTGTGTTATATATGTGTTATAAATATACACACACACACACATACACATATATAATTGTTTTGCAAAGACTGTATCTTTGGCTACAAGTCATTTTCAGCTGAATGTGATGAATAACAATAAACTATAAGCGCCATTTTTTTCATTTCCAGTCATTAGTCTGTGAATAATTTATGCGCAGGCATGATTAGGCATAGTAATTTGTGTTTTTGGTTTTTTTTGGTTAACACAAAACTTTGACATCATCTTTTACAAGTCGCTTTGCAGCATCTGCTAAATGGATAAATGTAAATGCACGTCATCACTATTTTTAGGTAATATAGCCTAACTTTGACAAGCCAAACTAATCAAATCAGTATACTTTAGAGTCAACTCTAAAGAACTCATTAGGGTTTCCTTAACTTTTTCCAATAATCATTATTCAAATGCCACACTAAATGATTTTGTGTCAGACCATAGTATAATAATAAGATAATTAATAGAACCATACGAGAGCATTTATTACAAAAAAGGAAAAGGCAAAACTCACATAAGCTTGTATTTTAATAATAACTTTCAATAATAAAGAGAAATAAAAATGGAACCATTTAACCAAGATTAATAATAGCCTGATTATCCAAACTTGCTGCATATACAGTTTTAACTGAAGGTCTTCTCTCTCACTCTTTTAATTGTATTTATTTATTTTTTATTCTTTTAATTTTAATAATTTTAATTTTCTCTGCAACTTACATGTTTATAATATCTGTCTCTTTCTGAGACTGAATTAGAAATTACTATAAAATTGCTATAGAAAGCTATAGGCTACCACAAATTTGTTTAAAAGATCTACCAAGCACTGCCCAACCATACCTAATATAGCCTTCTAGCTATGTCTAAACTTTATGGCATTTATATTTTGCAAAAAGATTGTTTAGCATATTTTTAAATTCAATTGGCCTATTTTTCTGAAGGTGTGAACAGAGAAAACATCCTGGATCTGAACGCAGAACTCTTTCTATAAATAAACTATTGTTTTTATATTTAAGAAAGCTTATTTAGTCTGTACATGTTAAAATCGTGCCTAAACAATCTATCATTTGTGACTCTTGACCACAAAACCAGTCTTAAGTTAGCACGGGTATATTTGTAGCAATAGCCAAAAATACATTGTATGGGTCAAAATTATCGATTTTTCTTTTATGCCAAAAATCATTAGGACATTAAGTAAGGATCACGTTCCATTAAGATATTTTGTAAATTTCCTACCGTAAACATACCAAAACTTAATTTTTGATTAGTAATATGCATTGCTAAGGACTTCATTTGGACAACTTTGGACTATTTTCTCAATATTTGGATTTTTTTTTTTGCACCCTCAGATTCCAGATTTTCAAATAGTTTCAAATAGGCCAGATATTGTCCTAGCCTAACAAACCATTTATTCAGCTTTCAGATGATCTCAAATTAAAAAAATTCCAATTCCTGTTCCAGGGTCAAATTTCTCGGTAATAACTGTCGTTCTTTAAAAGGTAAAACAGATGAATTATTCAAATCAGAAAGAGTTATTTTTGTGCTTTGGAAAGAGTTTGTTTCGTTAATTCAATAATGCGGGATGACGTGTGTTAGTACTCCACTTCCCACAATGCATTGTGCAGGGTGAAGCGGATGTTTATATTCCGCATGAACAGTGAAGAATGGGCGAGCAATGACAGCAGAAGTGAGAGATGGATCGAGAACATAGAACACACTCAGCACAACACTCCAACACACCATTGCATCGTCTGTAAGTTGTCATTGTTTTTAAGTCCATCGGTGCGGTGTGGCATGACAGCCTGCGCTCTTATATATAGGCGATTCATAACCCAGCCTAATGAACTGTAGCTCAGCTTGCTAGCAGTTCCTCTTTTCTGGCTACATTTTAAACGTTTCGATCACATAGGAAGCCACATATGGCTAAAATCAATCGATATGGTGGTGATAGAGCTGGTAGCCATCAGCAACAGCTTTCAGTCTAACATTAAAGGGATAGTTCACCCGAAAACACCAGCAAATTCTGTCATGTTCTCCTTTTGTGTTTATTAGAAAAAAAGTCTGGTTTGAAACAAAATGTGTGTGTGTGTGTTTTAAATATAGGTTTTTGGGTGAACTATTTCTTTAACTTGCTGTGTTTGGTAATTTGTCATGTCATTGAATGGCTTTTTCAGTTTTGTCAGTATCTAAAACCACAAGAATATGTTGTGGAAGTAACAGAAATACATCTTAACTAGAAACAAACTCATTTCATATGAATCTCTCTCAACAGGAAGACCTTTGACAGGAAGTTTGCTTTTAGACTTTATGGTTTATGCCAGTAATTAGATTGTTCAGGGAAGTTATGCATAGTTTATGATATATATTTTACATATTAGAATGTGCAGCTTGCCTGTTCATTTGGATTTAATGAAAATTCTTGGCAACAAGCAAATTAAACTATAAGAAAATAATTTTTACAAACTCATTTTGTGAAAACAAGCCAAAGATCAGAATATGTATAGAAAAATATGTACAAATGGATGTTCAGGTGTTAGTGGTCTTAGAGTCTTTTTCGAACCTCGACCCCGCCCATCCCCCCTGCACGGGCCCATTACCACACATTATTCCGTCTCTATCCGACACGGACCCCTTCCTCCCCCGCGGCCCAACTTGGGGGACCCCAAAGAAACATGTAGCGCGTTGTTGTTGTTCTGCCGGTGTAAGTTACCAAAAATCATCCCCTCCACGGCTGCAGCTTCTCACTGACAACATAGTGACGCCGCTCGCGTCATTCACAGTCGGGTTATTAGCAGAGAACACAGAGCAGGGGGGTATTCCAAAAAGTAGGTTATGTGACATACCCAGGTATGTTTGAGGATAAGCGAGCAGATAACCTCAGCTTTCGGTTCCAAAATCGGAGGTTACTTTCAGGGTATGTAAGTAACCATAGTAACTTGCTCTCTGAAGATAACCTGCTCCTTTTAATAAAATGAGAAAAATGCCATTACAAAGGTAAAAGGAAAATGCCCCTGTAAATCACTTTGAGGCAAATATCACCTCGTATTAGGAAGGCAAATTTTTTATCAGAATTTGATTATTGATCAGAAGGTGCTCCTAAATTGTTTAAATTAGGAGGACAAGCGCTCCTAATTACAAGAAGAAGAAAAAAACTGCTCTTAAACTGGGTGTGTGACAAGTATGGCTGAGGAATGGGGTTTGGCCAAGGAAAAAATTTCAGTCAAAAGATTTTTTTTTTTTTCTTTAACCCCTGAGCTTTTATTGGAGTTTGTGAGTTAAAGGAACACTCCACTGTTTGAAATAGGCTCATTTCAACCCCTAGCGTTTAAACAGTTAGTTTACCGTTTCGAATCTATTCAGACCGATCTGCGGGTCGGCAGGTAGCACTTTTAGCTGTAGCTTAGGATATATCATTGAATCTGATTAGACCGTTAGGATCTCGCTCAAAAATGACCAAAGAGTTTCTACATAATATCATTGCGCCTGCTGCACCCAAGGTACGCAGCAAAGTTCCTTGATTATTACGTCGGAATGAGAGTATAGTTCCTAGCCAGATCGGCCTAGAAAATCGCAACTTTTAATTTTCCGTCGGTCTTAGTACACAATGAAACTACAGAAGAGTCAAGTTTTAAATAGGAAAAATATAGAAACCTTTGAGGCCATTTTTGAGCGAGATGATGCAACGTCCTAATCAGATTCAAGACTATGCCTGATACAGCTAAAAGTGTGCTACGCCAGACACTCCAGGACAGATCAGCTGATATGGATTCGAAAAGGTACTATAAAACTCAACTCTTTACTTTAGGGGAGTGGGAAAATGAGACTATTTTCAACAATAGTGGAGGGTCCTATCTAATTAAGTTTTGATAATTTTCTGTAATGGGTGCTTTCCCCCTTTTTTAGGATGTGTTGCGTGTATGTTTTTTTTTTTTTTTGAATTTAAGTGTTGAGTTTGTTAATTTTATTTGTATGAGTATTTTCAGTAGGCTTAAGTTTGTGCTTCAGCTTTAATGACTTGCTTAGTTGCAAGAAACTTTTCTATTTGCATTGTTAGGTTAATATATTTATATATATATTAGAGGTAAATTTAATTCTTGCTTTGTGTTAACAACATAAAAAAACCGTGTTTTAGTAGTTTTAGTTCAAAATAATAACCTTGCTGTCAATGAATTATTGTGTTATTTGTTTTCGCGTGTGAGTGTTTACTTGTATTTAACCCAACCTTTTTTTAGTATTTAAAACATAGAAGATGTGTATATTGTTCATAAATTCATTCTTATGTAAATTGTCTTGAGTGCTTTTATGAATAATATACACAAATGAATTCAACTTGTGTTTCATGAATGAAGCCCAAAAAATTACTGATCTTCCTTTATATTTCAGGGTTCTCACAACCTTTTGTGTGATTTTGTTTGTGTGTGTTTTTTTGTGTGTCTCTCTATAACCCACAGGTCATGCATGCAGCTTGGCCTATAGCCTGTACTGTGTAGAGCCTATCGCGCAACAGCGCAGGGAAGAGTAAAGGGCTGTGCTTCCTGACACAAACCGAGCCCTGCTGCTCCATGTTTCCTATGCTAACCCTTCTGAGCATGTTTTACTATATCTGTCTACGGCGGCGCTCCAGGAGCGGGACACGGAGCGAGGCGTTGGGTAGTCGGCGGGCAGTGGAGCTGGGCCAGCGTTCGGCACTGCCTGTCACCGTTGAGGTCGAGCAGTATGGCAAAGAGGTTCTGGACTTCAGTTCTCACTATGGCAGCGAGAACAGCATGTCCTATACAATGTGGAATCTGGCGGGTGTGCCTAACGTCTATCCCAGCTCAGGAGACTTCACCCAGACGGCTGTGTTCCGCACTTACGGAAGCTGGTGGGAGCAGTGCACCAGCTCTGCTCAACGGTTCCGTCGTACGCCGCCCAGTTTCCACAGCCAGGACTACCTGGAACTGGCCTTCGAGGAGCCCGTCTATCCTACAGCTGTGGAGGTGCTGGAGACCTACCACCCCGGGGCTGTTGTCAAGATCCTAGCGTGCTCGCTCAACCCTTTCTCCCAGAACCCTCCAGTTGATGTGAGGTAAAATGTTAGGTTGTGAGCGAATGTTTGGAGGTAATCAAAGTTGTAGGTTATAATCCACAAAATGTGATCCATGACTTTAGCTCTAGGTTGCCCTGCCAGTTACTTTAAGATGGAGAATTCATCTTTTATATCTTTATTTTTTATTATTTTAGTCATTGTAGTAGCCTAAAAATGTACATTATCCTAAATGAACAGTCCCACTCCAGTAAAGCTTGTCCAGATACATTTCACTCATTCAATGTTATAGTGTAGTGTTTTTTTTTCTTATTTTTAATAAAATTCATTAATGGACTGACAATAAAATAAAAGTCTTTAAGCAATGTAACAACTATATTAATAATATATATATATATATATATATATAATATATATATATATATATATATATATATATATATACAAACGATAATTGCAATTAACCCTGGTGCGTTAATTAAAAAAAGTTACACACAGGTCCATAGTGGACAAAAATGTCCATGTCAAAAAACTGTCATAAAAATTTTAAGCTTGGGAGCACAGAGTTAAGTTTGGTCTCATTTTAAAAGAAGACCAATGGCAGATTATTGTTGAAGTAAAAAAAAGTTTAAAAAGTGAAACCAAAAAAAAAAAAGTTCTAGATGTTTATGTTTATGAAAATGATTTATGAACGATATTTTATATAAAACATATACTTTATGAAACATGTTGAACTCTATACCTGCTAGAAAATCAAAGCCAAAAATCTAAACAAGTTGTATTCCAAATTTGAGGTTGATATCTCAAAAAATGAGCTTTCAGTAAAATTTTGTTTGGGCGCAGTACCAAATTTTAGATTTAGATGCCAGCAAAACTCTGCTGGTGCACACACTGGTTAGATTTGTGATTTGCAGTAGAGTTTTTCTCTCTCAAATTTTACAAGAACACACACGCACACACACAATTTTTTTTTTTATGACACGCATACAAACCGCACTCTGACATCCATACCAACACACCCCCACAATTATAGCTGCATTATTTATCCAACTGGCTCTATAATATGCAGAAGCAGAAAACAGAAATAAAGCGAGTATTTTCTTTATAGGTCAAACCTGAAAAAATGGCACCATCTGGTAAAAAAATAGTCAAAAATTACATTTTAAAGCCTTGCCAATATAATGAAAGCCTATCAACAAAAAATGCATAATTTTACAGTTAAATGGCACTGCGATTTAAAAATAGCAGTTTTAATGGGTTTCAATGGGGACATCTTTGTCCTTAAGGTCCTGAGAGAAACCATTTTTTTGTACCTAGTGCAAAACAGATTTATTAAAAGAAATGGAAGTGAAATAGTAAAATTCCAATAAAAACACACACCTGTGCCTAAATGTATGCAGTTGGCAATAACACAGCCAAAACGATCAAAAAAACAAAACTGAAAAGGACAAAAATGTCCAAAAGGTCGCACAAGGGTTAATCACATCCAAAAAAACAGTTTTGTTTACATAATTATGTGTGTGTAGGGTGGTATAGTTTATTTGTGTCTAGATAAAGAAACCACTAAAGCATAATTTGAAAATAGTACTGTATTTACTGTATTATTTTAGTATTATTTCTATACTATTACAGTATTTATTAAAGTGGTCATATGATGCGATTTTAATTTTTTCTTTCTCTTTTGAGTGTTACAAGCTGTTGGTGCATAAAAAATATCTGTGAAGTTGCAAAGACTAAAGTATCAAAACCAAAGAGATATTCTTTATAAAAAATAAGAGTCAACCACGCCTACCAAAAAACGGCTCGTTCTAACACGCCCCCACATATCTACCTCACTAGGTGGAAATATTAGCATAAGGCTGCCCAAATGTGCACGCAAAGAAAGAATGCGTGGTTTCAGCAACCGCAGTTAGCGTTGAAGCAGCTATGTCAGGGAGACGCTGTGTTTCAGTGCGAAAGCAAAAGAACTTTATTTGGCCTTCCGGAAGTAGATGCATTAGGAATCTTTAAGATCACTTACAACAGAACAGCAATGCCTTTTATGGACAACCGTTTCGTGAACCTAAGAGAGGAGATAATTCTGACTTTGCTATGACAATCTGGCGCTTCTGAATCAGCTTCTGTTTTGTTATAAGTATTTGCTATTGACTGTTCAAATTGCGGAGTTTTGCGCATTGTGTGTGTATGTGTGTGTGTGTGTGCTGTGCGCGAGTGAGAGGAGAGAGCGGTGTGTTGTGTGTGGTCGTCGGGGCGCGCGATGAGGTGGAGAGAGCGGCTGTTTGTGTGTGTGTGTGTGTTTGTGTGGGAGAGAGAGAGAGAGAGAGGGAGACATAGAGAGAGAGAGAGAGAGAGCGAGACACATCACAGTGGAGTCAGCTGTCTTAACCGTGGCTTGTGTGCTGCAAAGAAACACATACCAGCTTCATCACTTTGTCTGTCACACGACTCTGTTCCCATTTCTGGTTCTGTCTTTACATTTATTTGAAAGATGAAGCTCGCGATTATGATAAGTGGCGTTACATTTCCGACGAGTGCTTGCAGTGTTCGGCCAATCAAAATGCACTGGGTCAGGTGGCCAATCAGAGCAGACTGCGCTTGTCGGAAGGATGGACTTTGCAGAAAACTAAGCGTTTGAGAGAGGCAGGGCATAGAGGACCTACAATAATGTACAGTATTTGAAAAATAATGTGTTTTTTGAACATTAAAGCATGTCAACATATTCTGTTACACCAAATAATGATCTTTAAAAAAGCATCATATGACCCCTTTAATATATAAACGTAACATATTTTTCTTAAATATATACAGTGGGTACGGAAAGTATTCAGACCCCCTTAAATTTTTCACTCTTTATTATATTGCAGCCATTTGCTAAAATCATTTAAGTTAATTTTTTTTCATCATTAATGTACACACAGCACCCCATATGGACAGAAAAACACAGAATTTTTGACATTTTTACAGATTTATTAAAAAAAGAAAAACTGAAAAATCACATGGTCCTAAGTATTCATGTGCACTCATATATTTAACTCAGGTGCTGTCCATTTCTTCTGATCATCATTGAGATGGTTCTACACCTTCATTTGAGTCCAGCTGTGTGTGATTATACTGATTGGACTTGATTAGAAAATCCACACACCTGTCTATATAAGACCTTACAGCTCACAGTGCATGTCAGAGCAAATGAGAATTGTGAGGTCAAAGGAACTGCCTGAAGAGCTCAGAGACAGGATTGTGGCAAGGCAAAGAAGGCAGTGACCTCCATAATCCTTAAATGGAAGATGTTTGGGACTACCAGAACCCTTCCTAGAGCTGGCTGTCTGGCCAAACTGAGCTATCGGGGGGAGAAGAGCCTTGGTGAGAGAGGTAAGAAGAACCCAAAGATCACTGTGGCTGAGCTCCAGAGATGCAGTCGGGAGATGGGCGAAAGTTGTAGAAAGTCAACCATCACTGCAGCCCTCCACCGTCGGGGCTTTATGGCAGAGTGGCCCGACGGAAGCTTCTCCTCAGTGCAAGACACATGAAAAACCGCATGGAGTTTGCTAAAAAACACCCGAGGCTCCAAGATGGTGGGAAATAAGATTCTCTGGTCTGATGAAGCCAAGATAGAACTTTTTGGCCTTAATTCTAAGCTGTATGTATGGAGAAAACCAGGCACTGCTCATCACCTCTCCAATACAGTCCCAACAGTGAAGCATGGTGGTGTCAGCATCATGCTGTGGGGGTGTTTTTTGCTGCAGGGACAGGACGACTGGTTGCCATCGAGGGAAAGATGAATGCGGCCAAGTACAGGGATATCTGGACGAAAACCTTCTCCAGAGTGCACAGGACCTCAGACTGGGCCGAAGGTTAACTTTCCAACAAGACAATGACCCTAAGCACACCGCTAAAATAACGAAGGAGTGGCTTCACAACAACTATGTGACTGTTCTTGAATGGCCCAGCCAAACCCAATTGAGCATCTCTGGAGAGAAATGGCTGTCCACCAACGTTTACCAACCAACCTGACAGAACTGGAGAGGAACTGCAAGGAGGAATGGCAGAGGAACCCCAAATCCAGGTGTGAAAAACTTGATGCATCTTTCCCAAAAAGACTCATGGCAGTATTAGATCAAAAGGGTGCTTCTACTAAATACTGAGCAAAGGGTCTGAATACTTAGGACCATGTGATATTTAAGTTTTTCTTTTTTAATAAATCTGCAAAAATGTCAACAATTCTGTGTTTTTCTAACAATATGGGGTGCTGTGTGTACATTAAAAATTAACTTAAATGATTTTAGCAAACGGCTGCAATATAACAAAGAGTAAAAAATTTAAGGGGGTCTGAATACTTCCGTACCCACTGACATGCATGTGTGTGTATTGTCATAATAAATATACACACTACACACATTATGTAAACAAAAACTTTTTTGGATGCGATTGAATTGCGATTAATCATTTGACAGCACTAACATACATATAAATAATATATATAATGTGTGTGTTACAAAAATAATGTTAATTTTTATTTACCTAATAAAACATAAACTTGACTCTATTTTAAATAAATAATTTTACTGAACAGTTTAAACCAAATTCATAGTCATGGCCAGTTACATACTTTTTCAGCATATTTGATTGTTATCATGAACTGCACCAAACTATGACCAAATTTCGAATTTCAAGACGTATTGCAATATTTCGTAAAGAATCGTAATTGAATAACAATATCGCAGATTCTTCAGAGTTGGATGCCATTGTTAGTGTTTTGAGTATTGTCATGTAATTATTTTGCAGGTGGGAGGTTCTGTGGGCCGGCAAGCCCAACAAAGCTCTGACCCCTCAAGCTCGCCAGTTCTCCCCCAGCATCAAGCAGATAAATTTTGCCACCAACCTGCTGCGTCTGGAAGTGAACAGCTCTCTTTTGGAATACTACACAGAGCTGGATGCTGTGATCCTGCGAGGCGTTCGGGAAAGACCCATTCTGGCCCTCTATAAGATCCCTGTCATCGATATCAATGATCTGAGTGACAGTGAAGAAGAGATCAGTGAAGCAGGAGGCCTCTGCTGCAGGTCGGGTGGAGAAAACAGGCACAATCTGGGGAACGGCTACTTTGATAGGCTTCCTTATGAGGTTAGCATTGGAAACTCTCACTGTAATTACTAATGATGCCTGTCAGTTTTGGAATGTTTAGGAACATGTAGTTTGTGCCATCAGTGTGTTTAATAAATAGTACGTATGCCAAGTAACAGAGATTGTTTTCAAGAACTGTTGATAACAACACATGTTGGACCACAGAGTGTTGAAATCTTCTACGTACCAGACACATATTGAAAAGAAATAGTTGAGATGTGGTCTAGTTCCTCAAGCCCTGACTTGTGTGGTTGCAATAGGTCATTTTCAGATAATTAGAGACCATTTTATTGTAATTTAAAAATACCTTTCGCATTCGTAATCCCTTATTACCTCCACACAGCTCAGATCTCCTGTCCAAACCACTGCCAACCTCACAGTCTCGTTACAGCAAAAACGAAACATAATCAGGCCATTATCTGCTAACTGATATCCAGCATCACACTCATACTATTGTTCACTTTTCCAACAGTGCACGTAGCAAAAACATAATCAGTTCCTCCACAAAACGTCTTGAGAGTAATCTTAGTATCTCTGTCTTTGCAAGAAACTGTTTTGATGCACAAGAAGAATATTTACCATGCTGTGTTTTGGTCTGAAAGTCACTGTTTGTTTGTGTCACTGTAGCTTATCCAGCTGATCGTGAGTCACCTGCCGGTTCCGGACCTGTGCCGATTGGCTCAGAGCTGCAAGCTTTTTCACAAACACTGCTGTGACCCCTTGCAGTACATTCAGCTCAGCCTGCAGCCGTACTGGGCCCGGCTCACAGACGCCTCTCTGAGCCACCTGCTGAGCCGCTGCACCCTCCTGCAGAGACTAAACATGTCCTGGACGGGCAACCGTGGAGCCGTGACGGCCGCTGGTTTCTGCAGGTAATGGCAAGAGTCTCTGATCCAGATATTTAAAATATTTGATCTACCAAATGGATGGTAATATTTGCTCCATCTCTGTCTTTTTTCCTCAAGCTTTATGAAGGCCTGTGGGGTGAGTCTGGTGTGTTTGGAGCTGTCGTGCTGTCATTTCCTGAATGAAGCGTGTTTAGAAGTGATCGCCCAGACGTGTCCGTGCCTCCAGGAGCTCAATTTGGCTTCCTGTGACCGTCTGCAACCTCAGGCCTTCAATCACATCGCCAAACTCACTAATCTACGCAGGCTCGTGCTGTACCGCACCAAAGTTGAGGTTAGAGCAAGACTGAGAAAATGCCTGATTTTCTCGAGTAAAACCATCTGGGGTGCACTTAATTATATGATGCTATGAATTTTATGTATTTTTAATTTGTAATTTAATTTGATTTGAATTTGCTAATTTTCAAGTAATACATTTTAAAGTAGTTTTTACAGTTTCATAGTAAATAGCGAATCTGAGGCAAACATTCAATATGAGACAAATTCAAATTCTGCTGTAAAGCAGCATATAAATCAGTTCAAATCAGTTCAGTGTTAATTTATTTCAGTTTAGTAATCAATCACTTATTCAGTTAATCAATTATGAAACAAGTTCAATTCAGCAGTGGACCTTAGCCAGGTTTGATGGCATATTGAATTTAGCGTATATGAAAATGAGGCTGTGAGGAATAGACTTAAAGGTGTCATAGGACATTGCTAAAAAGAACATTTGGTGTAATGCAATCAATGTGTTTATGCGGTTTAAGGTTCAAAAAACATTATTTTCCACATACTGTACATTATTGTTTCTCCTCTATGCCCCGCCTTTCTGAAACACGTCGATTTTTACAAAGCTCATCGGTCTGAAAAGTGAGGTGTGCTCTGATTGGCCAGCTATCTAGTGCGTTGTGATTAGCCGAATACCTCAACCGTGTGACGGAAATGTTACGCCCCTTAACATATTGTGATGCCTTGTCCCGGAGTGACGAGACAAAACCAATAAAACCCATTACAAACGAGGCATTCGTTGCATCCAGTGGGGACATAATTATGGATTATAATGACTTGTACTGTCTATTTAACGTGTTGCGTTGCATCGCGCCACATAAACATAAAACCATGTCTGCATTTATGATCGGAGAAACGACAAACAACAAGCGCTACTCTACACTGCTCAAAACTCGCGTTTGAATCGTCAGTGGCAAATTCTTTAAATATGAAAACGTACTTACAGGCTGTGAGTCAGAAGCGCCAGACTGTCCTTGCAATGTTGGAATTGCCCCACTTTATAGAAACAGCCTTTTTGCACAGCATGGTAGGCTACTCTCCCAGGTTCAGGAAGCAGCCCTCTGTAAAATGCGCTGCACACATCTGAATATTTGGGTTGAACTGTTCTGGAACAGTGTTGTAAATACAACTTAACCACTGATTTCTCGTTGTGTCCTCTTTTGGAAGACCAAACAAAGTAGTTTTGCTTTCACAACGAGCCATTGTGAGGAACAGCCAATCACAACCGTTTATTTTCCTGCAGCAGTACAACACACAAGAAAACGGAAACCCTTCTCAGTTCCATACAGATTAGATGAGCATTGTGGTTTTTATACTTCATTACTTGTGTAATATCTGGATTGTGTGATGTTCACTGTATTTCCTGCATCACATCTTTATGACTGTATCCATGATTAAAACAAAAGATTTGGATGGGGATAATGAAGGTTTTTTAACATCAAAGCTGAAATTGCTAATTACTGATCCATGAAATTTTGTGTTGCCCCAAAAGTTGTGTGCTTTATCGTGCATCACTTTTGTTTATTGTTTATACTACATCATTAAAAAAGCAAGTTGTCTTGGGAGTTGAAGAAGAAAACATGCTTATGCCAGCCTATTTTAAACTGTTATAGTTACCTGTCCTTCTAATTGTATAACATCAGGCCGTGTAAGTCTGGCATACTGGCATTACCACCTTTAAATCAGTTCTACATGCTGGTACAGGCCCAAGTGTGCCACTTATCTAGAGTCGTCCCGTCCCTCTGTGTGTGGTTGACTGTGAATCAGCATTTGTAGTTGTATTGGTGTCTCTTCCAACAAATATAATGTTTCTGTAGTGATGGTGACTGCACGTAAACATACACAGCAGACTGTGTCTGTAGCAAACCCACCTTTCTGTCATCATCACTGTAAATTAAATGTCTTCTAGTGAACCTAATGGTGTAAATAACTATGGAAATATACACAAAACGAACTCAAAGAGAACTATCAAACTTCAGGTGGTTGAGTTTCATTTCATGTGACTATATTTTAAAAAAACCAACACAATAATGAAAACAATGGCTGTATTCTCTTAGTGGTGCTCTCATGACACTTCAGCTTTTAAAATCAAAACAAACCCATTTTTTTCTGTGAAACATCATATCACTCTATCTCCGATGTGAGTGTCAGCCATGTGTGCCAGACTGTGAGGTCATATAATAGTTTTATTTTGACACATCTATTTAGAAGAATATTGAATAGCGGAGTTAAATATGTTGTCATCTTTGATTTGTGATATCAAATGTACGTTCGTTCGTCTCATTTTGACTCCACTGGCATCTGAATAGAATGTTATGTTATTCTCTCATTAGTGTTATGTGTTAATCATCACTGTTTTCTCCATTTTATTTATTTTCCCATGCAGCAATCAGCCATATTGAGCATCCTCACATTCTGCCCAGAGCTCAAGCACCTGAACCTGGGAAGCTGTGTCATGGTGAGTCCACTGGTCAGTTGAACTGATATGTAGTTGGTTTGTGCCTTAATCCCAGTTCACAGATTATAATGGTATTTATTAAAAACAATGGTCAGCATAAAAAAGGCTTTAGAAAGTAATGTTTTAGCATTATGAGAATAAAGTCTATTTTTTGTAATGAAAGAGTGGGTGCGACCATGTTTAAGTTAGTTAAATGTGCAAGGCTTCCAGAGTTAGTCATTTCTGGTAATCTTAGCTGTACAAAACCAGTCTGTTTAGCTGCTTTATATTGTGAAATGGTACCGGTATTATCATATTCATCAACACATCATATTTAGTCCATTTTGTGTTATTCTAGATTTTTACCTGTAACGGTTAAAGTCTTGCAGAAAAATAGCTTACATCCTCTTTAAAAAAAATAAGGTGTATATTATGAATTTATTCTCAGAATTTAATGACTTTTACTTTGACTTTAATCTTGTTATTGGACTGAATTTTCTAAATATTATTGGTAACACTTTAGTATAGGGACCAGTTCTCACTATTAACTATAGTTGTTTATTAGCATGCCAACTATTATTATATTGGCTGTTTATTAGTACGTATAAAGCACCTATTCTGTATGACCATATTCTATATCCCTAATACTAGGGATGTGCAATTAATCGCATGCGATTGTCATGCGCATCTCGTCAGTAAAGCCGGTTCTGTGATTAGTAGTAAATCTCCATCACCTGCTTCACCTGCAGATGGAGCGGCATTTAATAAACAGAGCTGTAGTTCACTGACAAGTTAGGCAATATCGCGTTCATAATCGAATGCGATTCATCTGCGATTGAGATTATGAGTGGCTCTGTGTAGTAAATGCCACTTCACCTGAAAGCAGGTGATAGAGATTTACTACTAATCACAGAACCGGCTTTACTGTGAGATGCGCAATGAAAATCGCATGCGAGTAATTGCACAGCCCACCTTAAACCTGCTCCATGCCTAAACTTAACAACTACCTACTAACTATTAATAAGCAGCAAATTAGGAGTTTATGGAGGATAAAGTCATTGTTTTTTAAATCTTTTAAATTTTAAAATAATTTTTTTTATTTGTTTTAATATTTTAATATGGCACTCAAACTGCTATTGTCGCTTCTATAAATACTGCATGTACAGTATTAAGATTAGGTTTAGTGTCTCAAAAGATAATAATAATAATAAGAATATTTTGAAAATAGGATGAAAAGGGACTCAAATGGTATACTATTTATTTAAAGTGGGCATCCATGCATGTTAATTGGGATATTATTGCCCATAACCCCTGATACACAAGATTAGTTGCATCAGAATGCAATTTTATGATGTTATACACTCTGAAAAATAAAGGTTCCTAAAGAGGGTTTTCGCAACATGCCCTTGAAGAACCATTTTAAGTTCCCTAAAGAACCTTTCAGTAAAATTTCTCATTTTTCTTTTTTTAAAAATCAAAGAATCTTTTTCAATTTCAATTATTTATTTTTTTTCCATTCCAAAGTGGCCTAATTAATTAGAATTTGCCCTACTTTTTGTATTTGAGATGAGGTTTGCAAATCGTTATGTTCCTTTTCAGCTACAGGAACATTGGCTGCTCATAGAATAGCTTCGAGACAGTTATCAATAAGTGCTTCACTGTAGCTACATGGTGATTTCATCACAGATTGAGGACTATGATGTAGTGGCGAGCATGTTGAGCGCACGCTGCCGTTCTCTACGCTCCCTCGACCTGTGGCGCTGCAGGAACCTAAGCGAGCACGGTCTGGCAGAGCTGGTTTCGGGCTGCAGGCTCCTGGAAGAGCTGGACCTGGGTTGGTGCTCCACGCTTCAGAGCAGCTCCGGCTGCTTCCAGCACTTGGCCCGCAGTTTGCCCCACCTACGCAAGTTCTTCCTTACCGCCAACCGCACCGTGTGTGACTCTGACCTGGAGGAGCTGGCCGCTAACTGCAGCGCTCTGGAGCACCTTGATATACTGGGTGAGATGAGTGTTTTTATTTCAAATGCGCTAAGATTTAAGGATTCAAACCAGCATCTCTTTCTTCTGTGAAAGATTTGTTTTTTCCTGCAGAATGAAATCAGAATGAAAAACAAAACAATTCTTGAATATACATGATCATTTTAAAGTTTGGGGTTGATTTTATTTTTATTTTTTTTAATTCTCTTATGCTCACCAAGGCTGAATTTATTTGATCAAATATACAGTAAAAACAGGGAAATTGTGAAATAATATTAAAATTTTAAATGAATGTTTTCTGTTTTAATATATTTAAAAATGTAATTTATTCCTGTGATGACAGCTGAATTTTAATCAGCCATTACTCCAGTCTTCAGTGTCACATGGTCCTTCAGAAATCATTCTATGATGCTGATTTGGTGCTCAAGAAACATTTCTTATTTGTATAAATGTTGAAAACAGTTTTTGTGGCATTGTGATTTTTCTGGATTCTTTTATGAATGGAAAGTTCAAAATAACAGCATTTGTCTGAAATCTAAATATTTGTAACATTAAACTGTCACTTTTAATCAATTTAATGTATCCTTGCAGAAAAAAGTAATACTTTCTTTAAAAAAAAAAACTAATCAATGATGACAGAATGTTTGTTTTTAGGTGAACTATCCCTGTAACTCTTTTCGTTGTTGTTTTTCAGGCACACGGATGGTGAGCTCTGCCTCTCTGAGGAAGTTACTGCAGTGTTGTCCTCAGCTAAAGCTGTTGGACGTGTCCTTCTGCTCACAGGTCGACTCTCGCTTGGTCCAGGAGCTCAGTGGCCTTTTCCCGAATGTGTCCATCAAGAAGAGTTTCACTCAGTAAAACTCGCTGGGTCCTGAGCAGGAGCAGCTTTACGGGACGGTCTTAAAGACCCCGGGGAGAAGGGTGGCGCATGGTGCTGTGAACTTGCTGCCTTGAACTGCACGGAGCTGTGAACTGCCGGTTTGAAGATGTTATAGATGTTTCATTTGCTCTCAGCTTGAATGGTCTCACTATGTATTGAATCTCACACATTTCATCAGACCTCAGTTTTTGATCTTAATCTCAGGGTTTTATTTTTGTCTTCAGAGAGAGACGTTTGTTGTTTGCTGTACTTCAGCCAAATGGTTTTGTTTTAAATGTACTTATTCAAGTGTTTCAGTGCCAATGTTTTATTTGCTTTGTTAAATGTTGTCAAATCAATGTTAAATATTGTGAAATAGTGTACTATGATTATTTATTGATTGTTTATCAATTCAGGGCCACATTGACTTGAATTGTGGGCACAGAAATCTTTTGTGGCAATACCTTGTTTGTGTGAAACTTTGCCCATATCTCCTGTCAATCCTGTTATGCACTTGTATATACACAATAGGGCAAATACCAAAATATAAGCTTTTTTTCCTCTATTGCAAAACTTGACGTTTCCTTTTACACAGGCGCATGCTAACCGGTAGATGACATATCCTTGTGCCTTAGTTTTAAAGAGAGAAGTGCTTTGTTTGTTTGCTGGTCGTATATATTGTGCTATGCTAAATTGTGATTTGCCAAAATCACCCTAAACCAAAGGGGTTTTGCTTTTTTCTTAATACACTTTCATTTTGAAAAAAAAAAAAAACAAATGGCAATGTACTGTATTTTCTTTAAATGTGTACAATTAAAGTAAAATCAAGGATAAATTGTCTAGTGCTTTTTAATAAAAGTAAAAGTTTTTTTAATTGCTATTTTTTTTGTAAAAAAAAAAAAAAGGTTTTCAATTTGACTTGCCTGTGCTTTACTAGCAGTATAATAATCACACCCTGTAAACAAACTCTACAGTTAATTCGAAGCAACCTAACGCTAAATAAATTGTATTTATGTTAAATTGTACAGTAGCTACAGTGAATTTCTTGTCATTTTGGATATTGTATTAAATTTGTGCTGTTTGGAAGCAGGAGGATTTTAGCATCATGTCAGATCTGAGAGTGACAGTCGAGGTCTTGGTTCAATAAAGTGAGGCTTAATATTTTGTGGTTTTGTCTTTTTTTGTGATTGTAAGATTATAATAGAATTTATATTATTACTAGTGCTAAATCACACAGATTATGTTTGGCATGTAGTTGATCTATATTATCTCCACCAGTGAGATTCAATAATTTGGTCAAACTGAAAGTCAAAAACTTCCCTAGTCTTAATCCCTCTGAGTTTAAGGGCTTATTAATATTGCATCTGGCAGTGACAGTCTCATCGGACTAACAGTGATGTAATGAATTGTTTATGTCTACTTTAATGATGGACTGAGGAGCTCTAATGTGCCCTGAGGACCTGGAGGGATGCAGTTAATTAGATGAAACGATTTCTTGATTTCTATACAACTATTGCTAGTCAGTACACGCAGAAAACTGTCATTACATCCCTGTAAATAGATCAACAGTACAAAGCTGTCTGCCTCTGCTTATGGACCCTGTAATTTAGAAGTGGCACTGCACTCCTGCTACAATGGTTTCAGCATCGATATGCGTTTGACCTTTTCTCTGTTTCATATAACTTTTGTAACAGAATCTAGTTTTCAGGAAACTTATTAACAGCTCACATATGCATACGTTTCCTGACATAAACAAAAGCAAGTCTAAAAATGTAACATCATTTTGCAGTTAATTTTAACCTTGCGTATATTGTTTTCCAGAACATGAACACCATAAAAAAAATGTGCTAATATAAATAGATTTTGATGCACTTTTCTAAGCCTAATCAAATTTTAAATGGGTTTTGTTAAAAATGCAACATACTACAGGTTGTGCTCTACATGTCTATATTCATATATTCTTTATACAATTATATAAATAAGATCATTAAAATTCAATATATAGTCATTAACTGATTTGGAATAAACATTCTTTAGAAACAAGAGCTTCCATGCGCAAGCTAAACATAACTTGAAATATATAAATATATATTTTTGTGGGGGGGGGGGGGATGCAGTTAAAAGATAAGTTGGTGGACATTTAAAATATTATTTCCAAAATACAATCGCCAATGTTCGTGTCTCAGCAAAACATAGTTCAGAAAGAAATTAAAAGTTATAATTTCCAAACGCTTTTCGTATTTACAGCTAAAGTATGTTTTTGGGTGGAAATCAGGAGCAACTGTGATTCATTTATGATCCATGGTGTGTAACATAAACTGTGCAAATGAACATGGCAGCATGTTTAAGTCAGAGAGCGCCGAAGAAACCCCCGGAATGCTGAGCTACAAATCGCCATGTGCTGCTGTTGTTACGTTTAATCATTGTTGCTTTGGTGTCCTAGAATAAAACCTCACTAGATGGCACTACAGGATAAGGATGATCGTTTTACACATTCAGGGTATTATAGTCAATTCTTGTCTTAAAACGTCTCGTTTTCCCAATATGGAGAAAATTGCATCACTTTGAAACTTTTTAAACTAGTAGTTGTAATTTATCTCTGAATGGTTAAAGCACTGGGATTTGCACGATTGACTATTGCCTATTTCAAACCTTCCAAGCAAGCAAGCACCACGAAAAACATAAGAGCAACTCCAAAAATTAAATTCAGCTCATGACGAAATTATGATAGCTATTACGAAGACAACGCAATGTTTCATATTATAAGTAAATTTATTTTATGGTTTGTTGTTGCCAAATTATATTAAAATTGGAATGATTTCAAACTGATTGATTGCAAACAATAGCAAAAATAAAAACACGCGAAGTAAATTAATGCCATAAAAGAAGGCCTATATTGAGGCCCACGTTTTGATGCCACAAACTAAGCGACACCCTAAATAATAGTGCCTCATCTGTAACTGGGTCTTTACTAAATCTACGAAATTTAAATCGAACTAGTTTAGATATTCTAAACTCTGGCCGTACATTTTTATACTGCCTTTACCACAAAAACCAGCGCGCTGTTAAAACGCATAAAAGACAGGAAAGCTTCAGCAACACATCTCAGCGACAAGTGCTCAGGGTACAGCTATATCTTGTTTTTATTTTTCTATTTCAGGGAAAATAAACAAAACTTATCTGTTTGCATATGTTGTGGCTTACAAATTTCACGCTCTCAGTTTCTTTTGAGATTGCGCTGACATATCAAATCATTTGAACGTGTGCAGTTTTGTGAATTCTGTTTCACATTTAAAAATTTCGTTTAGAAACTTGACCGAGACGTCAATAAATATAAGCTTCATCCGCATTTTATTTCTTTTTTTTTACACCCGACGACATAAAATGTCAGGTTTGATTCTTTGATTTAGAAAAAAAAAACATATACTACAAAATCCGATTTCTATCACAACCTCTGCGCATTTTATTATACCCACAAAATCATCCAGTTCAACGTTTGATGGAGTCTTTCTGACAGAGTAAATAAAACAACAAATAAATAGCTCCACAGTATTTGTAGAATTACATGACAGTTTGATCAATTAGCCTAATCTATGTAAATGTTTCTTTTGAAAAACAAAAAAAGTAGAACGATAATAACAGACTTCCCTAGAATTTCTGTGGAATAGATTTACACCAAAATATGAATTAAAAATAAGCAAAATAATACAATTAGAAAATAATAATAATAATAATATAATTTCTGAGTATGACACATAGTGACGTTAGCAAGCCCTGGGAGAAATCTTCCCGTTTTCCAATCTTCCAGTGTTACATTTCAGTAAATAATCACTGATTGTCACTATAAATGCGAACCGGAATCAAACACAGGAAGACTATAAAGCACAAAAAAAAGAACCAAAGCAGTTAGAGTTAAGGTCAAGTATCATTTTACAGTATACCTCTGCTGCTGGGTTAAACGTGGAGAATATTTATAATAATAATAATAATAATAGTGCTCGTGTTTCAAATTGATATGCTTGATAAATTATGGAAATATAAAATACACAAAAACGCTTTGTCATGAAACAATGAAGAATCGTTTGACTTCAAATGAAAATATTGCAGGTCACATCACTTGCTTTTCCCATTCTCCACGATACTGTGTAAATAATCTCTATTTCAAAATCATTCAAAAAGACATTCAAATGTTTGAGATATATAATATTGAATTCGTTGGGTAGAAAATAGTGCTAACATTGTTGGAGACTGAACATTGTTTACTATACATAAACATATAGTAAAGTCAGCTCACAATTATTTAAAAAAAAAAAAAAAAGCAGCTGATGTGGGTTAAAGAGCAACTGACTTACGAGAGGATAGAAAGGAATATTCGGCGAAATGGCTTAATAAAAGAAAAATAGACCAAGACTCTATGTTAAGAATAAGACAAAAATAAATTAAACAAAAAGCTCTAAATCTTTTCCAAATTCAAAATAAGACGAAAAAGTGCTCAAGTGAGGGAATAACGAGCTAGTCCTTAAAAAATTATACAATATTTAAACACTGTGGGGGCCTGTAAAACAACGGTTATTTTATGGTATATGACTAGATCGAAGAAATGCCAGGTTTCTACACTAGCCCTTCTGTGACCTGTCTGCAGCTCGATGCTGGAAGTTTCTTTTTATTTGTTTTCAATTTAGAGCCATCCGTATTGATAAAACGGGAAGAAATGAGAAGAAGAAGAAAGAGACCAGAATCAATTGTGTGAGACTAATTTCTTGGCGCCAAGACTACAACATCTGTTTAGTGTGACCTTGCACCTCACTGTCTCCATGAGTAGGAGAATTGGTACATAACCATGCTGTAGTAAAAATAATAATAATAAAATATTGAAAGGCCTTTTGATCCCAAGAAAATGGTTGAATACTGTGGGTGGGTGGATGCATGTCACACTGATGTTGTTTTTTCAATCGAATCGATGTTCCCCCTCAATCGCCCACAACAAAAGTAAAAATGGCGTGTATTTGTCAAATGCTGCAGCACAAGTCACTTTTCAGGCTAATTCCGCAAAAGAAAATGCAGTGAATGCGTCTCGATGTAAACAACTGGCTATGGGACACCCATGCTCGCGTTTGAGGGACATTTCGCTCGGCTCAAAGTGTTTGATAAATAGAAGGGTTACACCTTAAAACTGCGTCTTTTCACAGTGTTGGGTATTCACAGAACAACCGTTCTCTTTGCTCGCGCGGGGAACGCACGGTCCCCTCTGTTGCAGCAGTACGAATTTTGAGTAACATCGAAGACGTATATAATCTGCTCTCCCGCCTCAGTAGTCTAAACCGCAGCTGCTTTCACTTTGGATAGCTCCAACGTCAACGTAATCATAAATGAAGACTGAGGCAGTCAGTATGATAAGATGTGTCCTTGTTTTTGTCTTGTTTTTGTCTTTTCTCACTGAACTGGCGTCTGAACCCCGTGATGCGGCGGCGTGTCTCCGTATACGTCCTCGGTCCCCGGCAGAGGTCCGCCGGGAGGAGTCATCCGTTTCTCTTTCTGTCTTCTGTTACAAAACCAAACCCTCACTACCTCTTTTTCCAACTGCAGACTGTCCGCCAGCGAAGTAATTTCCAACGCGGCTGGCTTTGGGCACTTAAGGAAATGGCTCTCCAAAGCCCCTTTGACGCTTACCTCGATGGAAGTCCTCTTTTTCCGTTTCCTCCCCTGCGCAGCTATCTTGTCCAAGCTCGTGGGGCTGCCAGATGTGGAGTCCGCCTCCTCCAACCACTTGTTCAACAAAGGCTTGAGCTTGCACATGTTTTTGAAGCTGAGCTGCAGGGCCTCAAACCTGCAAATCGTGGTCTGCGAAAACACATTTCCATAGAGCGTTCCCAAAGCTAGTCCGACGTCCGCCTGCGTGAAGCCCAGCTTGATCCTCCGCTGCTTGAACTGTTTGGCGAACTGCTCCAAGTCGTCCGAGGTCGGCGTGTCCTCGTCCGAGTGGTCGTGGTGGCTCTGGTGCGGCTGGTGCTGGTGCTGGGACGGTGGATGGCCGTGGTCGCTGAGGTGTGGGCTGTGGTGGTCCTCGTGCGCGTCGCGCATGCTGTGGTGGTGGATGACCTGGCCGCTGCCCGGGATGAGACCGTTCACGCTGAAGCCGGTCTGCGAGTAAATAAGGCTCTGTCCGTTCGACGTGGCCATGCTGGGGATGTGAGCCGCCGTCGTCGTTCTCCATGCCCTTGAATCGTGATGGTTCCCGTGCGTCTGATGTACCAGATGGGGTGGCCGCGTCTGATGCTGTAGATTGCTGGAATTGTGCATCTCGTCCCGGGGGCTCTGCACCGCTGGCTTGATGTCCTGCTCGCCGAGGGGACTGGACGACCACGGACCTCCTTCTCCGTGTGACAAGGCTGTTATCCACTGATGCGCGTGGCTGAGCGGGTGACTGTTGCTCTGCAGCGAGTAGTCACTCTGCAACAGGGTTTGCGCGTCCCTGTAAGCCGTGGCTTGCTGCATGCTCCCAGGCTCCGAGTGTACAATAGATGGGCTGGAGGTGAGGATATTGTAATGATTGGATGCTGTAGTCGCCATGACTCTCGGAGCCGGACTGATCGCTCCTATTAAAGGAACCTTGCATTTGACAGTTACTCTTTTGCCACAGGCGTCTCCCAGGCTCTTTGCCAAGTGGACGCAGCGGCGCGCACCTGAGCTCCGCCCGCCGACGACGCTCATTGGGTGGAAAGGGATGATGGACGCGTTTTTTTGGAGGCAGCCTTCAGTTCATTGGATGCTCGAGAGTCTTAACAAACACAGCGTCTTTCCCTCAAAAGAACTCCGTGTCCTGCAGCACCTCTGAAATGTGAGGGACCGACGGGCCACCAAGACCGGAGCGAAGAACATCAAAGGTTATGCTTTTTAACTTGGAGAGAATTCATTTCAAACTTCTCTGTTATTGAATTTGCGTATGTGTGTGTCTTGTTCAATAGAATTTATGCAATAAATGAAAACTATTTTATGTGATGTCATTTCATATTTATTGATTACAGGTTCGGGGATTCATTTGTCAAATAATGGAACTATCTAATCTTTCTAGCGTGATGTTTGCTGAAAGGTATTTGGATAGTCAACTTTGGATAGGACTTTACGGAGAATTTTCATAGTATTAAAGAAAAATGCTTTGCAGACCACGTTTAAAAAGTATGAACTAATTTGTTTAAAATATCGTTTGTCTCATTCAGGTGTTTGATTCTGAAGAACTACCACAAAAAAAGTTATTTGATGAATAGCCAAGTTTGCTGGCCATCACAGGCAATAACTTTGATGAGCCAAATTATGCTGTATCTGGAACAGATTAGTCTAAGTAAAAAAATGATGTAACTTCAAAAAAGAAACAAAAATAGTATTTATTCTGAGGCAGATATTTAATTTAACATGTTAACATTCGTTTCTATTACATATTTTAAATAGGCCTATGTAGCCTAACTTTAATCCGTTTTAAAGTGGGTTATATAAGAATAAGAGACATGACGTTATATTAGGTATGTTGTAATTTTTCTCATTCAGAAATAAAGAGCAGAAAATGTATAAAAATTCTAGCCTACTTCTCTGTAAAGAATAAAAAATATATATATAACAGCCGATGTAAAAGTGTAGGACGCGTACTAAAAAGTGAGTAAAAGGCAGCTTCAGTTAATAAATAGCTAAAAATAAATAATTTTAAAAAACAGCCTACCATTTTTTATGATTGAAGGAAAGCGAAAAACTCTCATAATATGAACGGTTTAGATTGAAACGTTCACCTTATCTGATCCCTGACAAAAAAAACCCCAGAAATGCCGATTTGGTTCAAAGAAAAGTTATAACTCACATAGACAGAAGCACATGTATTGCACAGTGACTTTCTGAAACATGCCATTTATTCTGCGGTATGTTTATTTTACTTTGTCTTATCTAATTTCATAACAAATATAATTATAAATACAACTATTACTCCAAACATCTAATTGGCATTTTAAATATCTAATTACACTTGTCTTTTAGTCAACATCTGCCTATTAAAGATTTAAAATGATATATTTTTCCTCTGGGTTTGCACGGTGTACAAGTCAAAGGAATATTTCAGAGGGAAACAGTGGGCCGTTTGGGACCGCAGGTGTCTAAAGCTGACCAGCTGGCTTCTCTGTGAGCCTCTGTAAAGAAAAGCACACGACATTGTCCGTGGAGGGGGACATTTTTTCAGCAGCTCTGCTGGTTGCTATAGAGAGCAGTAAATTATACAACGTCTCATACGTCACCAGTATCGCCTCCTCTGGAAGGCCCAAAGTAAATCAGAATGGGCAATGGACAAAAGACAAAAAGAAACAAGAAAGACACAGAGAGAGAGATCAGCTGATTTTAAGGAACTGTGTAAAAGCAGTAAATAAAGTGTAATTTGCACAACTAATGAACTTTGAAGCAGGGCGTACAGCACCGTCCAATTACGCGTCACTGAACAATAGCCTACATAATAAACAAGGCAGAAAAAAACCAGTAAAGTCCATAATATAGGCCTTCAATAGCAGTCAACACATTTACCTAAAACTATTACAAACTCAGGACCTTTATATCAATGGAAAACTTAATACAAATATTTTAACTGCTATAGAAAGGGTTTATGAAATGTAAAAGTGTCATTTTTTTTGTGATCATTATGGGCATACAAACGTTCATTTTGTTTAAAATGGATACATTTATTTGTTTCCAGATGGGACGGGCCTATAAGTCTTCTGAAGTTCTTGTTGTACAGTGTGGTCTGTATCTACTTCGTTGATTAAAAAAAAAGATCCTAAAAACAAGGCATCCAATAATCAGTTAACCAGGGAAAGCAGGTAAAAGACTCATAAAAACTCTATAAGGACGGCCTAATTGTGGGGTTAAAGGGCGCTGCAAAACGGGAAAAAAAGAAAACTTTAAAGACACGTTCCGGAAATTCATCCGCGTAATAATGAACATCATTGTGGCGTAACAGTGAAATCACCCAAATCAAAAGAACATTTATGGCAATTAAGGTTGTAATTCAGAGAATTACCACAACGCCACAGAAGCTTGAATAGTCGTGTTGGGAGAAAACCAAAGCACATTACTTTAATGGTATAATATGCAAACTATGGATCGTTCAATTACATGGCTTAACAACGCATAAATGATGCGAGTCTTGTTATTTGGACTGTGGGGTCTATGGTAATTCATTTGGAAGGGCCAGCGCGCTCTCAAATACAGTGAAATCTATTTCTGAGCTCCGGGAGACGCTGCCAAACTATTTAAGGGAATAAAAATTAATGACAGAGAATCTGAGCGTTAAATTAACAGTAATTATATGACCCGCATGCTGTAAAGATTCCATTTTTTATGGTCTAATTAGGTAACTGTCTCCCCATACATCAACATATTTCCCTCTGTGGATTTTTCACACAAAATCCCGGTCATGTTCAAATACTGATTGAAAATAATTAATTACATTTTACAAAGTCATGCTTTAAATCAGACAATAATCAAACTCTTCTCATAGTTACGCTAATCAATGACGGATCTTGTCACCGGAGACGCAGAAAAATATCTTGCCGTAGAAGCAGATAAAAAAATTGGTGGCATACAGGTATCTTACATAGAGGTTTCAATAATGTTTTCAGAGGTAGGCTACAATACAAGTTTCATTACAAATTAATCTGAGCGTGTACTTTAACTGTTGTCAAACAGACGCTAATAAATTGCAATTGCTAAACCAGGTAACCATAGCAACAGCACGGCAGTCGTGCGGTAAATCCGCTAGTAATGCACCATAAATCATTATTCACATTACACATTAAAACTTAAGTGTTTGCTAAGTGTTTTCGATAAGCAGCCTTTAGCTTAGGTGCTAGGGGCACCACGTGTTTTTTTTTTTTTTTTTTTTTTTTCTATTTTTTTTTTTTTTTTTATTTTTTTTTTGTTTTTTTTTTTTTTTGTTTTTTTTTTTTTTTTGTTTTTTTTTTTTTTTTTTTTTTTCTTGTTTTTTTTTTTTTTTTTTTTTTGTTTTTTTTTTTTTTTTTTTTTTTTTTTTTGTTTTTTTTTTTTTTTTTTTTTTTCTTTTTTTTTCTTTTTTTCTTTTTTTTTTTTTTTTTTTTTTTTTTTTTTTTTTTTTTTTTTTTTTTTGTTTTTTTTTTTTTTTTTTTTTTTTTTTTTTTTTTCTTTTTTTTTTTTTTTTTTTTTTTTTTTTTTTTTTTTTTTTTTTGTTTTTTTTTTTTTTTAAATAAACAAAACCTTATAACCCAAAAAAACAACTTTAATAACGTTTTTTTTTTTTTTTTTTTTTTTTTTTTTTTATTAATTATTTAAAATTTTTTTAACAATTTTCTTTTTCTATATGTTTTTTTTTTTTTTTTTTTTTTTTTTTTTTTTGTTTTTTTTTTTTTTTTTTTATTTTTTTTTTTTTTTTTTTTTTTTTTTTTTTTTTTTTTTTTTTTTTTTTTTTTTTTTTTTTTTTTTTTTTTGTTTTTTTTTTTTTTTTTTTTTTTTGTTGCGGAAGAGAACATCGTCATATTGCGCGCTGAAAAAACGTAGCCATCATTTATTTACATTACACCTGCATGCACTTTCCAGTATTCCAGAAAAATGCGAATTAGCTATTAATTATAAAAAGGGATTAAACAGTGCGCGTGTGTAGGATTGTTTAGGAACTTGTTTAGGATGTGGAGAACCATCTGTCAGTGGGGGTATCCTTATACAGCTCTTGTTGAACAGGTCTTGCACCGATAATCTAGTAATCCCATGCAATTAATCCACACAAAGACATCGTTAAATCGGTCCTTCAATACAATTGGCTACCGATTGTCTGCATCCATTGTGGGGGGCGCAAAAGACCACCCTGAGGCAAAGTGGAGACCTGTTATGCGATCCATCCACGCAACAAAAGTGACTCGAACATCTTCAGAGACTCTGAATCATTCCACTTGAACAAGATCAGTGGGAAAAATGTGGGATTTTTTTCCCCACAGAAGGGGGAAGGATCAAGTGGCACAACCTACGAGATGAAGAAAAATAATCTACTGTGCTTTATTTACTTACTCCAGAATAAATAACACTGCCAAATAACAGACCAACTGCCTGCATTAATTTGAATCAAGCATCTAAACCTTTAATCGCTTCAACATGTTTTCCAGTGAACAACAGGTTGCGGACGAAACCAAATGTTAAGAATTGCAAAATATCGCGCTTGCAATATTTCATTACATTTTTACACATTTTGGAAACTCTGATTTAAAAAACAACAACAACAACATTTTTTTTTTTAAAGATTTTATTGTTTTGCTAATTAAAATATTTATTATTTATAATTTAATTAACATAAATGAACAGCACTTAATATGCACTCATATGACACATTTAAACATATCAGTCTTCCAAAAAAGCTGTTTTATTCTGGTTAGGTTATTACCTGTCATGTCATGTGAGCCACCATGTTGAAATCACATAAGCAGCCATGCTAATCACCAAATAAAAACAATAGCAACACATAAGCAAACTTCATGCATCCAGACGGTTAGGAGTCAGAATAAATGTCAAAACAACTGGTCCTACTAGGATGAATAACAGACAGCTAAATGTTAATCAAACTTAATGAGTGCACCTTTAAGGCTGCCGTAGTGAAATGCACAGAGTCATATAAAGACATTGAGATGTACAACCCTAAAAAATGTCTCTCAAGTGGCAACAAGTTACTTAACAAACAGTGTAAGCCTATGTCTTTTCTATAGGTGCATCTGGTTAGGCTATCTTTACTAAATGAGAGTAGCTGAGAGTAGATCAGCTGGGCAAACTTGTTGACAGTTGTAATGCGCCTAAACTTCAATTAAGGCATTGTAGGCAGGTTGCCTACCTGAGATGCCGGGCCTACAGACTCCTCTCGATCTGTATAGAGATGTGAATGAGCTTCTGGTCCCATCGCTCATGTGCAGCTCGATTAGCCCCACGTGTCTCGTTCTTCATATGTGGAAAGTGCAGCAGATGGTTGGAGACGCACCGTGTTACGAGGCTGCGGCGGTATGTAACGCTGTTCTAATTGAAACATCAATATTGCAGCAGAACCCCGCAGTGGAACAACACTGCAAGTCTGGACAACGATTACAGATGAAAGTTCTCTTGGAAATTACATCTGGCAACAGTTTCTGTGTAAATCGCCTTATGATCCTAAATGTAAGCACGGGTTATCAGCCTACCTAACACCATAAAATAATCATCATGGTCTGGAATGCTTTTAATAGTAACACTTTTAAAGAAGTGAGTGAAGAAAAAAAATTAAGATTATGTAAATTAGTGACATACAGTAAGGAGTTATGTTTTGATGTTCATGTAAAAGAGACTTAAAGGGCTAGTTCCTCCACAAATGAGAATTCTGTCATCACTTACCACATGTCATTCCAAACCCACAAGACTGGTTAATCTTTAAAAACACAAATTAAGATATTTTTATGAATCCTGGGAGGTTCTGTCCCTTCTAAAATTCCAGGTAACCTAACCTTAGAAGATTCAAAAAGGTCATAAAGGCATTGTAAAATGAATCCATGTGAAGCGGTTTAACTTTTGTGAAGAGATACAATCACTTTATATAATGAACCGATTTCATTTGTTAATTTATACGGTTTTACGTCAATAAATTAGAAATTTATAAGCTCAGACTGTGCAACTCTGCATCACACACACAAGCAAACAAATCCACATGGATATAGTTGCTTACTAAAGTTTGACCTTTTGGACAAGTTTGCTTTGCAGCTTTGACTTGAAATTTGTGCTTGCACCAGTTGATCTCGACTCTGTTGCTTGATGTTTACCGTAGTGTTTTGAGTGTCAACTCAATATATGGTGCTCAAGTCATGATTTGAGTGAACAAAATTTGAAGGTATTTGAATACGGAAAACATGATTTAAGAGTTTATAACAAACCAAATGCAGTACAGTGACATTATTCCCTATTTGACATTGCTTTTTGAAACTCCAGACACCCTTCTGCCAAGAAAGAACCAATGTCCACCCCAAAATGATAAAGGTTCTTTACACATTAATGAAATTAATGAATTAAAACAAAGGACATAATTTGTAGGCCAAGTCTTGTCTGAGCCCTCTCCTCAGCCGCCATCAACCAATCCAATACAGCCCTAAGGAAAATAACCAAAGCTCTGTGTTTGGACTGAGGTTGGAAGGTCTATTTGCCTCTCCGTCAAGCATCGATTTATCCTACTCTCCAATTTATTTCTCCTCCTCGTTCCTGCGATCCATAAGGCTCCTGCCTCTGGGGGAAAACCAGAGGAGAGATGGCGAACAGCCTCCCAACACATTCAAAACCTGATATACAGCCTTCCACAACATAAACAGACATGTACCTTTACTTCACAGAGGAGAAAACATCTCTGAAAGCGTCTGAGATGAAGTATGTCTAATGTTACCCAGACAGCCATGAATGACAAGGAGCTGCACATGGTTTTTGCTGATTTATATATTGATAAAGATGTTGCCAGTATTACTGAACTATGAACCATCATGGGATTTCCTTGATCCTCATAATGCATTGCCAATCAACATAAATCTTGCATGCCAGTTATACTGAAGAAAACAAATAAAAAATTCAGAGACATGGCTACACACGCTCCAATATGTTGTGCGGTCTTGCATATTTGCAAGATGACCAGAGTTTAAATCCACCTGGTATAATTTCCCCATCCCATTTCTCCTTCTGGTTTTCTGTCGCATCTCATGTCCTGTCAATAGAAGTTACACAAATAAATTAAATAAGGACATTCTATAAAAAAGAAATAGGTACACTATTGTTCAAAAGTTAGGGACTGGTAAGATTTTAAATACTATATTTTAAAATGTAATTTACTCCTGTGATGACACATTTTCAGCAGCCATTACTCCGGTCTTCAGTGTCATGATCCTTCAGAAGAAAAAAAAACTAGCAAAAAACATTCTTATATTTTAACATTTCTTATTATTATCAATGTTGAAAATGCATCTTAATATTTTTGGGATTCTCTGATGAAGAGAAAGTTCAAAAGAACAGCATTTGTTTGAAATAGAATCTTTACTGTCACTAGCACTAGCTGTTGACAGCTAGCTTTGACTACTACCCAAAACTGTGAGCCATCACTCTAAATTAAAGTACAAATGGAGTGGCATTATGTGTATTTTAGTTATTTATTGCTATCATTATAAAAATAATTTTGAACACGTATCATTTAAGCTACTGCCGCAAGCCAATAGAGTCCAATATGTGCTGTATTCATTACCCAACCAGCAAGAAACCATATTTAGTCTGGCCATACCTATTTTTGCAAAGATAAGATTCCTGATGTCCAGATCTACAGTAAAAACAAGCAGCTACCTGCGATAGTCCTCAGAGAGGCCTGGTATGTTTTTTTTTTCCTGAAATCAATCAATGCCGATCTGTTCAGGGGAAATTGAAATCCATAGGAATTTTGATTGTTTCAATGATTTATTGGAATACTAAATCACCCAGGCTGTCGTACTGTACCTTCAATGTTACTTTGGGGCTGCTGGGATGTTGTCCGCGCAAACCTTCTTATGTCACAGGCCAGTCAGATATGGTGGGAAATGGTTTCTTGTGACCCTGAGAGAGAGGTAAAATCACTAAACGCCCTCTGAAAAAGTGACCCAAAATGAAAATACAGAACAATACGCAAAAAGCGCAAAACCCCAAAAAGGAGACCAACACAAGCAAAAGAGAGAAGAGATTGCAAAATGAGGTCTAAAAACTTGAGTTTCTCCTTTCGTCGGAGGAAAGGAGGGCACAATTCCATCCTCACTTGCTTTGTCCACATTTAATTGCTTTTTTTTTTTTGAACAGACATGAAGGGAAAAAAAAAAGACAACAACAACCCCCCCCCAAACATAGCAGCGACAGCAGCTAATGGAGGGGGTGTAATTGTGAATGGAGGCATTCATCTGGAGATGCGGCTGGTAAATTGCTGCAGACAATGCATAGCGCAAGGATGCTCAGATCGCCGGCGTTTAGAGACGCTGGGGTAATTGCCCCTCCGCAGAGATGGAGGGAAATGAGCAGGAGAGAAAGAAGGAGATGGCGAGAGAGGGAAGGTGGAGAAAAGTGGATATCAGAGATGGGGCTGGTGAGGATGAGTCTAGAGACTGAAAGGGAGAGCGTGGAAGAAGAGGAAAGCGAGTGTGTGTGTTCACATGGAGAAAAGATGATGTGGGGGAGGGTGACGACTGCGGTGAAATAGGTTCTCAGCACTGCACTTTGCAGAAGAAATAGCCATCAACCCAAAGGAAATGGTATGAAGGCAACACTGTGTACTCGAGTGCAAAATGCTCGCTACAGAGAAATATATCAGAAGTCTAGACATTAACATTTAAAGAAAACATCCAAGGTCACAAACTCGGGAAGAAAGCGTAGTTGCGTGCAAACAGACGCACACAGCAAGGGCTGAAAAGAAGAAAACAACAACCAGCATTCACAGACAAAACACATCTGTCAACAGAACAGCATCCTCACTAGAGAGAAACATCAGGGAGCAACAATTCAATTAAACACATCATCCTGGTTAAATTACGGCTACATAATCACTGCAATTCACCATTGCCTAGAATTACAAATTCACAACACAATGGGCTGAAACGCAGCAAGACCGACAGGACCATTGATAGCTTTGGCAGGAACGAGATGGTGTGTTTTGATACACGGAGCTGCTTGCAGATATTAAAGTCTGAGGCTGCGTGATGAGTTTTGAACTTCTGAAGTTATATTTTCATCCGAAACTGGCGCTAAATGCATTTAATTAGCCAATATATAGAGAGATGTTCTGTTTGTAGGCCTGTAATATGTAAGAGAATTGGGATTTTCAAGTCATGGCTTCCCTCGGGAATTCCCTCAGGAAAAATATGGGGTTTTACGAATGATGGTTTTGGAGTAAAATAAGGTCTGCGGTTATTGTTACTGGAATAGATATTTAAGTTTTTCTGTACAACACGAACACGAGTTGCTAAATAAGCACTACAACTACAATGTAGTCTACAGTTCAAAAGTTTGGGGTCAGTAAGATCTTTTTGGAAGAAACTGATTTTTATTCAACAAGGATTCCATAAATTCTGTTCTTTTGAACTTTACATGCATCAATGAATCCTGAAAAAAGGAACCAAGACTTCCATAAAAAAGTGTTTCTTCAACACCAAACCAGCATTATAGATGATTTGCTAAGGTTTATGTGACACTGAAGACTGGAGTGATAGCTTATGAAATTCAGCCATCTAGAACAAATTACATTTTAAAATATATTCAAATAGAACAGTTATTTTAAATTGTAATAATACTGCACAGTATTACTGATTTTACAGTATTTTTGATTAGAAGAAATGCAGTCTTTGTAAGCATAAGAGACGTCTTTCAAAAGCATTAAAAAACTTTTCAACCCCAAACTTTTGAACAGCATTGTTCGTTGTAGAACAAAGCAGGAAAGTTTCTTCAAATGAGGTTATACTCATAAATCCAAAACCAGCTTTCTAAAAACTTATTGAAATTTCTGCCCATGGTGCATCAGCCCAACACAATGACATCATGAATTCAATAATGTGTGCAATATGGAAGTTGTGCAGAGACTGAAAATATAAGATGCATATAGTCAGTGCACTTGGCACATATGCTCCAACACATCAGGTCTAGCTTGTGATATTTCCTGACCCCTGTCACCCATCATTTCCTGACCACTCTATTCTACTCCACTCAATTATAAAATATAATGAAAGGTGTGATAGAAAATGAATGTTGAAGGTGAAAGACTTATTTAAAAACTGGTAAAAGCAAAAGCTGGCTTTTTGTTTTACCTTTTTGTGTAGAACAGACAAAATGTTTTCAAAGTGCAGAACTATAATCTTTGTTTGATTTTTGCTGTGTCATATTAATGCTTTAAAATAAATGTAAAGACATTTGAATGATTTTAGTGTTGTTAGGCTTGACGTGTAGGTGCTGTTTTTAGTAACAATTCTAAACACAGCTCTTTCACTTTATCAAATTGAAACTATCAGAAGAAAATACCCTATAGTAATAAACCTAATTACTTATTTCAAAAGGTCTTGTGTGTGTATTTGTGTGTTTAGACGGTTGGCAGATGGACAAGCGATGTGAACTGTGCTAATGCTCTGCTGAGTGTCCGTGTCTCACCCCTAAATACTGTCCCCTCCTCGGCATTGTGGTTAACAAGACGGTAGCAGGCGCGGCACGGCCGACACACACCGCTGACATGAGACGGCCGGGGTCAGCAGGGGTCACGTGGTAATTACACATATAACTCCCTCTGTGAGCAGCAGGCCGGCTGAGCTTACAGCCACTGGCTACTGTGACACACACACTCTCACGCAGAGCACCATATAGTGCTGACACACGCTGAGAGTGGCCAGTGCTTATGAGGCGCACACACGGTGAGAAAGTGATTACAAGGCAGGAGGAGACAACAAAGCGAGCAGAGATGAAGAGGTGCTGAAAAGCGTAATTATTAGCAGTACACACCGGCAGGGTGGAGGTCTGTGTGACTCTGCCGGTCCCAAACAAACTCTCAGACATTCTCGAAAAAAAACAAAAAATAAAATACGTAAAGTAACCTTTCTTATTAGCTCTGTAGCCTGGAGATGTTTTCTTGACGAGAATTTCGTCGTTGTTGTGTTGCCTTTCGTAATGTGGTCATTCACTTCGCAGGATAGTACTTGTTAAAATTGTTATCTCAACACTACACTGTAGGAAAAGAAAAAAAACAAAAAGCCATGTCGGTTAGAGTTTCACTACTATATGAATATTTGGGATTCGAACCCATGACCTTGAGGTTGTTATAGGGCTATGCTCGACTGTTTAGGTTTTACATTAACATTTACATTTATGCATGGTAAGAGGCTTTATTCAAAGCCACCCACATGCCATACATTCAACTTAGTATAACCACTTTTTCTCAGAGTACACTGCATTCCCTAGGGGAAACTGAATCCCCCCCCATGATATTGATGTCTGCTATAGGATATTGTTCGACGGTTGAAGAATTTTACTATTACAGGTATATTTACATTACATTGTCTCCCCAAAGTGACTTACATTGCATTTAAGATATACTTTTTATTAGTTCATACATTCCTCTGGATTCAAACCCATGACCTTTATGTTGCTATAGCTCTACTGTTTGTGTTTTCAATTTTTCTGTTTACATTTAAATTTATGCATTCGGCAAATGCTTTTATTCAATGCAACCTACATTGCATTCAAAGCATGCATTCTATCAGTACATGCATTCCCTGAGAATCAAACCCATGACCTTTATGTTTCTAGTGCACTACTGGTGTACTACTACTCTACTGGTTGAGCTTTCATTTTCAAAGTACTTTCTGATTGCTTTACATGCAATAATGTCAAATCAACAATAAACACACAACTTAAAAATGGAAAGATAATATAATAACAGTATTAATAATAATATATCTTATTATTAGTCTTGCCATGTTTTTACAAGCACAATAACACAATATACACTATTGGGTAATGCAATAAAATAGAATAAAATCAACTTTCAGCAAAATATTTATTGGCATAGTACTCTTTTCTACAGACATGAATAAACTCCTGGCAAAGCCAAGGTCATGGGTTCGAATCCCAGGAAAGTGACCAAATGTGTGCCTTGAGTGAAATGTAATTCACTTTGGATAGAAGCATTTATTGAATGGATAAATGTAAATGTAAGCAGAATATATTCTTTGATCAACATCCAGGTCAATCATCCATCTTTTAATGGTAGTTGATGATTCTGGATGAGTTAGAGTTAGGACTATGTTTGAACACACATTGCTCCAGGACCAACAAAACATGTTGATCCAGGAACATGTCTTTCTTGGCAAAATCACTGCCACCAGATGGGCAAAACTGTGGGTGGTGTAGTGGTTAATGACAAGCAATGGTAACTAAAAAGTAGCAGGTTGATTCCCGCAAAGAGCAGCCTATGTTCTATCACCATTGTGCCACTGAGCACGGCACTTAACCCCAGGTTACTCCAGGGGGACCATTCCTGACATGAATATAGCTACTGTAAGTTGCTTTGGATAAAATAATCTTCTAAATGAAGGGAAGTATTATATTTTATATATAATGACTTTTGTCATTAACAAAATATTGTGTTTTAACAAAATAGGGTACTAGAATGCCTCATATATCTGCAGAGCAGAACATCTGAAGATGCTTGTAATACGTGTGTAACACCACATGTTCTAAGAAGGATCAGGTCAGAGGATCCCACAGCTGAGCACAGCATTGATTTGTTGTGCGTAAATAAACCACTGGACACCACTGGTGGATCAATACCCTTTCTAACCCAACCAAGAGAGAAACCGCTCATATAGAAATGCTGTTCACTTCCTTTATCATTTACAGTGTTGGTTAAAAATGTCAGCATGCATTTTAAAAACTGGAACTTCTATCCCAAATCTGTATGAACCCTGACAATTTAAATAAAATATTAAAATAAAAAAATATATACAGTATATAATAAGATTTTTTAATAGTATTATTCTTAGTTGTATTTAATACTTTTCAGAGCATATGCAATTTGGGGTCTGTAAGATATTTTTATGTTTTTTTAATATATATTTTTATGTAGGTCTTTTTTTTTTTGTTGAAGATTATGATGGATCACCAAGACTTCATTTATTTGATCAAAAGTACAGTAAAAACAGTGATATTGTGAAAAAATTACAATAAAACTTTTCTATTTTAATATATTTTCAAATGTATTCATGTATAATTTATTCCTGTGATGGCAAAGCTGAATTCACAACCATTTACCCAGCGTCGGTCAGTGACAGAAATCATTCTAACATGCCGATTTATTGCTCAAGAAACATTCATAAGTATTATTACAGTTGAGAACATTCACTTTTTTTTATTTCATCAGCTTTTGCATCTTTGCTGAATTAAAATATATATTAAAAATGGTACTAACCTCAAACTCTTGAACCGTATTACAAATATAAACCTGTGACACAAATGCAGCATCAGAGTCTGAAAAGGGCCCACTGTAGACTGTAGACATGTGATGACTCTTTGAATTATTTCTAGGACTGTTTCTCATTCTCAGACATGAAATGTGACATGGAATATGAGTTTATCACGCAACATGAGCAATACAATATTATGTTACGGCAGAGCGCTACATCTAAAGGCACTCAGAGAACGACGGAAAACAGTAGCCACGGGGTCTGAAACAGATGAAAGCAAAGGTGGTTATAAATGAGAACACAGGCATGTTCATGGCGCGAGAGAGAGATTGCGGGAGATGGATAGCACTACAGTGGGAACGAGTGAGCATAGGAGACAGGACAGATTGGAGGAGATAGATGAGGAGAGCTGTGTGGAGTTCAGGCAGAAATGAAAGAGATATCATGAGAGTAAGAGATGGCAAGGTAGAGGTGCAGAGAGAGAGGACGTATAATGCGAGATGGTCATATGGTGAGCGGCAGACGAGAAAGGAGGCGGTAGAGGTGGGCCGGTGGGGTGCGCCAGCAGGGCTCTTGCTGGGTGTACATATGTAGAGCAGCAGGGGAGCGGTAGTGTGGACGACTGTAGCGCTGGCTAAACCCCAGCTTTCCCTTTCTCCATCTATCGCATCAGTCACTCTCCGCAGGGCTATATTTCTTGCTCGTCTTTTTCTCTAGAATGGCATATAACAGACTTTTGTATGGAAGCCCATTTCTGCCACAGAAAAAAAAAAAGAAGGTAAATGTGACTTTTTATTTCACAATTTGGACTTTGTTTCTCACAATTCTGAGAGGAAAAGTCAGAATTGTGAGATAAAAAGTCACAATTACCTTTTTTTATTCTGTGGCGTACGAAAAACAGAATTGCAAGATTTAAACTGACTGAATTTAGGCTTTCATACTTTCACACACTGACAGCATCACACACACAATTCATATCAAATAAATAAATAAACCACAACAAACATCCCTAAACTCATTAGCTATGCAAATACATGCAAAAATATACACCTCTACAAATCCACTTTGGGCCAGTGTGTGCGTTCCCGGATGTGTTTGTGAGTCACGCGTCTGAGTGAGGGAGGGGATTCTCCTTTCGGTATACTGGAGATCATATGGGTATTCCCTCCCTCCTTCTGGGCGATGCTGCTCATGTGATGGTGACGGTGTTTGTGTGTAAATACGGGTGCTGTCAGTCACAGACTAGCCCGTGTGGGCCTCATGCTTTAGGCTTCACATTATTGAGTCTCGCAGGCCGGGAACCCTTGGAGTCTACCCAGGATTCCATGTAAACACAGCGGGATGCTGGAACACTTGCTCAGAGCCCTGTCTTATAGACACGGTTCTGCAGCGAGAGAGGGGTGTTATGGCGAGGGGCTGATGGGGAAGAAATAGGGGGCTGAAAGTACAATAAAAGCTGGTAATGACATATTTATCTGACTGGTCATAAAGGGTTAGTTTATCCAAAAACAAATATTCTTATAACCATGTTGTTGCAAACCCACATACTATGATATTATCATTTATATACTATTATAGTATTCATTAATATTATAAAGTAGCTTTTATTCAGCTTTACATTTTACATTTAAAGTGTTATTTGTTTGGTGCTTTTGCAGTATATTAACTCCCTCATTATATTTTTATAGCTAATTCGTTTTCATAATTTTCCATCAATTGTTCATTCATTTCAAGTTTTAATTTTAGTAATATTATTACTTCAACTTATTTACTCAGCTAATTGGCAACATTTTACATTTTCGTTAAAGTCTTATGTAAAAAGGTGTTATATTTCAGATTTATTTCCATTAACAAAAATAATTTTTAATAGTTTTAGTAAACAATAACAATATTGCTGTTTGAATTTCTTCTGTGGACAAAAAATGTTAAAATTTGCAATAAGTGCTCATCGTCTTAGTATACAAATTGCAATAAATAGGATGGAGGGTTTGAAACTTAAAAAAATTTACAAAAGTCAACATAAAAATTATATAAGTATATATATATATATATCATATATATATATATATATACACACACACACACTGAACAACTGTAATAACTGAAAAGACGTGGCAAAATATTTTTTTAAAATCACACTTGTGTTCCACAGAAGAAAGTCAATCATATTAATTTGGAACAACATGAGATTTATATCTCCGACATATTATTTTGCACAATTCATGTAAACAGTTTTTTTCAACCTCTGAAGGTAATCACAGGAAAGTTTTAAAGAATGACTTCCAGAGAGTGCACTATGCCATTTTGTAGGACTTTCTGTAGTGTTTTGAACCCTCTGTAAGTCATTCGAAAAACCCATTTTGGGCCTTGTCTTTGTATTTATGTGAGAGGAACTGGGTCTCAGTCACAAAGGCGACAGTAAATCTCTGGGAGGGGGGTGGGGGGGGGATCTGCATGTGCGGGTCTGTCCCTTTGCGTCTTCAAACCTCTATTTTCTTTGAACCACCAACCGTTCACAAGTTTCCATTCTCATTTCACTCCAAAATATATATACACGTAAACATTCACATGCACACAAACAGACTCATACACACAATCTCTCTCTATGCAACACTGACTTTATATATCATGTGATCCTGATGTCGCCTCCATCTATTGGGTAATAAACAGAAAAACTGAATTTCCATTTGACATTTCACAGCAAAGGAGAGAGAGGGAAAAAAGACGCCAAGTGTGAAAGCGAGAGAGAGATACAGAGGTTTTATACAGTGAGAGAGAGGATCAGGACACACAGAGAGACAAAGTGCCACATGGGTGTTCTGGCCTAAAATCTCACATGACTCCAGCTCACAACAGATGTTGAAGATGCTTGCAAAAATCAGAATAACAATACAAAATAATATAAGTAATAATAAAGAACTGGCCCATCATTAAGCTTTTACAAAGCGTCCAATAGGAATGAATTGGAGCTATCTTTGAATAGGCAGCTCACAGAGCTGGGAAGATTACTTACAAACTGTATCCCATTACTGATTACAAATTACATGACAAAAATTGTAGTTAGTAATGCAATCCATTACATTACACATTTTAGGTAATATAACCAGACTACTTTAGATTACTTTTGACCGAATTTGTTTATGACATTGATTTAAATAGGATAATCTTGTACTATATTAATATTAAAATGCAAACAAAATATATTTCATTGTGTAACAAATAAGTGAATTAAGCATTACATTATTTCAAGGTTTCCCAAACTGGGGTTCGTGAAGGAACTGTCACACTTTGTGACTTTAATGAAAAGCTAATTATTAAGTCATAAAATTTAAATAAATTATTTTGAAATATTTTTTTCACCTGCTGTCATGTAGGCATTATAGAAAGGAAAATGTAAAAGACTAAAAATAATTAGTAGATAGATTAATAAAATGCGGAATATTAATTGCTTTGTGTGAATATACAGTATGTAATCAAGTAATTCAAGGAAAAAAAGGAACTAACTTACAAGTAGTTGTAATTTAATCTAATTACAAATATTTAAATTTTGTAATCTGATTACGTAATCCAGATTATATGTAATCAGTTACTACCCAGCTCTGGACGCTCATAATTTTATTTGTACATGGGCTGAAATGATGTGTGCCATTGCATTATATGCTGCTTTCCTTGGATGAAATCATTCAATTCTAATATGGCAGAAAGCAACAGTTGCTAAAGTAGGATTGGTTAGTACCAGTTTTAAGATGGAGCTTATTGAAGGGTCAAATGCACAGCTGCTAGACAATAGACTCTGCTTACTGGTGTGTGTGTGTGTGTGTGTTTAACCGCACAAAACGAGTAGTTTACGGCTGTATAAAAGACAAATCACCACAGTTTACTAGTGGTTTCCATAGAGACACATCCATCACTCAAAGCCTGATAAAATAACTAATGAATTGGACACAAAAACAGTCCAACACAGACCTCCAGAAGAGAAAGAGCACACACACACACACTGACCTGCACATGCTCCTTAATGTTTTTCTGTCAGCTATAAGTCTACAAGTCAAAAGTGAAACACTTTCCACCACCTCAAACAAAAATACATACTTTCTCTTTATCACATGGGGGAGACTGGGGTTAGTTGTCACACTTTTTATTTCAGTGACTAAAAACTGTTAAATATTATTACAATTTAAAAAAAAAACCTGTTTCTATTTTATCTATTTTAAAAAGGTAATATATTCTTGTGTGGCAAAAAATAATCTTCAGAAGCCAATACAAATTTCTTATTATTATCAAGGCTGGAAACAGTTGTGCTGCTTAATATTTATGTGGAAACCATGATTTTTTTCTCAGAATTTATTTGAAATAGAAATCTTCTGTAACATTATAATGTCTTTAATGTTACTTTGTCATTGCCAGACAATAAAAGTAGCAAAAAAAAACAAAAAAAGTTGTCAGTGGAATCTGAAACAACCTATTATATTATTTTAAGCAAAATTTAAAGGGGTCATATGATTCGATTTCATTTTTTCCTTTCTCTTTGTAGTGTTACAATCTGATTGTGCATAGATAAGTTCCCTGAAGTTGCACAGACTAAAGTCTCAAAACCAAAAATATATACTTTATCAAAGTTAAGACTCTACCACACCCCCCCTAAAACGGCTCGTTCTAACAAACCCCCACATATCTACCTCACTATGTTGGAATATTTGCATAATGCGCCCAAATGTGCACGGAAAGAAAGAAGGCGTGGTTTCAGTAAACGCAGTTAGTGTTGAAGCAGCAATGTCAGGGAGACACTGTGTGTTTCTAAGCGAAAGCAAAAGCACTTTATTTGGGGCCTCCGTAAGTAGATGCATTTAGGAATCTTTAAGATTTCTTACAACAGAATAGCAATGCATTTTATGGACGACTGTTTCTTGAACCTAGGAGAGGAGGTCATTCTGATTTTTGCTATGACAATCTGGTGCTTCTGATTCAGCTACTGTTTTGTTATTCGTTTAAGAATTTTCTATTGACTGTTCAAATGCGGAGTCTTGCGCATTTGTGCTGTGTGTGTGTGTGTGTGTGTGTGAGAGAGAGAGAGAGAGAGAGAGAGACAGGGTCACATCACAGAGTCAGCTGTCTTAACCGTGGCTTGTGTACTGCAAACACATACCAGCTTCATCACTGTGTCTGTCACGCGACTCTGTTCCCCTTTCGAGCTCTGTCTTTACATTTATTTTGAAAGATGAAGATCGCGATTATGGTAAGAGGCATTACATTTCCGACGAGTGCTTGCGGTGTTCGGCCAATCACAATGCACTGGGTAAACTGGCCAATCAGAGCAGACTGCGCTTATCAAAAGGCTTTGTTGAAAACGACGTGTTTGAAAGAGGCGGGGCATAGAGGACCTACAATAATGTACAGTATTTGAAAAATAATGTGTTTTTTGAACATTAAAGCATGTCAACATATTCTGTTACACCAAATACACAAAATAATGATCTTTAAAAAAGCATCATATGACCCCTTTAAACAATTCAACATTTTCTCATTTTCTTTAGACAAACACATTTGTAATAAGTGAAATAAGCTGAAGTCAAAGGATACATTTTTTACAAAAGCGACAAAAATTTGACTCAAAACTTTAAGTTACTGAGATACAACCCTTGCTAGCCCCCGTTCTCTCCTATAACCCATGGAAAAACCCATACTATTACACTACTATCTTCTACTGTCTTAAACACTTCTACTTCTATATTTTTTTCTGTGCACCAACCAGCAACTTCAGAGCTTGTTGAAACACCAGGCCTGCACATAACAAACCAAAACTTCACCTATAAAACTTCAGGACTGGGAAAACAGAGAGACTGAGAAAGACAGCAAAGCTGAACGGGTATCAATAATTCAATTGTGTGTTTGTGTTTGTTATTGGACTTGACTGTATAGCTTTTCCTGTGTGTGTATACAGCCTGATAAGCATCTCTCTCAATACGTCTACAAATAAATCAACACGTTAACATGCCTGTACTCTCTAAGGTGTGAATATGTACATATGAGAACGAGTGTGCTGAAAGGCCTCCTGACTGATATTCTGCCACTATATGAAGAGGCAACAAGTCATTTGCAGAGATGATGTTGTCCTTTGACACAATCACTTCCTATTCTGTCCGGGCAGAGAGGGGAGGCGTTTGCGGTGGGTAATTGCATTGAGAATTGATTTTAAGCAATGTGCCGTCTCATGGGCTGTAATCAAGCACCATTATTCACTGTTAACTAAAGCGCTCCACGCAGGCCAACACAAAGACATGACTCCTGCTAAACAGCCCGGCTCCCTGTGCACTCTCATTAACACACACACACACACACACATCTCTCGAAGAATGACTAAGAGCTCTCACACAACACAGGGAGGTAACATTTGAACAACATACCCACAAACGTACGCCAAGAATATGAAGTGATTAAGCTGAAATCAGGCCTCTCATGAGCTCTTATCGGCTGGAAATGAATTGGCTCATTTGCGGCATAGTGTGAAAAGAGAATGTTTGTTGTGGATTTGAGTAGGAGCATCCTGAACGGATTCCAGATCCATGTCAACTAACATTAACAGAACTGTTACGGTGACCTACACTTTTCACCAATCAAAGCTTTAGATTGGCTCAGAGGGCTTTGTTAGCAACCAGTCATATCACAGCAGCAAGGTACTCAAAAGGTCTGCATTCATTTGGTTGAGACTATGCTGTCACATGAGCTATTTTGTAAGTGCCAGAGCACTTTTTGATAGAAGCATGACCATCAGATAGGATCCTCTGTCTCATCAGTGATTAAAAGTATCTCACACCCATCACCTGAGCCACCAGCACAGGCTATTAAAAGTTCAGGGTCTGCATCTATCAATACGGCAAATCTCTCCATGCCTGTAAATGTGCTTGGGCATCTGATTGATAGAGAGGAAAGGAGAGACAGCAGAAGGAAAAATGCTTGTTAAGAGAAGAGAGGCTTTTCTTTTGCTATTGATGGTGTGTGGAAAAAGTCTGGAGACCAAGCTATTCAGGTAAAATAAAACATAAAAAACTGAATGAGTGACTTGCGAAAGCATTGGTATGTGGAATCTGTTTAAAATTAAAATAATTTGTGCAGATTTGCAATAGACTTCAGACACTTTTGTTTGCAAACGCTCAACACAGAAAAAAAAACAGATCTGTAGTTTACACAGTCTTGATGCACTATGATATTATATTCCATATATATATATATAGATATATAATATAGATTAGGTGTGTGATGGTGTGTGGTGGGTGTGACCCGCGACCCTGGTCATAAGGGTCAATTTTTTAAAATTGAGATTAATATATCATATGAAAGCTTAATAAATAAGCTTTCTATTGATGTATTGTTTGTTAGGATAGTATTTGGCTGAGATATAACTATTTGAATATCTGTAATCTGAGGGTGCAAAAAAATAAAAATATTGAGAAAATCGCCTTTAAAGTTGTCCAAATGAAGTTCTTAGCAAAGCATATTACTAATCAAAAAGTTAAGTTTTGATATATTTACGGTAGAAATTTACAAAATATCTTCATGGAACATGATCTGTACTTAATATCCTAATGATTTTTGGCAAAAAAAAAAACCGAGAAGTTTGAATTCAATGTCTAATACAATATGAGTTCCAAACTTGTTGAATAACAATTAAAAAATGTGGGTTTTTTCTATATAATTTATATTATGTTATATAATTTATATTAAACAAGTCAAAAATCTGAGTTGAATCTAGTAATTAAAAAATGTAGATGGACTGAAGGATCAAATTGGTTATATTAATTTGATGAGTTAAAGTAATGGAAAAACATGTTGCCATGACTTATTGATCATATGAATGCACAGGGAGAGAGAGGTCTAAAGAGAGAGGAGCCAAGTGAGTTGGTGACTGACAGCAGTAGTGCTGTGTGTACCCAGCATGCAGCTTGTAAAGTTCCGACCCCCTGCCTTCCCACGTATCGCACCTGCAGCCCGAAGCTCTCTGCCTCCTCTTTTAGCCTCTCACTGACCAGTGCTTTGAAAAACTTCTCTCCTTTCTCTCCCCCTTTCTTCTCTCTCTCTCTTTCCCTGGCTCCTCCCTCGCGCTCCGCAGGCCTTTTCTTCCCCCAACTGTCTGGGGACCCTTTCACTTTTTGTCCCTCCCTGACCTCCCCTGGACCACATTCTGTGTTGTTATACACACCATCTGCTTTGGTAGGGGGAGCGGCGAGCCGTTCTGAGCCACGTAAAATGGTCAGTGTGTCGGCCCTCCTCCCAGCCCGTCCATAGTGTCACTTTGGATTTCAATGTGAACGACGAGCTCGGCCCTCAGAACGGCTTAGAGAGGGCGATTAAAGGTGGACTCATCTCAAACTCACACCCCTCGGGCTGCAGTGGTATGTCCCGCTAATTCCCTGATAGAAGTCTCTTTTAAGAGGCACTCAAGCCGCACTAAGCAGCTGCCTGCAAGTTAGGTCATTTTCCCAGGAGCGGGACAGTGGGCTTTGGCAGGACCTCAAAAAAAAAGAACACCATCTGTTATTGGACTGAAAAGGTTGGTGACACCTTCTGTGGTACCAACAACCCCTAATTAAGCGAAGCGGAATGCAGGCGCAAGCTGCGAGCTGACTGGCCGGCCAGCCTTACACATTGCCCTGGTGACAAGCCAAGACCATTCCTCATCCGTCCCCCTCTCCCCATCCACATCTGTCCACCGGGGCGCACCGAGCGAGCGGCCGTGACGGAGACCCTCCGTGAACCTCTCTAGTGCTGACGCTAGCTGCGCTTTCTACCTACAGTACGACAAACACGGCAACAAAGTCAAAGAGATTTAAAAGAACAGATTTTTATGCTGACACCCCAAAAAGACAGTTATGAGAGAGGAACTTTGATTAAATGTTGAGAGAGGAGTCAAATTGCCTTCTCCGAGTAATACAGAGGCGACAGACACCATTACAGCTCTTGTAATCACAAAGCTCCCTTAATATTTAGACAATGGTATCATTGCATTTTCTTGTAGTTTATTGTGGATTTCAATATTGAACATACTTGGATTTTGATGTGTCAACTCTAATAATATTACATTAAGCAGTATACTAGCCTTATCATGAGATAGATATACAGTAAACCAACATAAAACATCATACAATCATAAACATTATTTTAATTGATTATGAGGTAATTTGATTGAGTTTATGATTTTCAAAAATGATTACCAACATCTTTCTAATGATCATGTTACAGTATCAACTAACAACTCTAAAAACATGCTGAAATATCAACGTTATTCACTATTTTCATCATCCTGTCATTACAACATTTTAATAACTATTTTCAAAATAAGTTTTAAAGTCTATTTTTTAAGATAAAAAGTAAAGAAAAAGTTATTTCTAGAAACTTCATAAATTAATTCATAACTATCATTACACCTTTAGGGAGTCATACCACATAACATTTTACAACTAACCATACCTTGTTATAATTTTTTTCCCTGATATTTTAAGACTAAAGATCTAACGAATAGCATATTAAGTAGTATATTCATCTTGTTTTATGGGTTGAATATATGGCCAAAATATCTATTAAAAACAACATTTCCACCATTGTCTTGTCATTACAATATCGACACATCTTAATCCTTTTAAAAATCCTTTTAAAATATATTAAGATAAAACGTAACGAAAAAGACATTTTACAAACATCATGAATTATTAATACTTAAACATCATGAAGTTTTTGGAGAGTCACACCACTTTTGACATTTTACAACTTGAATTAACTTTGCCTTGTTATTAAAGGTCAAATTATCCAATATATTATAGGAGACTTAAGACTTAAAGATAGCTAGCATATATATTTATCTTTTTATGAACTGGATATATGATCAGAATATCAAAACTGATAATATTAGATATTCAATTGAGTTTTTCAAGAACATGTAAACAACATTGTCATTAAAGTCTGTTTTTGTAAGTGTACAGTTACAGTATAGCTCTATTTCACCTTTGTGACTAATTAGTGTGATTAAGTAATTAAGACAAAAGGTCTTAATTAAACACATGCACACTGGGACCTTGAAGGTGTTGGCACTACAGAGACTGAATTTTGGCGCTCTCTCTTGCTGGTTTAATGCTTTAATGGCATCCTTTAAATAAAGAAAACACATTCACCCAAAACATTCACATTGCAAGCTGAATCTAACCATCTGCGGTGCTTAGATATTTGATAACACACTGCAACATTAACAATGCCGAAGCTAAATCACACTGCAAAGCATTGGGACTCTCTGCTGTGCTGAAGAACAAATCAGTCCATTTGACAAATGACCACTGGCTTTCAAACAGCACAGAGGAAACAGAGGTGGTGCTAAAAACATCCCGCCGAAATGTCAAAGCAAATGATATTGCGTGAAGGAAAAGGCCTTAATGAAAAAGCTGGCGGGGGGAGATGACAGTTTTGGCATGGCTGGTGATATAGTGAGCGCTCTATTGCCTCACACCTGCACTCAGATCAGTGGATTGAGCTGAAAGTGACTCCATTAGAGGGACCGTCACCGTATCGCTGCTCACTCTCTGTCAGCTCTTGATTGCACAGTTGAAGTTGGTTCAAAATCGGCCGTCTGACCACTTAACAAAAGCAAGAACCCTCATACTAAATTTGTTTCAGGAATCACATTATAAAAAACAGATACATCTTGGTGCTTTTAAAAAAACGTCACATAACCTGCCGTTGAAGTCATCATTTTGAGTTACAATGCCATGAAGAGGCATTAAATATAATAAACTAAATATAAAAATTGAGATTTATATATCATCTGAAAGTTAAATAAATTAACTTTCCATTGATGTATGGTTTGTTAGGATAGGACAATGTTTGGCCAAGATACAACTACAGGTACATCTAAAAAAAATTGAATATAATGAAAAAGGTCAATATTTTTTGTCACTGATTTCAGAAAGTGAAACCCATTTATTATATAGATTCATTACACATAGATTGAAATATTTCAAGCCTTTATTTTTTTGAAATTTTGATGATTATGGCTTACATATAATGAAAACCCAAAAATCAGTGTCTCAGAAAATTAGAATATTACATAAGATCAATGAAAAAGGGATATTTTAAACAGAAATGTCAGGCTTCTGAAAAGGATGTTCATTTCTATGCACTCAATACTTGGTTGGTCCTCCTTTTGCATGAATTACTGCATCAATTTGGCGTGGCATGGAGGTGATTAGTTTGTGGCAGTGCTGAGGTGGTATGGAAGCCTAGGTTGCTTTGATAGCAGCCTTCAGGTCATCTGTATTGTTGGGTCTGGTGTCTCATATCTTCCTCTTGACAATAATTTTTAATACTTTGTGAAATTGAGATTTATACATTATATGAAAGCTGAATAAATAAGCTTTCTGTGATGTATGGTTTGTTAGGATCGGACAATGTTTGGCCGAGATACACTACAGGTACATCTCAAAATTTGAATAACATGAAAAAGGTCAATATTTTTTGTCTCTCATTTCAGAAAGTTAAACCCATATATTATATAGATTAATTACACAGAGTGAAATATGTCAAGAAATTAACATACTTTTCAGAAGTCTGACATTTCTGTTTAAAATATCCTTTATTTTATTGATCTTATAATATTCTAATTGTAATATTCTAATTTTCTGAGACACTTAATTTTGGGTTTTCATTATCTGTAAGCCATAATCATCAAAATTTCAAGAAATAAAGGCTTGCAATATTTCACTCTATGTGTAATGAATCTTTATAATATATGGGTTTCACTTTCTGAAGTGAGTGACAAAAAATATTGACCTTTTCATGATATTCTAATTTTTTTAGATGTACCTTAGTTGAAAAGTTGTCCAAATGAAGTTCTTACCAAAGCATATTACTAATCAAACATTCAATACCCCAGTTTTTATATATTTACAGTAGGAAATTTGCTAAATATCTTAATGGAACATGATCTTTATTTGATATTTTAATGATTTTTGGCATAAAAGAAAATCAATAATTTTGACCAATACAATATATTTTTAGCTATTGCTACAAATATACCCATGCACCTTATGACTAGTTTTCTGTGGTCCAGGGTCTTCACACACACCACAAACCACGGTTTTATATAATGTCCTGCATAGAATAAAATTTAACTAACTTTTTTATTTGTTTATTTTATTTATATTATTTGTTATTTACATAAAATTCCAACAACGAGAACCTGTAAACCGTACAAAATTGTTACATAACATATATATAATAATAATATTTTATTATTATCATCATTATAGATGTTGGATTTAATATATTATACTGTAGATCGATTTAAATATACAGTTATCAATATGTTCAGTATACATTATTATTAATCTGAATATTGAAAAACAGCTATTTGTACATTTAAATACATATAGTTTTATATTTACATATTACAATAACAAATATAAAAAATGTAAACAAACTTTACAACATACCCACTTATAGAGTATATAAATTACTAGAAATACCAAAACATCTTGATGCTTTTTAAAATATCAAAACAGAATGCAGTAGTTGAAGTGATTATTTTGTGTTTGTGTGCCATAGACATGCACAGTCCACAAGCTACCAAGCAGATAAGAAAAACAGTGCGGTTTCTGCTCTATTAGAAACTCTTGCGAAGATCCTTACAGGGATAATAAGAAGATGTGATTGGATCAGAGGACTTTTGGCTGTCCCATAGGGCATTGAGGTCCATTACATGAGACAAGTGACACCTGACAAGCCTCTCCTGTTGGGGAAGCCTGACCAATCTTATTGGGTCATTTTTCAGCATGTCTCTCTCAGTAGTGCAGGCACAACTTTAGGGGAGCCATACATCCAAGGCTCTGTGTCAGCTAATTGTGTGATAACATAAATTAACTAGAGATGAGAAAAAAGGGAACTTTATTTATGAATTTCTTGGATTTCTTTATCCCTCCAGCAAAACATCAAAATTGCTACTTAGCATGAATTATACATTAGTGGAGGTTGAGAAGAGGGGCCCTTTCTCCCCCGCGGGGGTGGGGGTGGCGAAGCGGCTGCCCGCGCGTGTGCCAGCTCAAAAACCCCCGCAGAGAGGACCCCGCCCCTCCGCAGGAAGTGCAGCGCTCCACTTCCCCCGTCCCTCTGGGCAAAGCGGCGTGTCATTGAGACACAGACACATGCATCCCAGTTTATCTGCCCGCCTGTCAATCAAGAGCATGCACAACCGATGCAAACACATCAAAGAACGTCCACAACAACAAAACGCTCATGAATATGCACACATGCAGTAGACATAAGCACTCACACACAATGACCAGCACACTCTTGTTTATAGGATAAAAGACTAGAGCTGTGCACAGAAATGGATAGAAAAATCACAAATGAGACCTTTCTTATACTTCAGTCGTTTCTCTTAAACAGCGATGAGATTAAATGGAGATCAAATGGAGACTTTGCTAAAGTAGCCTGCTTCTAAGATTTTTTCCCCTGAGAGAAAGACTCTTGTTATCTCAGGAGTTTCAGAATAGATTTCATAAAACTGTGAGCTGATAAAAAGCCAAGATACAAAAGTCTGCAGCTGAAAGTTAAATATGAGTTCAAAGATTTCTCACTAAATTTCTCACTAAATTCTTCCAAGACCAAAAAGTATTTATGTACGGCTTTAGAAACATAAACATCTTTACGAATTACGAATATACATAACTTACCAGTTTCCTTTCTACTAGTACAACGTTGATTTGTAATCCAGGCTTCCAGTGTCAGTTGGTTCGTTATTTTAGCCATCCAAAAACAGTCCGTTATGTTGCTTGATATTGCAAACAGGGGTTTTTATCACTCTCATTCTGTTTTTATTTATTATAATTAACATACTGTTTTTGTAAGTAGTTTTATCATCCCACTTGTCTATTCTCTTTGTTATTTACTTGTCGCAGCACTAAAAACTCCAGAAGAGTCTCTTTTAGGGCATCTATTCGAACCATACAGTCTTGAAAAGTAAAATGCGAATAGATATTATTTTTAAACTAGTCAACCTTCGAAGCTTATTCTAAGAAAATAACATTCTACATCCACGACCCCAATGATTCACATGCGACACTTATATCCTGAATGCGGAAGTCACTCCTGATCTTAAACTGGAACTGTCAATTCTTTGCATTTCCGTGTCTCCATTGTTTCTAGGTCAAATTGCATATATTCCGCGTTGATAATCTACTTTTAAACCTATTAAATGTTTTAAAAAGCACATGGGCTCCAGTATATGCGCCACACTTTACAGCTGACGTAATTCTGTCAGTGCCCCGTCACTCCTCAAAGTTTATTGAGTATGTAGATGGCCGAGCTGTAGACATTATAGATACATTAAAAACAGATGGGCACTATATGAATCTGGGTTATCCTATGGGCGACCGGTTCTCCCAAATGTTGTGATGCTGTCAATATTAATTATATATCCCTCATGTTGTGGGTCTAATTTGGCAAACAGTCGCGAAAATGCACGTTATCCCTCTTTTTCATTCACATGATTACTAACTAATCCTAGCACCATGGTACATCTACAAACTGCAAAATACTCACTCTTGTTTCTTACTTAATATTATCCACGTCGGCTGTTTTTCTGCGCTGTAAAATTATTAAATCAATTTTACATTTAGAAGTAACAATAGTAAGTCCTGTTTGCTGAAAAATTTTTGAATTTTGCCTAAAATAAGAAAAATATCAGCAAATATGGCAAGAAAAACAATCATATTTTATTTTATATATTTACTTATTTTAGAAAACAAGTAAATGTATCTAGATTTATTTGTCTAGATTTACTGGAAAACAGGACAAAATACTGAGTAAGAAATAATTTGTTTGCAGTGCAAGAAGTTTGAAGATAAAGTTACTTACATAAAGCACCGATAAAGCTTTAGGTAAGAATAATACTACAAAAGAGCAACCAGTGAATAATAGAATTTGCCTTTGTGTAAATCTGTGCAGCTTATCCAGCACCTCCTAATTACACAGAGAGAAAGCCAAAGATTCATCAGGTTCAAAGTTCAGCGTCAAGCTGCCACGATCACATTTAACCTCTCAATATGCCCCAGAACACAATATTTGGTCCAAAAGCAATGGGTGTCCTTTCATATGGATAATTAGCATAAACCGTCACAATAACACTCTCATTTCCAAGACAAACTCCCACATTGCACTAAAGAAACACTCAGTCTGACAGAACAAGTTTCTCTCTCATACACATTCTCAGTCTAGCACCCTCCTACACCGCTCTTTAAAAGTGAGCATTTATGATTTAACCATTAATGGTGGAGGCGCATTTGTGTTTGTTTTCCATCATTATCTCTATTCTGTGCCACTCAGAGCCACAGGATCAGGTTAGAGAGGTAGAAGTGCTCTCTCTGTCCCACGCCATATCTTTAATTAGCTCGACTCTCTCTAGTAAAACACACACAATCCGCCGGCTCAAAGTAATTGGCTCAGAGAAAGAAAGTGAGAGGAAAAAAAAGGATTTCTTTAATTAATTTATCTGCCCGCGAGAGCAACCCGGAGAGCAGCCGCAGGCCAGTTTACAAGCCCGTCAGGGTGCTCTCTCTCACACATACACAACACCACCACCTGAGAATATATGGCTTGTGAGTGAGCAGAGGAAATCTGAGAATACATTAAAGGAAGGCACTTAACCTCACACACACACACAACACATTCACAGTATATAGCAGCTTTGATTGGATGTTCATTTGCAGTGTTTGGTTTCAAAACAGTGCATGCACCTGTATTGACTGACAGTTTGTTTGAATTCGCTATTCATTCAGGCAGAAATATTTATATGGACATATTTTAAAGAGACACATTTTGTGTTTCTCCAAGTCTAAAACTAAAATTCCCTGTTGTTTTGAGCATACAGCGAACACACAGTCAGAGCATCAGCGTATGTGGTCACACACACCGTATGACGCACTGTAAACATTTGAAGAATATAAATAATATCATAATTATCAGATAATGTGAGTGAGGAGTCATGTATCACTTTGAAAAATTGCCAAAGGGCCAAAATATATGAACCCTAAAAAGACGTATCAAGTGTACAAACTAGCAAACAAGCCTCATTAACATCGCCAGTGCCAGGCAGAAACACAAACACACACACACACATATACACAATGCACAGTTGCCAATGTCTGGTGCCACTGCTCTGACACAGTAGATCTCCTAACACCCTCTCATTATCCAATCAGAGCTCTGAGCAGTTCGGTGACAGACAGTGTGTGAAACTGCCACTCTTCAGAAGCCAGAGGAGGATGTCTGCCATCTCTCCTGCTGCAGGGGTGCTGTGATTGGCTGTGTTGATTATCTAACAGGCTCATGACTGCAAATGAAGGCGGGGTGTCTTGGACAGTGATTGACGGGTCAAAGGAAGGAGGTAGAATGGGGTTTGATATGTCTTCTGTTGTAAAATTATTTATTTTTTAAGTTATATTGGTGAAGATGAATGGTGACTGTGCTGTCATGCCTGTTTTTATCCACATTAGGATGGTCAATTATTATTCAGATACAGTGGCAGCAATTATGATAACAGATATTGATTATTGATTGCATTAAAATAATACTTTATTTAGAAAAGACACACTAAATGTATAAAAAGTGACATTATTAAAAGCTTTTTATAAATAGTTTAAAAAGTCCATTTCAAATGCTGCTCGTTAGAGCTTTCAATTAATCAAAGAAAAAAGTAGCACGGATTCCACAAAAACATTAAGCAGCACCACTATTTTCAACATTATTTTCATAATAATATTCGTCAGCACCAATCAGCATTTAATTATCTGAAGGATCATGTAACACTTAAGACTGGAGATGAATGCTGACTTCAAACTTTGCCATCACAGGATGCATTACATTACTTTTTAAATATATTAAATAGAAAATATGTATTAATTGAAATATGACAAATTTTATTACAGTTTTAAATTGTAATTATTTACTTTCGTGCCTATATCTATATCTAATTGCTGTATATATAATGATGCCGGACAAAAGTCCCAAAATTCTAAAGATTTCCTATTCAATTATCTTTATGTATCACACCACACACTACACACACCATGCACATATATATTGGTATATATACTTAAATATTTTATTGTCAAATATTATTATTATTCATATACTACATATAAATTGGATCATATCCTCTCCTAATAGTTATAAAAGTTCAGTATGCCCTAAATGACGCATATTCACATAACCTGGTACATTATGTGGTTCACTGTGATTCCTATCCTCAGACCTTTTCATCTTAATTTGTTATTAAGTTTTTTATTATAAATAATAATAATACTAATAATAAAATAAAATAATGGGAGGTAGATCCCAGCATTCTGACACTGAGGGAGCGTTCCAAACAGAAAACCATTCCAAGTACTGACTTAAAAACATCCGATACTATCAAAATACAGATCTTGCACGCATTACCATAAACATTACTTTTCTCCTACGGCCCTAGGCATACACAAATATTCCACATGCACCTTACCCGATGCAACTATATACATCCAGACACACACAAACACACACACACACAGCATTCCCCTGCACACAAGGGCGTTTCTTCGGTCTCCATGTTGGCTCAGGTTCATGTTGGCTGTGGTTCAGCCTCCATTGTGGCTCTGTTCCAGAGCCCTCTGTGTCTCAGTTTCAGGGTGCTGGGTTGCTGGCAAAGGCCCACGTGGACACTCTGCTCACAGTGGAGCCCTTTGTGTGAGGTGCCATTCCTGTTTTGTTTTCCCATTCCGGTCAAGTAAAACAACTCACAAAATCCAACCACCACCAACATACAAAGTGCCTCACCGGCTACAACATTGGCGCCCGCACGAGGGAGCACGAGCCAAGATCACACTTATATACTCCAGGCGATCTAAAACTTCTGAAAACAGGACTTCACCTGGCATCCGACTGGGTCGACCTCCGAAAAGCGAAAATCATAACAAGACTGTTCGCTCTACTTCAGTCCCCCCCGCCCTTTCCCTTAGACACGAGCAACTACTCGGTCAATGAACACACAAATCGTGGCTCTCTCTTTACCACTCGCCCTCAACCCAGCCCTCCAGGGAGGCGAAAACGGGGCCATCTTCGACCGAAATGCCACTAATTTGTGGACAACGATTGAAACTAACAAAGCTTATCAAACCCTATTACTCAACACTACAAAAATCCCATTATTCGGAGAGCTTAGTGAAATCCAGTTCATTCCTCTCCCTATTTGCTCTTTCTTTTCTTCCGTTTCCCTCTACCTCTCTTAATTCTTTTTCCTGTATTTGTCCTTGTTGGCTTGGCGGAGCCTCTCAGCTGTTCTGCTGTGTTAGTAATTACCATTTCATTAAGGACGACAGTTTTGGGGGTAGAGGCACCGTTTCGACTGGGTCTAGTGGGAGAAATGCATGCCAAATTCGGTGCATGAAAGGCAATTATCCCTCTACGCCAGCAATTCACCATTTTGTACTTGGCGAGTCGACGACATTGATCAGAATTAGTGGAAATTGTGCTGAGTACATATCCTGGTATCAATAGTCATTCCCTGGATGGTTTAGCAGCTACATGCTAAAAATATTAGCAAGGGTGTGAAGAGCAAATAGAAAAACGGAAAGCAGACACACCGCAAACTCAGTCAGAACAATTTTAGTTTCTGTTACAACTAACATATTGGCGTAACTAGATTTTGGCATTTCCCAGGCACTGGGGGTGCTTGTACAAAATTTTTTGTTAACCAAGAACTACTGAAGAATTTCATAATTCAAAAGTAGATCATTATTACAGTATAAACACAAGCAAAGTTTTCCAAAAAACTACACTACTGGTCAAAAGTTTGGATTTTTTTTAATGTTGTTGAAAGAAGTCTCTTATGCTAATCACACAGGCTGCATTTATTTGACCAAAAATACAGTAAAAAATAGTAATATTCTGAAATATTATTACAGTTTAAAATAACTTTTTTTCCTATTTGAATATATTTTTAGATGTCATTCATGTGATGTGGAATTTTCAGCTCCAGTCTTCAGTGTCACATGATCCTTCAGAATTCATTCTAATATGTTGATTTGCTGCTCAAAAACTTATTATATTACATATCATGCGAACAATTTGCTGGGGACTTCCTGTTTGTGGAAACCATGATATATCAACTACTATTCAAATGTTTGGGGTAAGACCCCAAAGAAATTAATAAAAGAAATGAATTCAGCAAGGATTCAATAAATTGATCAAAACTGACAGTAAAGACATTTATAATGTTACAAAATATTTTTTCTTTCAAATAAATGCTGTTGTTTTGAGCCTTTTATTGAGTAGAAATATTTATTAGTAAAAATTGTTTTCAAAATTGATAACAAGAACCATTATTTATCAAGTAAAATCATTGATACAATGAGCCCGCATATCCGCTATTCAGAATGATTTGTGAAGGATCATGTGACACTGAAGATTAATGACAGGAAAATAGAAAAAGAGTTATTTTAAATTGTAATAATATTTCACAATATTATGTGTTTTTTACTGTATTTTTGATCAAATGAACACAGCCTTGTTGAGCTTAAGAGACTTCTTTCAAAAACAAAGAGAAACCTTATCAACCCCAACATTTTCAACAGTAGTGTTTAATATACATTTGTTTATTTTTTTATCATAATTTGACTCGCATTGCATACATTAATAAAAGCAGCACAGCGAGCAAAACTACTAGTTCAACATAGTTTTAAGCTAGTACAAAATTAGAACAAATTCTTGTCTAAATAAGCACATGTTTGTGAGTATGTGTGTGTTTTATGGAATAAAAAGGAAAGGCAGGAGGGAAGGGCTGAGTTATATTGACAAGACTCTGTGCTTGTCTGTTGGAAACTGCCGCAGCTCATCTAATTGCATGTCTAGTCTGAATGATGGGGCACTTAATTCTTACACATTCCACACAATTGCTTTCCACTAACACGGGCCTTGGAAGAGAGACTGAGAGAGAGTGCGAGCGAACATGAGCATATGGTGAGACGCGCAGGTATAAATAGGTTTTCCCAGCTATGGTCAAGGAGATTAGGCAGCAGCTTTAATGGACAGTGTTTCCATCCTGAGAAATGCAAAACAGGTGAGGCATTCCTGGCGCCTCAAACCAAAGAATGGTTTGGGGGCCCTTAGCGGGATGACCCTGGGATCATCTTCTCCAACTTCAGCAAGGAGGAGTATAACGAGTCCAAGCTAATATATTCACCAGCCAAGATTAATTCAACCAAAGCACTTAATTACTCTAATTGATCTTTATTAGCACCAATTAGAGTAGGACACTGGGGGGAAAACAAGGTCCTGATTCCTGTAGGCAGGGGAGGTGAGAAACAAGGTAAAAGGACAGATTTGATAGCTAGATTAAACCTGATCCATAACTGGGGCCTCATTTATAAAGATATGCATAGAATGATCCAACATGTGAACGTATGACAATTTCTGAAACCATTTATCTAGGGTACCCTAGTAAAAAAGTAATATATTTATAAATTTATTTCATACCAAGTATAGTTCAAATCTATAAACACATTTATATCGCATATCGAGACTTAGTGATATGAAAATTATAACTAAACTTAATTTGGAGTATTACTTGTGCACAATGCACATTTCTTAATACTAAGCCTAAAATGTGTTTTAATGTCACTATTGATGAGGATTGAATGATCTTTGAAATTCTTTAAATGTAAGATATTTAAAGTGTACCTAATGTATACTTGAACTAGTTCCACTTTAGCACAATTAAATATACTTCAGTATATATTTAGTTGGACTTCAGCACTACTTCCAGACAATTAAAGTGCATTAAGTACAAAAGTAATTGTTCCAATTTAGCAGACTTTAAATATACCAGTTTAGTATACCAAAAGTACAGTTATGCCAAAAATACAGGTATTTTAATTAAGTACATAAAAATGTAAATGCATCTGTAGTATACTTAGCATAAAATAAACGTATTTCAAATACATTTTAGTACATTTATATTTCATTAGGTCATACATGTACAAAAAATAAAATGTAATTAAATAAATAAATAACATCTTTAATGCATCATAATGTCAGTTCATTATTGAACTTGAAAGCTCCCCATATAGATGATATAAGGCACAAAATATGATTTTGGTATTGTAGACAGATCACTATGGCAGGTAGCAACAACTATATATTATTTCCTTTTGTTTCGGAGTCAGGCTAAGTAATCGTCATTTACGATGGCTGTGTCATGGAGAGTGAATGAGATATAACAATTGAAGTCAGGTTTGCTGATGTGCTTAGCTATACGGGAAAGATGTAGTTATTGTGATTTCTCTAAGACCATTTAAACATCAGACTTTGCCTTTATAAATCCTTATTTTTTCCTCACTTTTTATATAGGATGAAATTCGTGGAATTTAGGAGCAAATGCATTGGTATATGGTGGACTAAATCTCCTATGACAACACAAACAGGAATCACACAATAATACTGGGTTCTCTTCAAACTGAATATTATCTGGTCCGCTAGCATACAGTATATTAGTGTTTTGTTTATTATAAACTAACCTGGAGGCATCTGGGTGGGTTTTAAATGACTTTACTTTGCAACCAACATCCCTTTCCCCACTGACTCAGGATATTCTTATTCTTCTTCGCACGGTCTCTCTCTCTCTCTCTTTTTGGCTGCATAAAAAAAAAAGGATTACGGAAAATAATAAATTATCCGTGGCTGCATTAACAGGGATGTAAATTGTTCGGCAATTATGTTTTAATAGCCTTTTAAGAGAATGAGTAATTGGGGGTGACATTACTGGGGTTGATTACACTAACCCATCTCATTCACTCTCTGTCAGGCCGCTGGTCAGCGTGTGTGTGTATGTGTGTGTTGTTGTTGTGTGTACCCTCTGACTCACAGTCAGTCAGAGCTGTGTGAGGGCTGGTCTGGAAGTGTTCAAGAGCAGGACGAGCTGGTCTCTGATCAGTGAGGATGTGTTTATACTCTCATACCCTCACAAATCTCCACTGGAGTCCTGACTGATGAGAAGGAACATGCATGCTGTGGGGGAGAGAGAGAACAAGAGACAGAGAGCAATGATGAAAGGAAGTTAGAGGAGTATGAGGGCTAGTTCATTTACTTTATATTACTAGTTCACTATTTAGTTTGCGCCTAAAGTGCTGAATGTGCTGGAGTCTATGCAAAAGTGGTTAGTACGTGTGCTCTAACACACTTTATTGGTTTGTGGCATTTCTCTCTTTGAATAAAAATGGCTACAATAAATGTACTATAACTCAAAATGGACAAATTTGACACCCATGTGAACCATTAGATGACGCGCTGCCCACAACAGTGACATTATAAATAAATGTTTGTAGCTTGGTGAAATAGAATGCAGCAGGAATTATGTATTTTTCTAGGCCAAAGCCCAGAAACAAGTTAGTATTTTATCACTTCTGGTTCAATCATCCTGCAGTCAATGGCTTTTAAGGTGTCGTAATTAAAAAACAATTATTAGAGTTATAAACTTTTGCTCGTCGCAGAGCTTATTTTCTGCAATAATCCAAAATCCAGAGAAAAAAATACTACTCGGTTTTTGTTGAGGGAACCAAAGTGATGCTAACTTCCAGGTTGGCCACCAAAAATACCTCATCACTGCATCAATCTATAGTGGAATTGATGGAAATACATCAATCTAGTGCAATCTAACAAACGTGTTTCCAATGTAAACACATTTATGCTACTTAAAATGGTCTTTTTAAAAATGTATTTCATTTTGTAGAAAATATTTTGCTTTAAATGTAGCTTCCTTTGCAATATAGCTATATACTTCCATAAGGACCCATTTATACCGTGTGAAAATAGTTCTGATATCTGCAAAATAAAACAACTGACTTTTACTGAAGACAATTTAAATTATTAAAATATTATCTGGAAAATAGTGACTTTGCATTAACTTTTTTAAAACATATTTTTCTACCCTCTATTAGAGCAATATTAGATAGGGGCCTATACAAACCTGAAGTGAAACATTTGTGATTCAGATTTATTGGTTACGATTTTCAAACGATATTTTGTCACATCGCTGGTTTTACAAGCAACTTTGACAGCTCTAAATATGAAGACATTTTATCTTTTTTTTTTTGGTTGTTGTTCAAATTATGGACCCCCTCGAACCTCTTTGCAAACAAAATCTTTACCTTCACCCTGTGACAAATTAGTTTGGCTCAACTGTGCTCAGATTATTTTATGTGCTAGATAAACCTGGTTACACCAGCATTTTATGTCTAATAATTTACATTAAACAGAAGCACCTGCTAATGGCATTTAATTAATGTATAATCAGTATTTGTCTTGTAATGTGATACATTTAAGCACCTGCCTATAATGTTCTTTGAACAGGCAAAGCGAGTCAGCTGACTGTCCTTCACTGCTGAAACACAAGCCTCTCTTGCTTTTTCTCTATTGTATTGGTCTTACTCTCTGCTTTCCTAGAGCTGCTGTGCTCCAAGAATGTAGCGTTTTACTGGATAAAAAATTTACGAGCAATTAAAAGGTAGGCGACGTGGGGCATCCATCAGCAGCGCGTGCAGCTGCCAGGCAAGGTGAAGGAGTGACAGTAAAGCACACGCTATATACTTTTATATCTGTTTTCTCTCTAAAGAGGGAAGGTTATGACAAAAAATGATACTTTATGGGCCGCAGTTTGCCTGCGTTATAGACATCATTCCCCATACTGCTTCAGCAGCTGAGAGTGAGCGTGCCAGGAAAATCCAGCATTTGTTTGAAGTGTGGCGTATTGACTTGTTTATATTATAACGGGAAGCACCTATAGATCAAGAGCAGATCAGGGTCAATGTCTGAAATACTTCACATGAAATATCTGATGCAATTCAAGGGTAAAGAAATGGTGTGAAATACAAAGTGGTATCATTAATACCAGCCTGACCCAGATGATCCATAACAACACACTGAACCGAAGCCTCAAAACAGTAACATACATCTAATAAGATAATGCATTGCAACTATTTAACTCAAACACACATTTAAAATGTACATTATCTATCTCTCTCGCTCTCAAGCTCTCGCTCTCTCTGGATGCTTTAGGGAAGCTTGGACTCATTTGCTTTCTTAATTACGTTGTAATGTACGTTTAATTTGCAAACGGTGGCAATTAATTATTTTGATACAAAACAAAATGCTGTAAATATAAACATTTTAATAGTCCTTCATAAATCGTGCATCATTTTTCAAAAGAGTCATTGGCATTTCACTTCATTTTTTATCTGCCTTTTTTTTCTTTCTCTAAATATCCCACCCCACTGATCTCACATTCTCCTTGATATTCATTTTGTCTTTTCAAGAAAGGACAGGCTGCTTTGATCTTTTCTTTTCTCCAATTTCTGCACACTTCTGACACCATAATTGCCGTGGTTTCACCTATTCTATCAAAAGAAATTAAGCTTGTTTGTACGTGCTGTTCTTTCCACCGCTTTACATTCTTTAGTTTCTAGGTCAAGAAAGAGTTGTAACTGGGCCTTTTGTGCACATCTTTGTATTTTATCAGCTGAAGTAGTGACTATATTTTGGTATCTCTCCCTGTCCGATCTGAATGTGAAATGCTTTAGGGTAATTTTGTCTGTGGAGGTATGGGAGGCAGTGTGGAGGCAGTATTAATAATAAAAATAATTAAATTCAGGCAAAAAAGTAATGTGAGAGAAAGAAGTGCCTCTATGTCACTGTGAATGGCTGATTGCCACATCAATACGATAGCTTTACCAGTCAACCAGTCCACAGATTGATCTGAATACGGACAGACTAGCCTATATTATATGAAGTAAACAACTCCTCTATCTGACTTCACCACGTTCATTCAATTCTAAATGAAAAATGACTAACAGTTAAAAAAGTCACTATTAATAATAACGATCATATTAATAATTATAAGTCTCTTCCAACACAGAAAATGTGACGAGTGTAACTTCAATACAAAACGAATGAATCGTAAGAACTGGTACTTGTTATTGAATAAAAAACACAACAGAACAACCACTGTAGTCTGACTCCTAAACAAATTACTCCAATGGATCAAATACATCTAGTACAACCAGTTTAGTTCCAGTCCTGAACAAAAGACTCTACTGAGTAGGCTATAATTCAACCTCAAAATTAATGATTAAATGAACTGATTAATTTGAAGTAATCGAAAGCATACAGCACAACCAGCATAGTCTGATTCCCAAACGAAAGATTCTAATGAGTCAGTTGTTTTTAGTGAATCAAACATATACAGCTTGCAGCTTTGAGCCTCAAATCAGTTACTGACTGCCCTGTCCACACGAACGCGGTTATTTGTAAAACCGCAGCTTTGCTAGCCGCAGGGACATGGGCCTGTTATTAGGGGCCTTGTAGTGCATTTTGGCCTGTTCATACACGACCCCCCCCCCCCGGTGTTTAGGGACTGAAAATGGGTTTCAAAGTGCAAGTTTTTGACGTCATGCGCGTGCGTAGTACGTGTTAGTTATGTAGACATGCGAAGTACGTGTCGATTTTAAAGGCAAGCGCGAACTAACATACACAACAATGGTGGAGTACATGGTACTGTCGTTGCTGCTCAAGAGTTTGTTAATGCTTCTTCAGCAAAGTGTGGATTTACTTCACCAATATTACAACCAACAGCAGGGACGCAACAGCTTGGAAACATATACTTCATCACTTCCCTACAGGTACTGTTTACTAACAAGGTGACAGCGCCAACTACTGGCCTGGCATACGTAATACAGTGTTTTTGGCCGTTTTTGCAGATATGTGTAAACGCGAATCGTTTCGAAAACGTTGTTGTGTATACGTGAAACTTTTTAAAAACGCAAGGGAAAACTTTTCTGTTTTTGACTACATCGTTGTCGTGTAAACGTAGCCTTATTGAGCAAAGAGACCTGTGGTAGTTAAGCGTACTAAGAAAAAAAAAGAGTGCACAGCACTAATGGAATTGTTTGGAGGTTGTTTGAGTTACTTTCACAGCCCTAATAATAATACTCAAACAACAAAATCCACTTTTTTCCAAATGGAGCCAGAATTTGAATTTAAACTGGACTAAAAAAAATCTGAATGCAGAAAGGAGACTTAGCCTTATGATTTCAGAAGCCTACCACATGCCACTGTAGTGAAGGGAATAAAGATTTCAGGAAATGAAATTATGTGGATGAGTGTGTGTGATCAGAAAAGAACTATGACACTGACAAAACCCTAAGCCCTTAATGAATGAAACCGATTCTCTCTCTCTCGCTCGCTCTCTTTTTAGCATGTTCTTGCCAGGGACGATTCACTGACATCACAGCAGGCCTAGCAACAGCCAATAAATTATGAGTGACAAGTATTTGGACCAATAAAAAGGCTGCCATATTTCCAAGGCAGTAAATCTGGTTCCAGATTGCAGCGGCGTGTGTCGGCTGACGTGTTTATAGTCGCAGGGAGATGGGAGCTAGGGGTTTGCCCCTCCACATCAATGCCTTTGGAACACACTCTCCTCTGAGGTCACAAACACACACGTACACACAAGGGATGCTGGGATATGCAGCCATTCTTTTTTTCTTTTTTAACAAATTGTCACGCCTCGCAGTTGCCGTGCCCCTCCTTGCAGCTGAGCCATCTGTCCTTCAGACAGGCAACAGCCCAAATGTATAAACACAGCTAACCCACTAGCATATTTTTTGTCAGGCTATTTTAAGTTCCCCCTTAATCTTATCACCCAGATTGCTATCAGCTGAGTGCAAAATTAGCCCTTTATCACTTCTCAACCAATCAAAGACCACTTATCCTTAACTACTACGCTAAAATCAGCCAAACAGAATCCAATATTTCACACCCTTGCTATACAGGTATTTGATAATTTGGCAGAAAATGACCCGTCGCGTACTTCTACATCACTTTAATTGCACTAGCAATTTCCAATCCTCCATCATCCATCCTGAACGGGCCTGATAAAACGTCTTATATCCTGCCGCTAGACTGCGAGTGAGTATCCATGACATTATCACCTCCATATAATTAGCGCAATCTGCATGGGAAAGCTATGTGATCGAGGCATTAGCAGACCTCCGCTACATCAGACAACATCGATACATTTCAGTAAAAGGCGCTGTTTGTTCAGAATCATCCTAATCTGATTAATCAATTTTTTCAGCCCCACACCGTGATTACTAGGGATTCTATTATATGATTCTGTATGTAGACAAAAATGAGAGGGAGAGGGAGAGGGAGAGAAAGAGAAAATCATTCACTGTATGCTGGAGGATAAACCATGGCGACAAAAACCCGGCGTCTTGACAGCGTGACATTGTAAAAGCACTGTAAAAATGCTGTAAAAGTGTTTATGTGATGCCTTGAGGAACGTGTGCTTAAAACGCCCTTCATTTTGATTTCCTTGAAACCTACGTTATGCGAGCGCTCCGGCTATTCTCTAACTATAGTAAATCAAAGTGAGTAAATGTGCTTGGATGTGCTCACATGCCCTTGTAATGTCAAACGTTACAAAAAAGTAGCAAAAAATAAAACACAATGTCAAAATATTCTTAAATAAAACCACCTTTGCATCAGAAAATATAGTTGGGTTCAAAAGTCAGTCCATATTGGAAATGTGGGATTTAAAAATTGCAATAGGCTTTAGGATTTTAATTAATCTAAAATATTTCTAGGTCACAAATCAAATGTAAGCAATATTATAACATTGATCGTGTGATTTTTGTACAGACAGTCAGATCTTGTTCCATTGAATATCAAGACTGATCATTGATCTTAAATCATGGTACAGAAAATGACCTTCATGTTTTAAACAAACTTGAGGAATTTCTGCAGCTTCTATGCTGCTGTCTGTAAAGCAAAAGGATGACAAACCAAGAAATTCGGAAATTTTATATGCCGTTAGAATTGTAAGTGAACGAGTCAAAAATTTAAAATTTTATTTTTTTTAAAATATAAATAATAAAAATTTTTCTACTATTTTTTAGATTCGTAATAAATATAATAAATATTTCTAATTATTATTATTTTAATTAATTGAAGAAAAAATGCAAAAGAGAAAACATTTTCACTAAAGGTTTCAGTCTTTTGGACTCCATTAGAGCCATGAAGATACAGAGGTTTTTGGCATATTAAGAGTGTATATGTGTATATTTTTGTATTAATGTTATATTAGATATATATATATATATACATACATACATACCCACACACACACCACACTGTATCACATGACTTTAGTTTTATACATAATACGTATGTGTGAGTAACTGTTAACATTCTGAATTAGAATAAGAAAGAAGGGGTTGGTACTAGAAAGTCTTTTGACCATTGAAATCATTAAAATCATATTTGATTTGAAGCTTAATCATGTGTAAACAGTTCTTAAGTTTGATTTTTTTTAACCTGACAAATGAAATGTAAACGCTTATACTGCAAGTTTATGGTTTTTACGATTACAATCCTATACAACCCACTGTGAAAATGGCAGAGAATGAATCACCATTATAGACACAACACAACTGTATCATAATAAGTAATGTAACACCTAACAGGGTACTAATAAAGACCTGGGCTGGTAAACCAAGGCCAAATCAAGTTCAGATTTATTGTCACTCCAGCTAGAAGTCTGCAAGTCACTTTGGCTAAGGCATCTGTTAACATCAAGTACAGTAAATATGACTAACTGTACAAGTCAATACGACAAGGTATTTTTACCAAAGCCTGCTGAGATTTCAATACCACCCGGTATACAGGAGACCTAATTGTTCAATATTCTGTAGAGTGTATTGTAGATGCACTGTGCCATGATGTACCTGTCATGGATGTGGTAGTCTGCTCCTTTTATTGGGTCAGGGTCAGGCACAGCCACTGCTGTCTTGGCAATCAAACGCCTCCCCATGCCTCGTCAATAGCCATGGAACAAAGAAAGAAAAAGAAGAGTGAGAGAACGACAGGGCTGACTGTTACTCAAAGCCTGGCAGCCTAATTCTACTTTAATAACCTAGTCATTTGTACCTTTCATACATATACTTACAAAGTTTTACACTTGAATCGGCCTACAGAGAGCGAGATACTTTATAGGGACCCGTGTGTAGAGGTAACATGCTATTTTCTCTCTTTCTTTCTTTCTTTCTTGACATTCACTTCATTTAAAACATGCTTTTGCAGTCCAATCAGGCTTAAATAATAGCTCTGAAAACTGCCAATTTAACCAAGAATATTCACGGCATTACAAAGCCTGACGGAATGAATGAGGCGGCTTCCCTCCGCAGAGTAGAGAGGGAATGTGGCGGACCCGAGGTCGTGTCAAGCAATATATTGATGGAATCCAATTAAGACCTTTAAACTGCGGAGAGAGCTTGAAAGATATTGGATAAGTTTTGTATAACAAAAGAACGGAGGCTAGTCAAGGAGAGGTTTCTCTCTATATTTATAAATATAAAACGGTAAAAATGGCTTTTGCTTTATTCACTCATTATTTTTTGAACAGTCTTTCAACAAAAGTGGACCACCCATTTTCTACATCGTATTTTTCCCCCCTGTTCAGGTACGAACCGCAGACTAAAACGCTATTAAGAATATGGTACAGCCAAAGTATGTAGGAATGAGTGCTGGAGATACAATGTTTTTAAGGTTGTGACCTTGGGGATGGTTTTTGTCCGTTTCATTATAAAATCGCCATTATTAAGGGCTGTTACCGAGAATCCAACCTCTGTAACTGTGGCTGCTTGTACCATGCTGAACGAGACAATTCACATACAGAAGACGGTTTGACCCTGAAGAGAAAGCCTTGCTATATGGGCTAGAACACAATAGCACGTAGAGAGCAATGGTAAAGGTTTGCGAACCGTGCCCAATAGATCCAAAACCACAGCTAGACACACAACCGTAAGATTAGCTAAGCATATTAGGAAACATTCAAATCAGGCAGTTCTCCAAAAGCAAAACAAAAGAAGCTGGAATTGCTTTCGTTATTAGGATGAAACGTACAAAAATAAGACAACACAGACAATTATTTCAAGGCGTGGAAGAGGGGGATGGGCGGTGTACTTTTGAACCGCGTGCTATATTAGATACCGAATCCGTTTGTGAACATGCTCCTCTCACGCTCCCATTAGAACCGGATACCTCCCCCACCCCAAAGCGAAATCAGAGAAAGCCCCTTCGGTCCTGGCTGGTTTGCATAAAGCAAACAACATTAAATTTGCTTTGCTAAATCAAAGCTTGTATGGTATTCCAAGCCACTCTCTCTGGGACAAATTACTTCAAACGGCCTCCTTTGTATCATAACAGAGAAGGAGAAAAAAAAGAGGAAAAGAAGAAGAGAAAATCAGCCCAATCAGCACGTCTCTGAAAGTCTCAACACAGGAATTAATTATTGAACCCTGGCGTTAGGCTGTCTCCTAGCAGAAGCGCGACACAGATCTATTTATTCGCAAAAAATAATTTTTCACTCTTGAAAATACACTGTTGCCAACTATGCTGCTGTTTTTTTGCAGTCTTTTTCTTCCAAATGGAAAATGAGAAATGGTTGGAAGAACTTCTTGACCCCCTGGTGTCTTATCACAAGTAGACAACGCTAAATATTAGTGTAAACAGTACAAAATGTTTGGAGTTTTACCACTTTTAAATACATTTGAATGTAGTCAAAAACATGTGGTCACAATGCATTCATAGTGTAAATGCTCATGTGCTGACTTATTAATCAAACATTAAACTAAACGAAGGTTTAGACTTTGCTGGTTAATTAAGGTTTTGAAATAACCATTCAAATTAAATAACTAGCAATGTACAATATACTGATATCATATTGGTGATGGCCAATAACAAAAATGTATTTATTTAGCGATAACAGCCAATATTGTATATTGTGCACACTCGTTTCTGTTATTTTCATTATCTAGATGACATTTACCTTGATCATCAACATTTATTTTTTAAATTAATCTTTAAAAATATTTGGCAATTGTATAGGCCTATGCCTAAATATGCATGCATGTTCCTTTGTATATAACACAATTGTGTACATTTCAAAACTGACAAAGTCAATAACAAACAAACAAACGTAATCTTTAGCCAATCTCAAAATGATTAACCAATTTTAATTTTAATCTTTATTTTAAGATGTCCTTGTTACATGTACTTGCTATTATAATAACAATAAATTATGCGTAATTACATGCACGTAACTCTAAGCCAAACCCTAATCCTAACTCTAACCATATATACTGTAAGTCAAAGAGTTAATTAATATTACTCAGTACTTAAATATAATTATACTGTAACAAGGACACCTTAAAATAAAGTGTAACTCCATTTTTCATTCTCTTCATTACAATATAATAATGCTAAAATTCACTGGCAGCATTTGAAATGACTGCTTTTAGTTTTTAGTTCTTATATTTGTCATTTATTTCAACAAAGTAGCTTAGAACTTTAATAATGCTCATTTATTTGTCATGGAATCAAAGACTCTGCCTCAACATTTGTGCAGACAGAGGAGACACATTTAAGACGTACATTAGTGCCAGGTGTAAATGCATTGCCATTTGCGTCATCTGACCAGTGACCACTTATGATCATCTTAAAGGGATAGTTCACCCTAAAATGAAAATTACATCCTCATTTACTCACCCTGATGTTGTTCAAAACATGTATGACTTTCTTCTGTGGAACATTAAAGAACATGTTTTGAGAAATATAGCAGGATTTTTGTCCATTGTTTACCAACATTCTTCAAGTATCTTCTTCCGCAGAAGAAAGTCATACAGGTTTGGAACAAAAATGAGAGTGAGTAAACACAGTATGACCGAATTTTTGGGTAAGCTATCTCTTTAACACCGAGTGAAAACCAGGCCCTAAAGAGATTCTAACCGGTTGTCTTACGCTAACATGACATGGTCTTACATCTAGAGGTAGCCAGCCCTGATTCTGACCCTGATCTGGTCTGCCCGAGCATCAGAAAACCTCTTCTTTGCTTTTTCCAAATCAACTGTTTACAAATCCCCGGTTAATAGGATCACCCCTCATTGACTTCAGCTCTCAGATATAGCTGATGGAATCTATTAGCTGCATGACAGTCAGCTCGCTGGACAGATCAATATCCTGAGGCTCTTACGGCTCTGCTGTGTGCTGTTTTTTTCCTCGTCAGCTCTAGTTTGAACCTCAAGGTTTCCTCTGTGTGTCCGGGTGTCTTTTATGACATGAAAGTGTTAATGACTATCTCCAGTACAGTATGTAGGATGAGCACAACCATCTCTCTCCCTCTCTTTTCCCCCTCCAACCCCCCCACCTCCTCCTTGTGCGTGCATACGTGTCTGTAGATGGTGTTACTGTGTTTCCAATTAAGTTGAACTGTGGGCAGATCAATGAGGCTTGGGTGAGTGTGTGTGAGCGCGCGTGTAAAATGAGCAGCTCTGGGCCCTGCGAGCATGCAGAGAACTAATTTATTGAAGCAGGGTTGCGCTACAATCAGAGAAGGTGGGGTTGGTGTGGGATGGCGATGGTGAGTGGGGGGTATTGCACTCCATTATATTATAGTACATTTAAAGAAATAGAAATCACACTTGCTTATTTCACCATTTAAATTAGCAGCCTTCTTCAATCTTAACACTTTGTCAAATATTTCAGGTCACTGCTATTCCTGCACACGAACAATGCAATATTAATACTACTTTTGGTGTAAAAGGGGGTTGAGGGAACCAGAACAAGAGAAGAAAGAAGGAACTCACACTCCACCCTTTATTCTCCTTTATCAGGAATGGGAATCTCATCTGACTAGATACAACTCTAATATGTTCAGCTTTTCTGTACAGACACAGCAAGAGAAAGAGAAAGAGAGACACGAGGACCCGTGTACTAGGTGTGTTCACTCATTTTAGAGCTTTACAAATTTGAACCACCAGTATAAACCTATATATTGGCCTATGTTTGTGTGTGTTCAAATCAACATGTAATGTAAGTAATGTATCTAAAATCATCATAATTTACTGTACATTGGCACTGAACTAAAGCCAAACAATTTCTCCAGGATCTCCAATAGTTTGTCTCCCTTACACAAATCTATTACTTTCAAAATGTATATTAAGAACATGTCAACCCTTAACTATACTATACATATCACTTAACTATAAAGTCAAGACACAGCATGCAGGAGTGTCATTCAGTATCGTACAAGTGTCTCTGCAATAATCAAAATGCATTAATATTATTTATTTTGTGTAATATTAAAATATACATGAATATATTTTTAAATATGTATAAAATATTTGCTTATATACAGTAAAAACAATAATATTGTGAAATATTATCACAAATAAAATAAGAGATTAATTTTCACTTCAAATGTAATTTTTTCTATGATGTTAAAGCTGATTTCTCAGTTACCTGATCTTAAGAAATAATTCTAACTATGTGCTTTGCGCTCAACGAAACATGTCATACTATATGTCCAGTAGTTGTTGTGGCTAATATATGTGACCGGGTGGACTAAAAATCGCCTTTAAAGTTGTCCAAATTACGTCCTTAGCAATGCATATTACAAATCAAATTAAATTGAATATATACGTAAGAAAATTTAAAACAAAATATCTTCATGGAACATGATTCTTAATATCCTAATGATTTTTGGCAAAAAAAAATCGTCATTTTTCGACCCAGAACAATGTATGTTGGCTATTGCTACCAAATATACCTGTGCGACTTAATACTGGATTTGTGGTCCTGGTCACATATTTTTGAATTACACTTCATAATACAGTGGGTACGGACAAGTATTCGACCCCTTACATTTTTTCACTCTTTGTATATTGCAGACTTTGATAAAATCACTGTAAGTTAATTTTTTCCTCATAATGTACACACAGAACCCCATATGACGAAAAACACAGATTGTGGACTTTTGCAGAAATATTAAAAAAGAAAAACTGAAATATCACATGGTCCTATGTATTCAGACCCTTTGCTGTGACACTCATGTATTTAACTCAGGTGCTGTTCATTTCTTCTGATCATCTTTGAGATGTTTCTACACCTTCATTTGAGTCCAGCTGTTTTTGATTATACTGATTGGACTTGATTGGAAAGCCACACACCTGTCTATATAAAACCTTACAGCTCACAGTGCATGTCAGAACAAACGAGAATCATGAGGTCAAAGGAACTGCAAAGACAGAATTGTGGCAAGGCACAGATATAGCCAAGGTTACAAAAAAAATTCTGCTACACTTAAGGTTCCTAAGAGCACAGTGACCTCCATAATCCATAAATGGAAGACGTTTTGGGACGACCAGAACCCTTCCTAGAACTGGCCGTCCGGCCAAACTGAGCTATCGGGGGAGAAGAGCCTTGGTGGAGAGGTAAAGAAGAACCCAAAGATCAAAGTGGCTGAGCTCCAGAGATGCAGTCGAAAGATGGGAGAAAGTTGTAGAAAGTCAAAAATCACTGCAGCCCTCCACCAGTCGGGACTTTATAGCAGAGTGGCCCGACGGAAGCCTCTCATCAGTGCAAGACACATGAAAACCCGCATGGATTTTGGTGAGATGGTGAGAAATAAGATTCTCTGGTCTGATGAGACCAAGATAGAACTTTTTGGCCTTAATTCTAAGCGGGATGTGTGGAGAAAACAAGGCACTGCTCATCACCTATCCAATACAGTCCCAACAGTGAAGCATGGTGGTGGCAGCATCATGCTGTTGGGGTGTTTTTTAGCTGCAGGGACAGGATGACTGGTTGCAAACGAGGGAAAGATGATGCGGCCAAGTACAGGGATATCCTGAAAAAAACCTTCTCCAGAGTGCTCAGGAACTCAGACTGGGCCGAAGGATTACCTTCCAACAAGACAATAACCCTAAGCACACACCTAAAATAACGAAGGAGTTGCTTCACAAAAACTCTGTGACTGTTCTTGAATGGCCAAACCAGAGCCCTGACTTAAACCCAATTAAGCATCTCTGCAGAGACCTAAAAATGGCTGTCCACCAAAGCTTACCATCCAACCTGACAGAACTGGAAAGGATCTGCAAGGAGGAATGGCAGAGGACCCCAAATCCAGGTGTGAAAAACTTGTTGCATTTTCCCAAAAAGACTCATGGCTGTATAGATCAAAAGGGGGCTGCTACTAAATACTGAGCAAAGGGTCTGAATGTGATATTAGGACCATGTGATATTTCAGTTTTCTTTTTTAATAAATCCTGCAAAAATGTTAACAATTCTGTGGTTTTCTGTCAATATGGGGTGCTGTGTGTACCTTAATGAGGAAAAAAAATTTACTTAAATGATTTTAGCAACTGGCTGCAATATCACAAAGAGTGTGAAAAATTTAAGGGGTCTGAATACTTTCCGTACACACTATATATATATATATATATAGGATATAATATAGAAGTGAGAGAGAGGAGAGAGAGATGAGAAGACGAGAGGGGAGAGACGAGGAGACGAGAGAGGGAGGGGGGGCGAGGAGAGATGAGAGAGAGAGGGAAGAAGAGAGAGAAGATGAGAAAGGAGAGAAAAATTTAACATGTTGCTGTTTGAAAATTTAACTTTGTTTTAACAGTTCTTCAATCTTTAATGCCAAAAAGTAGATGTAATGATTGTTTGAGAATCTACTGTAAAATAATAAGAGTAATGTTTTGTAAGCACTAGAGAGACAGCATTTTCTTCCTTATTGATGTCTCTGCATATTAAGCTGGGATAGAAGCAAGCAGTTTCAAATCTCAAAAATGACACACTTCACCTTTAATAAAAGGAGTAACATGGAAACAGTGACTTCTTTTTATAATTATTAGGGAACAGATTGAATAATTAGGGCCTTATTTCATGTCCATAAATTTGCATGACCATCATCTTGATCTAACAGGATACTATATCCATCTTCATTGGACACAGTATTTACATGGCCAGACTGACTTACACACACACACACTTTCTCTCTCCCTGTCTCTCTCAAACATGCTCTCATTAACTACACAAATCAGCGTGCCACGGATGGTGAATGTTTAAAGGAAATCAGGGCCATGTAGCTATTGGACTGGGCTAATTGATAAAGTCATTAGCCAAGCTTGTGTTGATAGCACATCTAAATCACCTAAAAAAGAACAGACACCTGCAGCTATGGGTTATTCTGTGAGATGGCACAACAATGAGAGCTACTGCCAAAAAATTAGCGAAAAAATATAAGTAATTTAGCAAATATTATGATAAAACGATGATGGCGCCATGTCTCAAGCACTATTGACTTGTGGAGACGTGTGGAGATGGCGCGTTTATGCATAAGGAACAACAGTGGCTGAAGAACGCACTTAACCTTTTTCATTTAAAAAAATTACCAACACCACCTTCTCAGAAATCCAACAAGAGGCAAATTGTGAATGCATAAAAGAAAAGGCTTCAGATATCATTGAGAATGAGAAGCAGAGGATTCTGACAAGACATGTATCCACAAACACTCACACATAAAATCACAAGCAGGTCTCGTTTTTGTGTGTGTCTGAGGGATTGGCTGAGCTGGATGTAGTGTTAAAAGCGATTAGGGAGGCGGAGCGTGGCACGTGCATAGCATCTACAATGAGATTCTAGCATGATTAGTCAAATCCCTAAAGAGTGGCCTTACTCTCTAAGGCTCCACTGACAGAATGATTACATCCCAGAGAAAAGATAGAGAGAGAGGAGAGAGAGAAATAGAACATCACTACAGAGTAAGAGAAAAAAGTAAGAGAATGAAAGACAATGAGATGATAGGATATACACTTGAATTTCCATACACTGTAGGCACGACGGAAGAGTAAACCCGTGACAATGACCAGACAAGCACAAACAGGTTGGTACAGACTTGCCTTGTTGAAATATCACTCCCTCTAACATACCGAAGTATTCATGTTCACACATCCAGATTCATATAGTACACAGAGTGGCAGAAAAATCCTTTAATAAAACTCAATCTTCAAACCAATAACTTTTTGTTTATCAGCCTCATTGGTTATGACACCACACCAATTATATATATAAACAAAATGACCTCATCACATGGCGCAGCTGATTGTTTTTTTTTGTAGCGGCAGACAATGAGGGCTTGCTCAACATTCAAATACTTGGCTAGTGCTTGCTAACAGGGTGATTCATGTATGCTATATGGGGGTTATTTCATACATGTTATATGTGCAGCATCAGTATTTCTTACATGCTCACGGCAGAATGTTGTGGATGTATTAGCAGTAGCAAGTGTCAGTACTTACTCTGCCGCAGCAGCAGAAGCGTAGCAGATCTATACCGCCAAATCCAAACATTAACATTGTCATATGCATTACCATGCCAATCCCTCCGAGAGTAGTCATGACAGAAAGATATATATATATACTTATATACAGTATACTAATATAATATATAGTATTATATATAAGATATATAGTATATATATATAGATAATATATATTAGACTTTTAAGAATATTAAATAATGGTGTAAGGAACCATTTCTGGTAGTTGATAAAGGGGTATGAAAAAAACTATGGTGAACTGAAAATCGTGTCTGTACGGAGCAAGAGAGATCAGAATCAGATGGAGGTGGAATAGGGGAGTAAAGAGGTGAATGGATGTAAGGCTGTGATCAACATTGCTGTGACAGTGGGGAGAATGAAAAAGAGAGAAAAAGAGTGTGAGAAAGAGACAATTTCTGATTTCTGTCCAAATAACAAATCCATGCCTGACAAGTTCGGCCCAAATCCATCAACATCACAGAGGAAGAAGAACTCCGCTTAGACACATGCATGGGAAATCCAGTGGTGCAGAGACAGAAATACTTAGCAGCAAGCTTGATTTACTCACATACTCAACATGAACTAAAGCGGAACTGATTAAACAGATAAACAATTAAAATCAATAGAGGATCATATTCAGCACATTTCACAAAGGCTAAAAAAGCACTGCTAGAAGTAGCCACTGGATATGCACATTACAGTGTGTGATGCACACAATGATTGTGCGATCATACAAGTGGGATAGTGACATAACACAATGTCTTATCACATTGCCCACGCAAGCCTATGGACAGGCAAGTAAACTAAATATTATTCTAATTTCATTCGCTCATTAGCATGTTCCACAGGTGTCGCCTCTAGCATGCAAATGAGTGAAACTGTGAGGGCGAATCAGATTATTTCCAATTCTAATTCCCTCTCTCAAGTGGAGAGGATCTCTCAGCCGACTGCTGGAGAGGCCAAACTCACTGTGTGCTCGTGTCCACTGCTGTCAATAAAAAAAAATCACTTGAGCGACCATGCAAAGCTTTTTGTTTTCTGCAGAAAATGAGACAAGAACAGCTGTTGCACTGTACTGCGGTCAGTGTTTCAGCTCTCAGAAGTAGAGCATGTCTTACTCAAGTTTGGAAAACCACAAGTTTAAGGGGTCACAATGTTTAGAGTAATATAGAGAGATGTTTGGTCGCTTATGGATATGTAAGAAACAATAGAACACACAGAGAAAAGATATTTCAATCAAGCAATTCTCTGAGAAAACCTAATAGTATCTAAAGCATTGTTTATCTACCGTTTTTAATAATTAAATGAATTAAATGAACGAAACATCATCTCATTTGCTTATTTTCTTTTTATGTGACTTCCTTATCAGATTTTCCCTTCTGTGGAACACAAAAGAAGATATTTGAAAGTCACTGGGTTTCAGACAACATTGGGATCCCATTGGCTTTCACTGTATGGAAAAAATATACTTTAGGGTCAGAATTTTTTTATGTGATCAAAAATACCGACAGCTTTTGTACAACACAAAATGTGTATGATATTATTATTATGAATATAAATAAATATTGTGAATAATAACAAAATTAAAATAATTTATATTTAATATATTTTCAAATGTAATATTGTGATAGATTTTCATTCACCATACTCTAGTATTCAGTGTCACATGACCCTTCAGAATTCATTCTAATTTGCGAATTTGGAGCTCAAGAAACATTTCTTTTGGTTATCACAGTTGTGCTACTTTTTGTGGAAACCATAATATAAGTATTTTAGAACTCTTTGATGAAAAGAAAGAACAGGATTTATTTGAAAAAAAATTTGTAACATTATAAATGTCTTTAGTGTCACTTTGGATCAGTTTAATATGTCCTGATTGAATAAAAGTATTACTTTTTTTCAATAAAAAAGTGTATGTAAATACATACACATACACACATGCCAGTAAATGATGACAGAATTGTCATTTTTGGATGAATTATCAGATCTGTGTCTATTAGATCAGATACATTTCAATGCGTAATCACACCCAGTTTCCACAAATATTTTGCTCTGAGTGATCAGATCACCCAAAAACAAATAGACATGTCAATGGCTATGTATCTATTTGTCCTCCAGAAGTAGTGCCAGGACACTGGCTGTTATGGGCACAACACTGTGAATACAGTCACCTGAACAACACAGACACCCACTTTAGCACTTTGAAAGCCTGAATAGGTGTGAAAGACAGCGAAAGAGACTGAGAGAAAGAGAGATAACAGAACAGAAAACAGTAGTTGTGGCAAGACCGCAGATTGCACTGGATGTGCATCTCCAGTCACAGAAGCGTCATGTCACCTGTGGCTCGCTTTCACCACCGCACACATGTCCAAGCAACCAGCCGGCAGGTCAACACCTCCTTTTCCTCTCACACTGCCTCTTCACCCCCAATTAACACCTGCACACACACACCACCGACCCGGCATCACCTAGGTCAACCTGAACGCTTCGGTAAATATTACACACTGTCTGCGCTGTAACTGGAGTCAAACAGGAGCTAAATCAGAGGTGAGTCCTCCTTTAGGTGAATACACACTCCACACACACACACATGCACAGTTAACTGTAGCTGTTCACATACAGGCTGCACAGTAGAGCAGATACACGACTGTGTGTTAATTAACAAGCTCACAGAATGTGTTAAATATAGCTGACTGTCAAGACCAAGGAACTAAAAAAGGTCCATCAACTCACTGATCAATGGTAAACGCAATCTAAAGATCTTTTGCTTCCGCTGTCGTTTTACTTACAAATGAAAGCAGGCAAAGAACTGGCAAAAGGTTGATATGCACTTCCTAACCTAATCAACAGATGACTCATTTTTCGTTTCAGTACCGCTTTTGCCCCTAGGGACCCCCCTGTTGCCATGGTAACCTCACCAGTCGAGAGTTGCCGTCGTTGGTGCCAATCAGAGTGACCGCCATGATGGCAGGGCAGGGCTCTCTGAAGAAGGTGGGCTGTCCAGCTTAAGAAACAACATATCGAAACAAAACATGACACGATTAAAACTAATGGAAAATACTTAATATCATTAAACGGTTGATGCATTGGTGTCAAATCAAAGCGAAGAATGAAGCTGACTCAAGTGCATGTGCATACCGAGCAAATTCCCATGTAAAGTTTCCTGACATCTCTGTCTCGACATCTCTGGTGCAGCAGTAGGTGTAGATATCAGTGGAGTTGTTATCGAGGTGTCCTTCATTGATGCAGACACCACTGCCACCATCCAGCAGACTTGTACCTGATGAGAGATCAGCTACAATATTACCCATCATGCATTGCCTCTGTAATAATTCTGGCTTATTACACCACAGTCTACCACTCCGTAGTTCAGCAGACTGAATTATATGGTGCCTTTGTACCTTCTCTGTTGTATCAAGTGTCTGTTACACTGCACTGAAGAGAAAATGGTATAAACAGAAATTAGATTTTTGCTCATGAAGCATCAACACACAGAGGCCCATCGAAGGGCTGAAAGAGTGATGCACTAGGGTGACGAGAGATGGGGGATGAAAAGATTAGAGTGTATGTGTTTTACTGGAGAATTGTCTTTATAGAGGCACAGAAGGATGAGCATCGTCATGTGAACATCAAAAAAAATAGAGTAAAAACAATATAATATTGTGAAATATTCCAGTCTTCAATGTCACATGATCCTTCAGAAATTATTCTAATATTCTGATTCGGTGCTCAAGAAAAATCTTTATTTTTATTAATATTGAAACAGTTCAGTAACAGTATCAAATTATTTTTAAACTATTAAACAGTTTTTTACAGTGGCCCAGTAGTGTACAACACAACGGAAACAAGCCGCAACACAATGAAATTAGCACAACAGAATGGAAACAAACCACAACACAATGAAATTAGAACAACACAATGGAAACAAGCCGCAACACAACAAAATTAACACAACACAACGGAAACAAGCTGCAACACAATGAAATTAGCATAACAGAATGGAAACAAACCACAACACAATGAAATTAGAACAACACAATGGAAACAAGCCGCAACCACACAACAAAATCTCCACAACACAACGGAAACAAGCCGCAACACAAAGAAAACAAGCCACAACACAACGAAAACAAGCCACAACACAACAAAATTAGAACAACACAACGGAAACAAGCCACAAACCACCAATTGAAAATTAAGCACAACACAATGGAAACAAGATGCAACACAATGAAATTAGCACAACACAATGGAAACAAGCCGCAACACAATGAAATTAGCACAACACAACGGAGACAAACTCCGTAATCAAAAATTGGATTACAATAAAGAAAAACAGTAATTCCAACAATACCTGCATCACATATCAAAATGAAGCGTTACTTGTGGTGAAAAATATAATGGAAGTGATGGAAGAATGTGAAGGCTTTTCACTTTAATTACATATTCTTAATTTAATTATTAAGTAGAAGCATAATTCTTATAATGTGGACAACATCTCATTTAAGTATGCAGTGTTACAACAATTCTGAAAGAGAAAAAAATAATTATTTTATTAAAAAAAGAAATTAATATACCTGTTTTACTTGTTTCTCAGGGAATGCCACACATAACAGACAAATGTGACATAAAAGTAATCAGAGCAACATTCAATTAGAGGTAAAATAAAGGTTCAGATCCTGTAATGACTTTTAGACTTTATAGATTCAGTAACTGTAACCTTTCTGCACAAGTCATCAAACGACCACATCCATTCATAAAACCAGGAATACAAAGACAAATCCCGAATTTCATTTTAGTTTGAGATATCTATTGTTAGCATGTAACAAAACAGGCCCCCCGTGACATGTCTGACATGCAAGAGTCTTCCGGCTCTCGCCCAGTAGAGAAGACTGTTTGTTTGTACAATCAATAAACACTTTTAGCTGAGAGAGAAAAAAACAACAAATAAAATGTTGTGTCGCTTTGCTTTGATCTTTAGAATGGCGGTCAGATTACGAGTGACAGAAATGGAGTGGTCGTCGTGCTGTTTGATGCATGGCACGAGATTGGACGAGATGGTGTGTGTGAGCACGCCACAGATCTCATTTCTCAGTGCCAGCTGTGCCTTTCTGACGGCAGACTTTATCGCGGTGGAAATGTGTTGAGCCAAATAACGAGACATGAGGGTTCTATGCAAAAAAGAGTGAGAGCTATGTGGAACCTTATGAATTTTGAGCTTAAAGGGTCAACTAGCTTGCTCTTCTCATTGAAATGGCATAGTAGCAGATGAATTTGTAGATTTATTGCGATTGACCATAAAAGGAGCACATATACAATTCTTCATCTGTTCCACATTTGTGTGACCAATACCTATAAAGTGGAAAGATTAGGCAAGTCAGCAACTGAGATTGCAGGAATATCAGTAGCTGCATTTCTCTTTATTTTTTAAATGAGACTTGTGGGAGGACAAGAAATTATAGGGAGAGGCAGATAACAAAGAACACAAGAAAACATTGCATGATAGTTTAAGTCGATAGCATGTCACAAACCACCCATAGCACATTCACAGGCCATCTAATGCATCTAGACCAGTGCTTCTCAACCTTTTTGAATCCAAGGCTCCCATTTTCCACAATATTATTCAAAGCTCCCATGACTTTTTCAGTTGTTTGAGATTTACTGGATAAGGGTTAAGTATTTTATTTGTGACTCACAATTTCTACCTGATAAAATATATTCATTATAAAACTGCACATGCAGTTTTTCAGGTGTGAAAATCACACTGTTAAAACAAGGCTTCCTTAGATATTCAGGTTTTTAAAGACCGTGGGAATCATGGTTCTTCAAAGACAAAAGCAGTTGTTGAGGGGGTGAATTAAAATTAAACATTTAGATTTTAAGCTGTTTGGTCTTATTTTAAAACACTTTAAGTCATCTTGAGGTCCGCTTGGAAGTTTTGAAAATATAGTTTACCTTCGTTCATCTTCAGAACACAAATTAAGATATTTTTGATGAACCACTGATGTCACATGGACTATTTTAACGATGTCCTTACTACCTTTCTGGGCCTTGAATGTGTCAGTTGAATTGCTGTCTATGCAGGGTCACAAAACTCTCGGATTTCATCAAAAATATCTTTGTATATTTGTGTTCTGACGATCAATGAAGGTCTTACGGGTTTGGAACTACATGAGGATGAGTAATTAATGACAGAATTTTCATTTTTGGAACTATCCCTTTAAGAAGGCCGACTCATGTGCCCTCGACCCCTTGAGAACCATAAGGTAGTAGGTGAAAAATAAGTATGTGGAAAAGCAATTTTAGCATATTGCTAAGCTAATGGTGTGATACTCCGTTAGTAATGCTACCTCTCTGAAATGAGTTTTTGTAGTGTGGGATGTCTGTACATTTAAGAATCAAAATTAACAGAACATACAAAACATGCAAACTTATCTACAACAAATAGTGTTTCTAATTAAAAATGGATTGATTATACTTTTTGCGACCATATGACTCAAAAACAACAACAACAACAGAACAAGTGGTAGAGCAAAGTAGCATAAAACAGCTTTGGAGATGTACGAATTGTATATTAGAAGCACAACTGTATGATTTATAAGAGCAAAACCCTATGCACTTGAAACATTTACTGATGTTTCCCTATAACATTCACAAACCCTCTGGAACATTGCATTGTGTATTGATTACATATCATGCCTTCTGAGTGCTCACTCTAGTGTGCACTAGAATATGTAGTGTGCATCAGTGTCAGTGGTGCTGTAGCTTTGAGCAGGATGTCGACACTTTAATCTAGTTGGTGGGCAAGGGAAAAAGGGGGGGGGGGAGTGCATGAAGGAAAACTGAGGAAGAACCAGAAGAGAAAATGTGGCTCCTATAGGACAGACTACAGCGTTAATGATAACCGTCGCTGCGTGTGTGTGTGTGTGTGTTTGAGTGTGTCGCTGTGTTGCCTGTAAAAGACTAATGACCTCCTCAACACCTTACAAAAGCACACGCAGTTGATTTTATATATACTTCATCTGCCTTGAGCACACACTTTCACCTTGCCTCAAACACAATTTTATGCACACATGCACATACACACTGACACAGAGGTGTAAGTGGCAGAAACATTATGAGCTACAATGGTAGTTGAAGGTGAACCTGAGTTAAACAGACGATGAATAGAGGGCTCTTGATTTCTGATGACCCCACCTCAGGCGGTAAAGCAACTGTGCGTGCACACTTCTCTTCCATAGAAAAATGAATACAGATAGTTATCACCTACACAATACTAGGCAAAGATACAGACCAAGGCTGTAAAAGTAGCTATACACATTTACAATTAAATGGACTGTTTTGTCTTCCAACAAAAAGAAACCAAAAATACTAATGACACAACACTGCAACCTCTGCAGAGATTTGTGTCCAGTCAAATGCTCTCTACAATAAAGTTGTGGTCACATTAACTGGTGTTCAGCAAAATTTTGCAGATGAATCCAGTAATTTCAATATGCAGATTTTGCTTGTGTTTACATTGGTCAAGCGAATTTGCCAACAGACTTGGCAACAGACAGAGATTTGAAAGTGGTTTGAAAGTGATTACTGTGTGAGCAGTGCTTATGCAATGCAACACTATTGACAACGGATCATTTGCTGTGAAATTTCACCAAATATGACTGGACCTTAAGAATGTCTAATAAGCAATGTGCAACTGACCAAAGTAATCATTGTTTGAGGCTGTGGTTTAACTAATGCAAAAAAGGTAGATGAGCTTTGATATGTTGCATCAAAACTTCCTGTTTCGATAGAAAATATGTCAATAGGACCAAAAAAAAAACCTGTCCTAATCCCGCGATTTCATGTTTTTATGAATCAATTTGCATTTAAACATTAAAAATTGATTTATTTTTAAAATGGATTTTTAAACCTAGATTTTTTTTAAATATATTTGAATAATAAACATCATGAATATACATATACGCTCACAGTTTAGATGCTGTCAATACATACTATATAAAATTATATCAACTATATAAAATATACAACATCTTATATTCGCAATCACCATGTGCGAATACTTATGAATATAGATCAAGCTGATACTCCATAAATATATACATGTATGTGTGTGTATACACACACACACACACACACACACACATGCATTCTTTCTAAGACTATGTTGAAAAACAAATGGTACACATGTATAGTTTCGATGATTTGAAAATATCTAATGTTAAAACCAAACTTACACCCTTGGTACAGACACAGACCAAGTGGACTAAAAATAACAGTTTCCTTTTACTTCCATGTAATTTTGTAATTTTGTACCTCGAGCTTCGACCGTAAAAATAACAGTTAGCCTTCACAGTTCCCCCTCCCTCCCTCTCTCTCTGTGTGGTGAATCTACCTTCCTGCCCCCGTGCCTCTTGTTAATTAATCACTGTGTTGTTAAAGAGTGCCGAGGCGGACTCCGAGCCTACTGATAATTAGGGATCTGTGTTCAGGGCTGGCTGTGAGAGGCGGGGTGCGAGCAAAAGCTAGAAGGCTGTGTGCGTGTGTTATGTGTGGCTCTATCTGAATATGCGTATCTGAGGAGCCAGCTATGATTGTGCGTCGTGCGTTATATGAGAGTTTGTGTGTGGCAGTGGTAAAGTGGCACATTAGTATTCAGAGAAATCGCTGCACCCCTGCTGTCCTGCTACTTCCTGCTCACCACTGGGCCAGCATTAAGCCGGGCACAGTCTACCAAAGCTCCCGCAGGGGGCACAAACATAACAGACCTCAATGTCCAAAGACCAGCCTGACCCAACTTGACTATCAGTACCTCAGCTTGCTGCATGCTATATTTGCTCGGGCTTAAAATTGCCTCATGACTGCACTGAACTATAAAACTATAGCACAAAGTGCTTTTCAGATATATTGAGTGTTTATGTGTACAACAAAAAAAACTGAGCAAAAATCATGTTCTTTTAAAAATAAGTTTTAAAGTTTTTCAAGACCTTATAATAAATAAATCTTGGAATAAGCAACAAAACAGTTTGCATCCACATATAAGCGCGATATCATTGGCTTCCCAAAGTACCCAAAACAACAAATTATTATTACTTTTTAATGAAAATATAAAACCCTAATATTTCATAAAAAATAAAAGAAAAATGTAATTTAAATTGTATTATTAATTGCATTTTATTTTACTTTTAGTAATTTTTCACTAGTAAGAATTTCAATTGTACTTATTTTTATTTATTTTTTTATTATGTGACGAGTAATTTTAAGACTTTTTAAATACTTTGTAATGGCCTTAATGTAGGAAAATTTACTTATTACTCTTTAATACTTTTTAATTAACTGCAGATACCTTGAAATGAAAAAATACAAATAACATCTTAAGCGAAATCGGGCAAAAACTGGTGTGTTCATTGGGTTTAAGATTAAACTGTCATAGCAGTTCCTTAAAATGAAAGAATACGTGTAAGACATTTACATGACTGTAGACCTTTTCACATAGACCTTACATGTTGTCAACTTATTAAGCATTATTGCTGTACATACGTATACAGACACAAACACACACCATAACAAACAAAAACACAATTTATTTTGAAAGAAGGGGGGATCAAATTGTCACTGTGGTATGACACAGCAATTAGCACACACTCTTCGTTCATGTTGAGCCCTGATGCTCATTCAAGTGACAAAGGTTCAAGGTTCAGGCCTGCAAAGTTTCCAGATTCCTCTCCCAAATCATTTTCTGTCATTTCCTCTGATCTGTCTTAGAAAAAGAAGCAAAAGTGCTAAAAGAATTAGTCTTCGCACAATAGTCATCAGAACACATGCAGCAACAGAGATCATCTGTTATTGCAGGTTCTCGCTGTGACGATTCCCTTTGTGCTCTTCTATTGTCAGAACTCTAAATATTCTCCAAATTAATCGCTCGCTCTTTCCGTCGGTCTCCCTTCTCTCTCACTCCTGATTGCCGTATATATGAGTGATAATGTTTTTAGCAGCTAGCGTCATGTTCAAATCTGTAATAACATTACACCAGCAGCCCCACTGATGGCAACATGCATCACCAAACACAAGCCATCTCAGTCATAAGTAAACAAAACTTCCATATGCAGAGTAAACACATCTATACACCCTAATGGCCTATAACAGCCCCCACACAGAGGCAATTTGCACACTAATTCACACACTTTACAAAGAAGAAACAGCGAGAACTAAGAACACAAGTGCATTGTTTATCAGGGTGCAACTGCGACCTTTCCCTCACATCATCAATAAAGACAATATCCAATATGTTGTAAGTATATCAAATTAGCCACAGTAACTTGTGCTATGCAAATGACATGTAGATTAAAAAAGGCAGACGTGGATAGTCTGGAAAAAGTTCAGGGTTCGTTTCCGCAGTGAACCTTGAGAAGTGAGGGAAAAATACAAAATACAAAAACTGATCAAGAGTAATGCCATTCATTCTAGGAGTTTGAGGTTGGAGGATGAAAACATAGCCATCTTAACTCCTTCCACAGGTCACGTAATAAACATGATCCAGAATGGAGGTCAGGATTTCATGTAAGGGTTTCTTCAACCCTCAAGAACATCTCTGACATCCACGTTCTAGCACACACTTCAAACACACCCGGGGTTCATGGCCATCGTTTCACTTTTATTCAGCTATTGTATTCACGGCTGCGATGTTGACAAATTAATTTTGAAATCCATTAGTCTCACAACGTGGTTTAAATGATGTGCCCATTAATGTCCACCGCTTTAATACAGCCAATACCCATCTGATAAATCAGGTTATCTTAGACACCTTCCACATGCCGTGAAGAGCGGAAATTAGGGAATTATTAACTATCTCCAGTACGTGTGTGTGAGTGGAAGATAGAAATATGAGAAAGTGAGAGAGGGGAAAGAGAGTAGTATAGGTGGAAAAAGAACGTATTCTACAGCACATAGCAGGGAATAAATAGGTATAATAGTGAAAATTAATGATTAAATGTTTGGAACAAAAATGGAACAAAAATGACCAGAAATTAACATTAAAGGGGTCCTATTATGCTTTTTCACTTTTTCAACTTTAGTTAGTCTGTAATGTTGCTGTTTGAGCATAAAAATGATATGCGAAGTTACAAAGCTCAAAGTCCACTTCAGAAGGAGATATTTTATTTAACAGAAATCACTTTTCAAACACTACAACGAACGACTCGTTTGGACTACAACGCATATTTTCCGGGATTTGTGATATCACAAACACCGACGAATGGGACGAGACCTGGCTGAGCTGCACTAGAGAAGGCAACGAGTGTTATCACTATGTCGGAGACACGCTAGCTTTCCCAAGGCAGACGAACTTAGAGTCATCCGGGTTTAAATCGCACTCAAAATGATTTGTTATTGACGCAATATTTACACTGAAGCTGGCAGGTGCTATGGTAAGGGGCATGACATTTCCAGACAGTGCTGCCAATCACAACACACACTGGCCCAGCTAACCAATCACAGCACATTTCATATTTCAGAAGGCGGGCCTTCATTTAAAACAAGAACTATTCGAGCCGTTCATGCTAGACTGGGGAGAGAGGTGTTGTAATAACGTAAAACATGTGAAAAATTATGTGTTTTTCGAACAACATAGTATGAGAGCCTGTTCTAGTACATCCCCAAAACAAAATCAAGAAAAGAGCATAATAGGACCCCTTTAAAGCAGTTGTTCCCATTGTAAAATATTTTTTAATTGTTGGCAACCAGCTAATATTGTTATGATTGATCTAGTAAGAAATATTTCTCTGCAAACTTTCAGAATTACTCCACTTTCTTGTAGTTCACCCAAAAATGAAAGTCTGTCATCATTTACTCACCCTGATGTTGGTCCAAACATGTATGATTTCCCTGTGGAAGAAAAAAAAGAAAATTCATTTTGAAAACTGTCTCATTGTTGATTGTCTACACCAGGGGTGCCCAAACCTGCTCCTGGCGATTGGAATCTCCTGCAGAGTTCAGCTCAACCCTAATCAAACACACCTGAAGCAACTAATGAGGGTATTCAGGATCACTTAAAAATTAAAGGCAGGTGTCTTTGATTAGAGTTGGAGCTAAACTTTGCAGGACAGTCGATCGCCAGGAGCAGGGTTGGGCACCCCTGGTCTACACAATGGAAGTCAATGGTAACAAAAGCTGTTTGGTTACCAACATTCTTTAAAAAAAAATCTTCTTTTGTGTTTATCAGAAGAATAAACAGCATATAGGTTTAACTAAATTACCATTTAAATTTTTTGGGTAAACAATTCCTTTAACCATTTGGACAACTAACATTAAACAACACAAAAGAATGTATAGAACTTTGTTTCTAATCCATGACTGCAGTTCAGTGAATTAATCTTTCTGTCATTCAAATTTAAACTGAACATCCTGAGTGAGTTTGCACTCACAAACTGAAAGGGAGCCAGTTCTTAGATTCTGAATTTTGACTTTGACACACTGAGCCATGGCGTTCATACAGGTGACTTGAGTTCCAATCCACCGTTTATCCATCTCCCCATCATGATCTGTTGTCCTTCTACTACTTTAATAGAAATAAAACGTGTGCGTTGAGTGTGCTTGCTCAGTTACAGCTCTTCGGAGACTGCCGACGGTCATCACAACTTAAATAAATGCAGTTAATCGAGTCTAGGCTGGAATTAGCAGCGTTACAGTGTTGTGACGTGTGTGCATGTATAATTATGGATGCGTGTGCGGTGGCTCACTCCGTTAATGAGGCACTGGAAGGGGGCTGCAGCAGCTGGCAGGAAGCACGGGGGAGCTAAGGAACATCTGCAGGGGGCACAGCGCCGCTCTAAAACACACGTACAGGAGATCAGCACCTAGCGCACACCCACCGACACCAGCCCGACCGCCGTCGCCATAGCAACCGCGCGCCGGCCATGTCACCCGCAACGTAGGGAGAGAAAACAAACTAGCGCTGATCTCACCGAATAATTTCGTTCTTGTACGGCTTTACTTTTCAGGATCTGCAACAAGGCCCGGAGTGGGCATATGGAGCATGTGAAAACACTAGATAGGAAGGTCAAAGGTTAGAAAAACGCGTCCTTGAATATGTTCATTCTAGAGCTTTCCGCTGCCAAGCGTTGGGTCAAGCACCAGCTGCATGAGAGCGCTGAAGCATTCACACTACCTGACTAATTCAGCCCTAAACTGCCAAAAGTGCTACATATGCAAAGTACCAGATAACTGTGCTCCAAAGACACACACCGAACAGCAAACACAGACGAAAGACAAGATATACATTCATATTGATCAATAAAGTTGCCACATAGGCTTGGGCGCAGCCTATCGATCCTCATCTCCCCCCAAGTCAACACTTGGCCTTTGACCCCCATGTGAACTTATAGACATCTCCATAGAAGCACATGCCCTCTGTTCATTGCACTTTATTGGGTCTGTACGCGTTAGTCTCAAAAGCTAACAGTTATGCCTGGTGGAACTGTGAAAACTAAAATATCATTGAAAACAGAGGTGTTGTTTACGGTGTTCTCAAAAAATGCTTTTTATTTTAGGAATAATGTGCTGGGAAAAGCACAAAAGGTTTCTTCAGAGGGAAGATAAGTGGTGTTTGTAGAAGAGGTTTAGCAGTGGCTGCCATTATGTGTGAAGAACGTCTCGGTTACATATGTAACCCTCGTTCCCTGAAGGCTCATCCGTGACGGAGAGTCACGTCGGAGGACCGACGAATTGGGATCTCGCTTAGAGGGAACAATCTACTTCGAGTGTAAACTAAACGAGCCAATGCACATTGGCATGCGATTATTGCATCCAGCTGCTGCTGATCACAGCGTGAGTATAAGTAGGCAGCAGATGCAGCGCATATTCAGGTTTTCGCTGAGGAGCCGAGCCGATGACCCGGCCGCTCAGCGGTGGTACAGGAGCTGTGGCGACGGGACGTGACGTCTCCGTACGTAACCGAGACGTTCCCTTTCAGGCGGTCACTCTCGACGTCACGTCGGATGACCGACGAATTGGGATCCTACCAAAAGGCCACAGCTACCGCCCCTTCCAGTGTCCTGTGGAAGCCATCTTCGCCCCTACTTTTTGGCGTAGGCCAGGGCCTGCACAAGAGGACCAGCTACTGCTACTATGGCACTACCCACGGAGTAGACTGGATAACACTGGGGAAACGCACCCGTTCTACTTGGAACAGGGACGTTACGGAAGCTCGAACCTTCCCGAAGGAAGTTTCGGAGCAATACACATATGGACATCCCTTAGGTGCATATGGAAGAATGGAGGTGATTGAACCCTCTTGGAATGGCAGAAGTCTGCGGGGAAACATGGGCTCGAGGCTATACCGTGGACTTTACACATATGAGATCCACTTAGGTCTTGCATATGGAACCCAGACTTCTACCGGTTCTCGAGGATTCAGCGAGCGGGCTGTGAAGGTGGAAGACGGACGCTCCGCCACGTCTGGCTGCCGAGGGGTCGGAGGAACTCAACAGGGTCTACTATCTGGACTCTCTGGAGTGGTTTTGCAAGACGACCCGAACCGAGGCCTCTCGGTGCTTCTACCCGTTTGAGGTGAGAACACAGGAGGATACCGGCTCCACACGAAGGCTATAGAATCTAGCGAATGTGTTAGGGGTCGCCCAGCCCGCAGCCCTACAGATATCTGTCAGCGAGGCGCCACGAGCCAGCGCCCAGGAGGATTCAGGGGCACCCCACACCATGTGCCTGATAAGCCAGGGTGATGGCATCAACTATCCAGTGGGCCATCCTCTGCTTTGAGACGGAATTCCCCTTCTGCCGGCCTCCGTGACAGACAAAGAGCTGGTCTGAGGTCCTGAAGCTTTGCGTCCGGTCTACGTAGCACCTTAAGGCTCGGACGGGACAGAGCAAAACTAGGGCTGGGTCTGCCTCCTCCGAGGGCAGCGCTTGGAGGTTCACCACCTGATCCCTGAAGGGAGTAGCGGGAACCTTGGGCACGTAGAAGGCCAGGGCCTCAGGGTTACCTGGGAGTCAGCCAGCCCAAACTCTAGGCACGATTCGACGACAGAAAATGTGTGCAGGTCCCTTACCCTCTTGATGGAGGCCAATGCTATCAGGAGCAAAGTCTTCATTGAAGGAACTTCGGCTCAACCGCCAGCAAAAAGGCTCAAATGGGCCCTGCTATAGTGCCGTGAGCACCAGACTCAGGTCACAAGAGGGTATAGAGGGTTTTTAACTTATCCACCCTTAGGGAACCTGACGACCAGGTCATGCTTCACCAACGACCTCCTTCTACGGGGTCGTGGTTTGCAGCAATTGCAGCGATATAGACTTTGAGGGTTGAGGGAGACAGCCTTCGCTCCAACCTTTGCTGCAAAAAAGGACAGCACAACTACGATCGGCATCTTCGGGGGTCTTCTCGGAGGTTCCCACTTCATGAGGAGGCTATCGATGAAGTGATGGTGTCAAACTAACCTCTGGGTAGGCACTCAGAACTCTGCGTCCCGTCCAGGAACCACACGTGGAAGTTCCAGAGGTCTGGACGTGGGTGCCAAATGGTGCCCCGTCTCTGAGTCAGTAGATCTTTCCTCAGAGGAATCGGCCAAGGAGGGGTTGTCGTGAGGAGCATTAGTTCTGGGAACCAGGTTCGGGACGGCCAATAGGGTGCCACCAGCAGGACCTGCTCCTCGTACTCCCTGACCTTGCACAGCAACTGTGCCAGAAGGCTCACTGGGGAAATGCATACTTGCGAAGGCCCGCGGACAGCTGTGTGCCAGTGCGTCTGTGCCAAATGTTCCCTCGGTCAGGGCGAAGAACAAATGGCAGTGAGAGGTTTCTGGAGAGGCAAAAAGGTCTACCTGAGCGGCTCCGAAACGACCCCAAACCAGCTGGACCGTCTGGGGATGGAGACGCCATTCTCCCGGGAGCGCAGCTCGGGACAGCTCGTCGGATGCCCAGTTGAGCAGCCCAGGAATGTAAACAACGCGAAGCGACCTCAGATGCTTCTGAATCCAGAGGAGGAGGTGGCGGGCGAGTCGCGACCCCTAACGGTCGCCGTGTTGTCTGTTCGGACCAGTACGTGCTTGCCTTGTAAGCGCCCTTTGAGACGGCCCCGGGCAAGGTGCACTGCCAGCAACTTGAGGCAGCCAGTGCAGTTGGGGCCCCATCCAAACCCCTGACACTACAAGCCCGTTGTACATGGCCCCCCAGCCAGTGGTTGAGGCATCAGTGCAAACCACAGAATGCCTGGAGACCTGCTCCAGGGGCACTCCTGCCGGGAGGACGCAAGGTTGTTACTTAACCTGCCCCATGGGGTGAAGGTTTGGCTGCAGGCCGGTGTAACTTGGATCCGGAAGGTGCCGCGTTGCCACGCCCACCTCGGGACTCGGCCATGGAGCCAGTGCTGCAGCGGTCTCATATGGAGCAGCCCCAGCGGCGTGACTGCCGCCATAGCTGCCATATGCCCCAGGAGCCTCAAAACTGTTTCAGTGGGACCGCCATCCTGCTCTTACCGAGTCCCCTCCATACCGGGAAAAGAGATCCTCTGCGTCGGGGAGAGTTTGCTCTTTTCCCAGTTAACCCGAAGACCCAACTGGCTGAGGTGCCAGAGCACCAAGTCCCTGTGTTTGCACAACTGATCCTGACACTGCTTCGTCGAGGTAGTTGAGAATGCGAATGACTCTGTTCTATCAAGGGAACAAGGGGTACCTCTGTAACTTACGTGAAGACATGGGGCAACAGGGACAGCCCAGAGGGCAGGACCTCGTACTGATATGCTCGTCCTTCGGACGCGAACCACAGCAATGGTCTGTGGTGCGGAAGGGTCGACACATGAAGTACGCGTCCTTCAGGTCGACCGCTGCAAACCAATCTCGGGGACGGATGCACCCGAAGATGCGTTCCTGCGTCAACATCTTGAACGGTATCCGGCGAAAGGCCGGTTCAAGACACGCAGGTCCAAGATTGGTCGAAACCCACCGCCTTTCTTGGTACAATGAAGTAGGAGCTGTAAAAACCCGTCTTCATATCGGCTGGAGGGACAGGCTCTATCGCATCCTTCGCCAGTAGAACTGCGACCTCCGCCCGCAAGACAGGACCATCGGCCGCCTTCACTGTTGTGAAGCGGATGCCACTGAACTTGGGGGGACGCAGGGCGACTGAATCGCATAGCCGAGCCTGACGGTTCGATGGAGCCATCGAGACGGGCTGGGTAGCTCACCAGGCTAACAGACACCGCGCTAGTGGCATCAACGAAACTACAGGCATACCCGCAGTGAGGCAGCGCGGAAGAACACAGGGACCCGGCCCGGGCGTCTCGTAGCCTGTCCGAGGCGGGGTCTGGGTGTGTGTAACACTGACCTGTGTTTGAGCAGAGGGTGTGTGGGTAGTCCTTTGGTTCGTCCTCCCGATCCGCCCACTGCTGCTCACTGGCGAGAGAGGAGGGTGAGTATGATACGCACTAGGTCATCCACAACCCCCCATCCCCTCTGGGGACCCAGAAATAGAGGAATTGCTCTTTGTCGAGAATTTGGGTACCACCGACAGAGAGGTCAATGGCGGAAAAAGATGAAAAGATTCTCCACCCAGCCCTCCTCCAGGGGAAGGAGTGGTGTTCCCTGTGCTTACATCTCATGACAAGATACCTTCCCTCCACCTCTGGGTTGCCCGTCTCAGGGCTTCTTGCTCTTTCGCTTGCCACCAGGTTTGGCGGGGGACTGGATGGGCGGGGCGGCTGCCCTGCGACTGGTTCCACGGCAGAGCTTTGCTGGAGGCTGCAGGAGCGCTGCTCTTGTTTTGGCGACGGCAGCAGCTGCACGCCGGGGCAGGATGTACCTGATGGCCTCAGTCTGCTTTGGTCAGCAGAGAACCGCTGGGCAAGTTCTCCACCGTGTCGCCGAAAGGCCGGCCTGGGACACGGGGGCGTTCAAGGATCGTGTCCTGTCCGTCTCGCGCATGTCAACCAGTCACAGCCAGAAATGGCGCTCCAGGACCACCATAGTGGACATCGCACGAACCAGAGACCGCACCGTAACCTTCGTCACTCGCGGCGCAAGGTCCGCCGCGGTGCGGAGTTCTCTACGAACTTCCGGGTCGTGACCACCCTCAAGCAAGTCCCTTAGTGCCTTGGCCTGGTGCACTTGCAAACACGCCGTAGCGTGTAAGGCAGCTTCTCCAAAGGTCGTATAGGCATCGCTGGCCAGTCGAGTACCTACAGACCCGGGAGGGGAGGCACGGTTCTCCCTGCCGGTTGGAGGCGGTATTAGGACACAAATGCATCGCAACCGACCACTCCACCGGAGGGACTTCCGTATACCCCCGCACTGCCCCACCATCAAGGGTGGTGAGGGAGGAGATACCAGTAGATCGGTTTCCGGCAGTAAAAAGGTCCCGTCCACGACCTGTTGAGCTCCTCATGCACCTCCGGGAAGAAAGGCACCGAGGCGGGACCACCCCGAGAAACAATCATGCAACCTTGAGGGCTCGGGACACAGAGAAAGTCTTCACTCAAGCCCTACCCCTACAGCGGCCCAGGAAAGCATAGCCATAATTTCTGGATCCGATCCAGGCATTGCTAAGGTCCCGGAGGAGAGCAGCGCAGCCGAATCTTCCTCTCAGAAAGCTCTGGCTCACCCTCCGATACTGCAACCGACATCTGATCGTCGGGGGAGCCTCAGAAGAAACAAATGGTACCCCCCGGGAGGGTCCAGCCTGCTCTTTTTTGAGAGCTCCGCTGGTTTCGAAGTGCCAGCGGGCTTGGGCATCCCCGGAGGGGAATTCCTCACCGTGACCGTAAGACCAGTCCACCCACCGCCAGAAAAAGGACGCCCCCGGCTGCCACCAGAGGGAACCCCAGATCTAGGCGGTGACACAGGCACTCCGCCCCCTTGCAGGTAACAAAGTCCGGTCCGCAACTCTGAGATGGTCATACACCCGCAATGGAAGCATGAGCCATCCACGAAAGCCACCTCAGCGTGCTTCATGCCCAGGCACGAGAGGCAGCGATCGTGACCATCACCCAGCGCCAGTTAACGACCGCATCCAGAAACGCTCGGTTGATACGTTGTCTATAGCAAGACCTATATCGTCTTTATAAAGACGTAACGTCAAGTTTGCCAAGCAACGTCGTCTTTAAAAAGAAATTGCTCTTTTAGGGGAAAAAGCTCTTTTAACGTGCTGAGGCGCACAGGGGAGATGATCATTTGCAACACAAACAGGGGGTAGTGCAGCCTGATGTGTGCAACCCACTCGACACGGGAAACCACCACCGCTGAAGCGCCGTCCGCCAACACGAAGAGCTCTCCAAGAGCGTGCTGAACTCGTTCAGTCTTCTTCTCTCCGTAGAGTAGTCAGGAGCAGAACGATGTGATCGCTCGGCTCCGAAGTTAAAAGCTGAATATGCGCTGCATCTGCTGCCTATTTATACTCGCGCTGCAATCAGCGTCAGCTGGATGCAATCACCGCATGCCAATGTGCAAAAGCTTGTTTAGTTTATACTCGAAGTAGATTGGTCCCTCTAAGCGAGATCCCAATTCGTCGGTCCTCCGACGTGACGTCGAGAGTGACCGACTGAAAGGGAACATAGCTCTGAGGATATTTACCACTATGAGATACATTTTGAGACTGTTTAGCAGCGTGTGAAACTTTTCCAGGTGAGAAGTTACTCTAAACGGGTTCATTGAGGCCATAATTATGTCGATAATATGCTTTGATAGTATTTGTGCCACAGCTTTTCATGGACTTAGCAATAGCTTAAAGTTAAGAGACATTTTTTTAAATGTATATTCCTGGTCATATTGAGAACGATTCATCAATATATGTAATTTCAAACACACACACAAGATTGTTTCTTTTTGTAATGTTTAATCAAAATATGATAGCTAAATAAAACTGGATAATGTTTACCAACAGCCAAATAAGTATTTAACCTGTTTTAGCAACCACACATTCAGTCCGGCTCCATTCTGGCATGTGAAGCTCACTTTTCACAATCTGATCTGTCTGAAGGACAAAATAAAATTTGTGTGTGTTTTTGAAGTTGGGAACCATTCACGATAATGCACACCATATAAAGACACACACTTTCTGCCTTGCCACTTAACTGTGTGTTTTTTGTGTTTAGACACTGTTTTTATGTGTGAATTCTGGTTTATTCAAAGACATTTTCAGCTACAGTAGTTAATATTTGGTTATATTTACATTTAGCTGATGTTTTATATACAAAACAAGTCAACTTAGCCTGGAAAAAGTTCCCCTCGGAGCAGCCAGAGGTTTAGTGCCTTGCTCAAGGTCACATTGGCATCTCTCCAGTTCATAGATCATTCCTGGGGTTTGAAGTTAGGACCTTTGGGTTACTACCAGCCCATATCTTCTACAACCACATTTCCAATTTCTACCAACCTAGGTTCAAATTCAGACCAGAGTTAGAGTTTAGGGTTTGTTTTGTCTTGCTTTTTTCTTTACTTTAACTTGCTAACACACACAAAATAATCTCCTTGCTATGAGTAATATTTTCCTTTTTTGCACTGAAATACACTAAAGTTAAAAAGTTTTTTCACAACAATTAATTAAATTGAAAAAAGTGATATTTACAATGTTGCAAAATACTTTTATTTAAATAATTTTAACTCATCAAAGAATAAAAAAAGAAAAAATTATCACAGTTTTCACAAAAATATTTCACAGTACAAATGCTTATTTACTTGCATTACTAATATTATTTATAAAATTATAATAAGAAATGTTTCTTGAGCACCCAGTCAGCATATTAGAATGATTTCTGAAGGATCATGTGACACTGAAGACTGGAGTAATGATGCTGAAAATTCAGCTTTGCATCCAAGGAATAAACTATATTTAAAGATATAAAAATAAAAAAAAAACTAATAATATTTCACAATATTACGGTTTGTTACTGTACTGATCAAATTAATGCACCTTGGTGAGCATAACAGGACCAGCTTTAAAAAAATATAAGAAATCAAACCATCACAAACCTTGAGCATGTCAGTTGAAGAAAAAAAATCAAAAACAAGCAGAAACCTTTGTTATACTATTTAAAATAATATATAAATAACAACTGAAACAGAAATATTAATATCTAGAGAATAATTACTGTAAATTTAATGTAAACATTTGACTAATTCTTAAAGTAAAACAAGCTATTGTTTTATATATTGTCAAAATGTTACTTTACAGCTACATCGTACCAACCATCTCACCATCAGTTTGATCTAATACATGGGTATTAAGGACAAGTTGATCTACTTGATTAATAATAAATGTTAATATTAATAATCCGACAGTGAAATCCTCAGAGGCATTGATAATGTGGACGACCAATTGTAATAAAAAAAATTTAAAAAAAGGAAAAAAACGTGATCAGCCATTAATGATTGACTACAAGTGAGATTCAGCACTGGGATCAAATACAGCATACTTCTGAATAATAGAGATGCCAGGAGGTCTACCCCATTCCCAAGTAGGTGAGACACATCGAGAGGGGCCAGAAAATCTGAGGTTTTAACACACGCTTACCCCGGAGAGTGTGCGAGCGTGTATCTGTGTTGGCGTCGTTAATTTGTGTCAGTCATCAATAATGCAGATCCTCAGTCGTCTGCTCATCAAAGCCCTGTGACGCGTCTCTGTTCCACATTAGACTGAGATGAGGGCATGTGAGACCGGTCTGGGAGTGTGCATGCGTTCATTTAATTTACTCCAACTCATGTTGTTCCAAACATGTATGCTATTATTTTCTTTCTTTCTCTCAATCTTTGCATAAATATTTTTCACATAACAGTTCGTAGTGACCAAGAGCAGTCAAGCTTGACAAAAGTACTATAAAAGCCGTTAATAAGAATGATTTGAAGAAATTTAGAATTACATCACTTGCTCACCAGTTGATCCTCTGCAGTGAATGGGTGCCGTCAGAATGAGAGTTCAAACAGCTGATAAAAACATCACTGTAATCCACAAGTACTAGACATGATATTGTGTTTGTAATAAACAAATTCACTTCAACCCATTGTTTTTGGCTGAAACAGCCCTCTATCTAATATTACTTTCTCCTGAATTTTTCAGGGGGGGGGGGGGGCAGAGAAAAATGCTAGATTAAGCACCATTTACAAGCGAAAACAGTCCAAAACAGGTATAAACTAATATGTCGGTGGAATTTGATGTGAGAGAACAGCAGGAATGGATTTTTTCATGAATGTTATTATAGATTATGGACTCATATTTTGGCCAGTTCTTTCAACCATGCAGCTTTTAATTTCACAAGGCTTGATGGACTAGTCGTTTGGATTACTTGTGGATTATTGTGATGTTTTTATCAACTTTTTGAACTCCCAATCTGACGGCACCCATTCACTGCAGAGGGATCGACTGGTAAGCAAGTGATGTAATGCTAAATTTCCAAATCTGTTCTGATAAAGAAACAAACGTATCTACATTTTGGATGGCCTGGGGTAAGTAATTAAGCAAATTTTCATTTCTGGGTGAAAAGTTAAAAAGTTAAGTCAAAATTGACCTCCGTTGCAGCTCTCAAATCAAATGGTATGTTTTAAGCAGGTTGTATGTTATAAATTAAATGCCATATTTGATTTGAGGGATGTTAAGATTCTTTAAAATTACTTATTTGTGTTTATTGGGGCAAAAAACAGCATATAGGTTTGGAACAACACAAGGGTGAGTAAATAATGACTGAATAATCAGTGAACAGCTCTTGAAATGGCATTTAAACTAATACTTCTGAGAAACTAAACAGGTCACACTCATACAGCTTTAAAGATCTTTAAGTAAACCTCTAAAAAGATTGCAAACACACAGGGGATACAATATAAGGTAGATGGGCACGCAAACAATCTTTCACAGCAAAGCATGCTCTAGGGAACAGTCTGAATGCAATTGTGGCTTTGAGTAAATACACATTTTATGTGCTTTTAATTTGCACCAAAAAACAGATGCGGTATATCCTCTTTACTCATGGTGAACACACAACTATACGTATATACACACACAAAGACACACACATACAGACTCTATGGATCTAAAGAAGGCCTCTTCTCAGCAAGCAGGAGTGATGACAATATCAGCATCTAATTTTTTCATTAAAGAAGTGTAATGAAGAGTGAATAGAAGAAAGCTTGTCATGCACTAATTGCCTTAAAAGCTCTTCATACAATTCCCCTGTCAACAGAGATAGCGTGTGTGTGTGTGTGTGTGTGATGTGTGTGTTGGAGTGTGTGCGCATGTGACCGTGCACCACTGAGCTTTGCCGTCGGAGGTAGCGAAAAGGCATTGCCTATAAGCGCTGTGAAGACACACTGATGGGAACACACACATACACATGTGAACCTGAAACGAGCTTAAACACACAGCCTCAAGGACGTGCTGCAAGTGTGGCAGGAAACTAAGCTAAGCGACAAAGAAGTCATTAAAACAAAAAGCATGCTGAGTGCTTTAAATGCCATTAATCAAATCCAAACACATTGAATGCATCTCAATCACTCGCCGCTGACATCAAGCTTATTGTAAAACAAAGAACTAAACATCTCATTGCAGCAATGTTCCAAGAACAATAAATAAATAAAAAATTATATATACAGTGTATAATCTAAAATTGTGTGCATATATATAGACACACATGCACACATACCACATATTTAGACCAAAAATAAACATAAAATAAAACTATATGAAATATCATAATTTTGTAAATGTTAAATTATGTTTTGATTTCTTTATTATATGATATGTATATATATATATATATATATATATTTACACCACACAACAAACAAACACACACCACAATAATTAAATATTAAAATAAACTGTAAATTAAATAACATATAAAAATTAAAAGAAAATGTTAAATAATCAAGCATGGGAAATATTTTTGGACTGTTTAAAAGTAGCATTCAGTTTTTTTTTTATTTAATAATAGGAATTACATGTAGGAGCAGACTAAACTACATATTTACAGGTTGTACTATTCTGTACTTTTGTGTTGAACTTTCAGCAGTAAAAACAAGTATTTCCAAAACTTTGCAGTGCAGAAATAGCTTCCCAAGGAAAGAATGATTTGCATAAAAAAAAGAACCTTAAAGCACTGTAAACACCCTCGTTTTCATTCACATCAAATAAAATATGGCATCAAACCTAAGGTCCATATGTAGCTCTACAAAAGCCCCAAGTTGGTGTCAACTTGTCGTGCATCTATAATGATCTGCTGTGATTTAGGACACGATGAGCCGGGCAGTGTCAGGTCAAAGGCACTATCGATACGGGCCTGCCAATAACTCTAGGCTGGTGTCAGGAAGAAAGAGGGTGTGCGGTGGGTCAGGATGCTTCTACCGCGAACATCCATCAGTGTCTTCAGGTTGGAGACAGCCGTGATGTGGAGAGTACATATAAGCAAGGGGTCAGTGTCAGGGAAAGCTTCCAAAGGATGGATCCTCCATCAATAGAGTTGGACAGGGGAGGGGTTGGCTGTGGTGGACTAGTCAACGGCAGGTCACCGCCAATGCTGATAAGGGCAGGGAGTTATCGAACTAACCCCCAAGTGAGATCTCCAATTAACCCTTTCACTCTCAGCACACAGCATTTAAATGGAACCGGTAAATGGGGGTAAATACATAAGGTGGGAGTCATTAGGGCTGCAATATGGATGAAGGGTGAGTGTGTAGTACGTGAATTGGTGGTAGGCAAGGACAGATTTAAAGGAATGTTTGTGGTTACAACTATTGAAAATAGTTATAGATAGATACAACTAGATAGATACAACTATTTTGAAAATCTGGAATCTGGGGGTGCTAAAAAATCTAAATATTGAGAAAATTGCCTTTAAAGTTGTCCAAATTAAGTTCTTAGCAATGCATATTACTAATCAAAAATTAAGTTTTGATATATTTATGGTAGGAAATTTACAAAATATCTTCATGGAACATGGTCTTTACTTAATATTCTAATGATTTTTGGCAGAAAAAAAAATTGGTAATTTTGACCCATACAATGTATTGTTGGCTACAAATATAACTGTTCTACTTATGACTGGCTTTGTGGTCCAGGGTCACATTTATGGATTGGCTCCATTCACTTCCATTGTGAGTGCCTCACTGTAACCCAGAGTTTTCCTCTAAGGAGGGAGAAGTGGGAATTCCTTTTTGTGTTAATCATTATGTCGCAAATGCTGCCGATTGTGCCTAATTTGTACTAACATGGCCTATTCCTTTAACAATTAAAAGAGCGAAACAAATGAAAACCTAAGCAACAAGAGCCAAACCGGTTCTATATGTTTTATTTTTCAGTTTGTAACTTCAATGAGGCACACTCTCACACGTGAACAGCGAGCATAAGTGCGGAGGAAAATAATTACCCTCTGCCACAGCCAGCTGGTTTGTTCATAAACACGCAATTATGATTTCACGGCAGTCCATTAAATAGGACGACTCTGGGGCAGGAGCAGCATCCGTCCCACGACGCGACCCCCAACAACATCTTAAAATCTCACGCTAACACCTTCAGCCGGCACACGCAATTTGCTTGATTTTGCTTGGCAACTTTTCAATGCGAAATCAATTACTTTAACAGGGTGTTACAGAAGCCACACAGGCTCCGAAAGTGACCCTATTGGTAGCAGACATTCAGACTGAAAGAAAACAGATATTAACGTATACAAAAGACAGGCGGCTTGAGCATGTCATGCCTAAACTAGCTGCAATTGAGTCATTAAAGCAGTTCTATCAAGCTAAGATATTGGATAGCATTTTAAAAATCCATATTTCTCATTTTTGCAAATAAATAGCGCAGATAAGCAAGTGCCAGGCTGATATTGCAAGAAAGAAATAATCTACCACCAAAACCCCCTTTTCCACCCACAGACTCCCTTCTATCTCTCTCTCTCTCTCCCTCTCTCACTCTTTCTCTCATTTCTACTTTCACAATCCTTCTCTCAGTAATTAAGCGTACGTCTAAAATGGAGTCTTTTCTTTGCGGCGAGCCCATCTGTGCCAGACACCCTACAGTGCTTTACATGCTGCCGAGAGCCTCGTTCTTTATCTCACCCTGCCGTGACAGTCCCATAAAGATGACATCATAATTAAGGGAGTAGGGACGGAGGTGTGAATAGGGAGATGGGCAGAAGCCTGGAGCGTGGAGGGAGAGACGCACAGCTGGAGGGGGGCTTAAAGAGAGAGAGAGAGAGAGACATACGGTTTTGGGGGGCAGCAGGGGTGAGGTGTGCTAGAGAAAAAGAGTAATGAACCTCCTCAGATTACATTGGGAAATTGCCCTTTCCCTATAAGCACTTTTTTATCTGTTCCTTTTCTCACTCGCACACGCTCTCGGTGCTCACAGCTGAGCTGCTGCCTGTTTCATTTGGGAAGAGACGGACCCGACGATGGGCCATTTATCCCAGCAGAGATCCTAAAGCCATGAAAACATTCAGCTCTAGAAGCTATCTGATTGACACTTAAGAATTCTCTAGGAGACTTTGAGAAGGGGGCAACACTGCAGTTGTTCATAAAGTCCTTATGTAGACAACAGTGGTTCTGACAGCAGGGCAAGGAAATGAAATGAATGAATGAATGAATGAATGAATGATCCACACGTCAAATTGATTTGCATGTGTCATGATGTGAAACAAATAAACAAACAAGTAAACAAACACACAAGTAAATAAATAATGAAACTTCCTCATATAATGCATCCCACTGACTTATATAGACTGACGTAAAATAGAAATAATAAATAAAAAATGCAAATAATGAAAATTCCACACGTGAACTAATAATAATAATAACAACAACAACAACAACAACACATTAAATTTAATTATAAAAAAATAATTAAATTAAATGCAAATAAAGCAATTATTGGATAGGTATGATGTGAAAAAATAATAAACAAGCAAGTAAAAATAATAAATCTTCCCAAAGTATACGTATCCCAATGACTTGCAAGACTGATGGGAATAGTAAAAATAATTTAAAAAATGCAAATAATGAAATTCCCACGTCCCATGAGTTAAATGGGGGGGGGGGTGGGGGGGGGAAAAAAAAAAAAACATTTTTGATGTGAACAATACTAATAATAATAAATAATAATAACACCATTATTTATTATGAAAAAATTATTAAATTAAATGCAATAAATAAATACATTATTTGGATAGGTCATGGTATGAAATAAATAAATAAACAAGAAATAAATAAATAAAATTTCCACATATACTGTATCCCACTGACTTGCAAAGACTGATGTGAAATAGTAAATTCAAAATGCAATAATAAACATTTCCAATATGTTAATGATAACAATACAAAATGATAATAATGCAATAAAATAATAATACAGTAAAATATATATATTAAAATAAATTAATTGAAATAATGAACATGCAAATAATGAAACTTCCACATATATTCCAATAATATAAACAGGCTATGATATGAACTAATAATAATAATACATAAGCATATCCCATTGATTTTCACAAGCCATGTTGCGAAATTGTCAATGTTAATGATTTTGCATATCTAAGCATATAGTGCATATATTCTTTGTAATATTAATCAAATTCAGTGGTTTGATTCTAATGTTTACTTCTATATGTTATATAATACAATCAAGTCATCACTTGATGCAAAAAGTAATATCTGGCCGTTAAACAAAACCAGCGGTCAACAGACAAGCTCAGTGTATGTGTTTTGAGGTTCTATGTAGCTGAAAAAATCTCAGTTCCCATGGAAAAATCATGACTGGGTGAGGTTTGGAAGCATGAGAGGAGTAGGGTGTGCGGTGGGAGTCATATCTCAGCAGGGACCTGTGCAGAGAACTGTGAAGCCAGGGAGGGGAGGGGGAGCCTGGGCACAGCACGTCTCTGATCTGCTCCTGCACAGCCAGACTTCCAGTACTCAGCATTACCGATTTTATTCCTCTAGCGCTTCCCCCAACACATACACACACTCAGAACATCTGCTCAGGCACATTAAGAGATGACATTCCGACTCTATATCCATACATTAAAGTCATTACACCACAACAACTTTAAGGTGATCTCTGAAAACCTTGCCTTCTCCACATCTGGATATGCGTTACACAAATACCTTTTGTCTTACGAAGGAATCAGCAATGCATGACATACCAATAGGGATATTTTTAATCTATCTGTATCTTAGAAATGTAATTTCTAAGAGCACAAGTATGATTTGGATTACAACATTTCCTGATCCTACTGCCGTCTCTCTCCATCTTTTCCTGATCACGGTCTCACCTTTCAATAGAGTGCCAAAAGGCCAAAAATAAACAAATAAAAAAGATATCTATCCAGTGTGGTGAAATATATCTCGACACCCCAGTGAAGAGCTAAATATGCCTTCTGTTTTACAGTGCTGTCTCGTCATCTCGCCCTCACCCTCCTTCTTTCATATTCCTGCCTTCCCCTCCCCTCTATTTCTTGTGCCATCCTCAATATCTATATCTCAGGGTTCAACTCCCTTGTTCTCGTTCTCTTTCTCTTTCTGCTCCCTGGCGATCGATGCTGCTCTTCAACCTGGCTTTCCTTCAAAGCCTCCTCTCCCCACTTTGCGCTGAAGGTCGACAGATCCACAGGTAACCCCACCCCACCTCTACATGTTTCACTCTCCCCCAACTCCCACCTCCAGCTGCCCTGGAAGCCCGGGAGCATCAAAGACCAGTGGGCCCGTATTGGGTCAGTGCCAGGCCCCCTGCCAAGCCCCCCTCAGGCTCTCTCCCATCCAACCTCCTGTCAGCTCCATACTCACCACCTCGAACCCCCCGCTCCCTTCCCCCCAAATCAGCCCTCCACAACCCTTGCCAAAATCTCACCCTCCCACTGACAAGAACCCTCACATGTATTTGCCAATATAGCTGAATACAAAAGCCGGTGATGCACAGTGACGTAACCTAACAAAACATACGCCTTAAATAGGTGCAAAAAGGTTAGTCTGGCTTGGCTGCAGTGAAAAGATTATAATCTGTAGCTGGCAAAGCTAGCGTCTTCTTAACATCTGCCTTTCAGAAAATCAGGTAGGTATAGAAACCATTTCCACCTCGAAGTAAAAAATAAAATAGGTAATTGTGAGAAAGTTTAAAATAAGAAATAAGTCACAGTGTGAGATATTGGGATATGTAAAGTCCAACTGAGATATAAAAAATTATGATAAAGTCGCAACTATAAAATTTATAGTCACATTGTGAGATATAAATTTGTTATTATGAGAAAAAAACGTCAAAATTGATCAATTGAATACTGTGAGATAAGTCAGATTTTAAAATATAAAGACACATTTGGGATATAAAAAGTGTGCAACATTGTGAGGAATAAAGTTTAAATTGTGAATTACATTATGAAATGTAAATTCATAATTATGAGGAAAAAAAGTTGCAAAATTTTTTTTTATTGCTAAACAAAGTCACATTGCGAGATGTAAATATATTGTGAAATGTACAGTCAAATTTGGATCATTTAGATGCAATTGTGAGAAATAAAGCAGCAATTGCATATTTACAGTCACACTGTCAGATTTATAGTCATGTTGTGAGTTTTAGTCATATTGCATGCTTAAAAGTAAGAGAAATAAAGTTGAAATTGTAATAAAAAGTCATTGTAACAGATCGGCCAGGCTCCCATCACCACCCAATCACAACGATCCCTCTCACCTGAGTTCTGAGCACCTGCACCTGTCACTAATCAAGCACCTCATCAACCAGCCTGCATAAAAGCACCACAGACACCCTCACTGTCCGGTCTCGTATACACGTAGAGGACTCAATGACTTTGCTACTACTTCCATTTGAATACTTCCTGCATTACTTACCTCCTGTGTTCCTCCTAGTGTCTCCTCGTCTCCAAGTGTCTCCTGTTCCTCCTAGTTCCCGGATCGCTGAGGTGTGTGCTCCTCCTGCCTGCATTCCAGCTCCTGTACAGCCAAAGGCCCGGATTACCCCAATCACCCATATCCTTCGAACCTCCTGCACCCCCCCCCCCTATCAACCTCTGAACAAACACCCGTACTCCCTGTGACCCATATAAACTTATTTGTATTTACTAACCTGTTGCGTCAGACCTCTTACGTTACAGAAGAACGGACCAACACCGACGGCACAGATGAGTAACCCTGACCCATTCCAGGAGCTCGTAGTCTCACTGCGATGGGCGGAAACTATTTGGACTCAGACCAGCCCCGTTATTCACAATCTGCAGAACTTCCTGGTGCATTTTCACGAGGTGCTTGGACGGACAGACGGAGATGCCGCTGTGGGAAAGCAACTCTATCACTTACAACAGGGGACCACGTCAATTGCGAATACTCGCTGAAGTTTAGGACTCCTGCTGCGGCGAGTGGATGGAATGAGAGATCGCTGCTGACTACTTACAGAGAGGGGCTGGAGCCCAGCTTTTTTTGTTCTTTTGGTTACAGCTCGCTGCATATGATGATTCATTTGGATTGGAAAAATTCATTCAATTATCCATCCGTTGTTCAAACCGCAATGCAGTCCTGTTTAGCAGCAACACCAGTCTCCGTCACAACCTCCTACCTCCGCCGACCAGAGCCTGGTTACCCTCCAGAACCAGTACCAGGACCCATGATCGTGGAGAAGCAACGATTACCTTCTGCTGAGCGGCAGTGGAGGCTGATCCGGGGTCTCTGTTTGTACTGTGGAGCTCAGGGGTATCTGATCTTGTCATGCCCCCTTCGCCCTCCACGTCCTGTGGTGAGTGTGATTCAGCCTGATATCGTTAAGATGGAACCACTCACTACCTGTGTAATGCTTACTGCCTCTGATGTTTCTATTTCAGTATCGGCCCTTATCGACTCCGGGTCAGCAGGAAACTTCATCTCCAGAAACCTCTGCCGCCAGCTCAAGTTACAAACTACCGCCACTGAAACTGTCTACCAGATCCAGTCGATAACTGAGAAACCACTATGTCGCCGACATGTACGATATCGGGTGGGCCCCATCACTCTTCGGCTGGGTCAACTTCATACGGAAGACATTCATCTTCTGGTTCTGGAAGGGTCTACGGCAGACATCATTTTAGGGCGCCAGTGGTTGGTAAAGCACAATCCCATTCTGTCCTGGAAGACGGGAGAAGTGTTGAAGTGGGGCAAGGATTGCTTCCCAGTCTGCTTCCCCGTGACTCCATCACCAGCCAAAAACTTGCAGAGGTCCTTCCCGTGAATTCAACCTCCGTTGAAAGTCCCCTAGAGAAGCAATCCATAGATATTCCAGCCTGCTATGCCCCCTTCCACAACGCGTTTTGCCCAAAACAAGCCTCCCGCTTACCACCACACCGGCCATGGGACTGCGCCATAGATCTCATTCCGGGTGAGCCAGTGCCTCGGGGAAAAGTCTATTCTGTGTCGCTTCCCGAACAGAAGGCCATGGAGGACTACATCAAGGAGGCGCTGGGTCAAGGTTACATCCGTCCATCTAACTCCCCTGCTGCATCGAGCTTCTTTGTGGCCAAGAAGGACGGAGGCTTGAGGCCCTGTATAGATTACTGAGCACTAAATAACATAACCATCAAGTTCCGATATCCTCTTCCCCTCGTCCCTAATGCCCTCGAGCATCTCAGGGGGGGCTACCCTCTTTACCAAGTTGGACCTCCGCAGTGCCTATAACCTCATCCGGATACGTGAGGGGGATGAATGGAAGATGGCATTTGTGACTCCTACTGGCCACTACGAGTATCTGGTCATGCACTATGGACTTGCCAACACCTCTCCGTATTCCAGGACTTCATGCATGAGGTGCTCCGGGAGTTTCTCCATCGATTCATAATTGTCTACATAGATGACATCCTCATCTACTCCCGGAGCCAGGTCGAACATCGCCAGCACGTTGCGGAGGTCCACCAACGCCTGAGAGAACATCACCTATTCCTCAAGGCGGAAAAGTGCACCTTCCACCAACCCACGGTACAATTCCTGGGATATAACATGGATCGTACCGTATCCAGATGGACGAGGGGAAGGTGGAAGCCATAACCTCCTGGCCAGAACCCACTACTATCAAAGAGCTCCAACGATTCCTCGGATTTGCCAACTTCTACCGTCACTTCATCCTCGACTACAGCATGATCACCAGCCCCCTCACTAACCTACCCGAGGGAAACCCAAGTCTCTGTCCTGGACTCCCGCGGCCCTAAAAGCTTTCTCCGCCCTCAAGAGAGCCTTCACTAGCGCCCCACTCCTAGTCCATCCAGATCCCGACCTCCCATTCATCGTGGAAGTCGACGCCTCCACTACAGGAGTGGGGGCAGTGCTGTACCAGCAGCAGGGGAACTCAGCCAGACTCCACCCATGTGCCTTCTACTCAAGGAAGCTCAGCCCGGCGGAAAATAACTATGACATCGGCAACAGAGAACTCCTTTCCATCAAGCTGGCCCTAGAGGAGTGGAGACATTGGCTGGAGGGGGCAGCCCATCCATTCACCGTACTGACCGATCATAAAAACCTCCAGTATCTTCGTGAGGCTAAACGGCTAAATCCCCGCCAAGCACGATGGGCATTATTCTTTACCAGGTTCAATTTTACCATTACTTATCGCCCTGGTCCCCGAAACGTCAAGGCCGATGCCTTGTCTCGTATTCACAGTCATGTGGAGGGCCCAGAAGAACCGGAAAGTATCATCCCACCAAGGATGATCGTCAGTCCGATTGAATGGAATGCCCCTTCAGTGGCCTCAAACACGGCTCCCAACAATCCGCCGGGCTGTCCTCCCGGATGCCAGTACGTACCACGGACACAGCGCACCCCACTGATTCACTCTGCTCACTCCTCCAGAGGCACTGGCTATCCAGGGGCCAACAACACCCTCTCGCTGCTACGAGATCGCTTCTGGTGGCCCAATATGGCAAGGGACGTGAGAAGGTTCGTGCAAGGATGTCCAGACTGTGCCATGTCCAAGAGCCCGCGCCATTTACCATCTGGCAAACTCTTTCCTCTACCGGTACTAAATCGCCCCTGGTCACACCTAGGAGTAGACTTTGTCACTGACCTGCCTCCCTCTGACGGTAACACATGCATCCTGGTTATAGTTCTCAAAATCATGTCGCCTTCTGCCCCTCAGACGTCTCCCCACTGCACTGGAAACAGATGAGCTCCTCTTTAACCAGGTCTTCCACTATTACGGAATTCCCAAAGACATCGTCTCCGACCGGGGGCCTCAGTTTATCTCCAAAGTATGGAATGCCTTCTTCAGACTCCTAGGTGTGACCGTAAGCCTCTCGTCCGGATACCACCCACAATCAAATGGGCAAACGGAGAGGAAGATTCAGGAAATCTGGCGTTTCCTTCGAACCTTCTGCCATGGCCACCAGAACTCTTGGAACCAGTTCCTAGGCTGGGCTGAGTACGCCCAGAATTCCCTGCGGCAGCCTTCTACTGGTCTCACTCCCTTCCAGTGCATGCTCGGGTTCCAGCCTCCACTGTTCCCCTGGTCTGGGGAACCTTCTGATGTTCCGGCGGTTGACTACTGGTTCCGGGAAAGCGAGAGGGTCTGGGACGCTGCTCACCACCATCTCCAACGGGCAGTGCGCAGGCAAAGACGGACGCGGCCTTCGCGAGCCGAAACCCCTACTATCACCTTATCAACCTGGTCACCTACAAGCTCCAACTCCCCTCATAGTACAGAATTCATCCCACGTTTCACGTATCACTGCTGAAACCTCATCATGAACCTGTCTCTCTCCCCACAGAGACTGGCCAGACGGAGGAACCCCCTCTTTCCTTGATCCTGGATGAAGGATCCGTCTACAAGGTGAAGGAAATTCTGCGGTCCCGGCGCCGTGGTAGTCAGCTGGAATACCTCGTGGACTGGAAAGGATATGGACCCGAGGAACGCTCATAGGTACCTAGGATAGATATACTGGACCCTGCCTTAATGTCTGAGTTCCATGCTGCCCCTCGGATCAGACGGCACTCGAGGGGCAGAGGTAGACCACCACGACGTCGGGGGTTTCTGGGGGGTACTGTAACAGATCGGCCAGGCTCCATCACCACCCAATCACAACGATCCCTACACCTGAGTTTGATGCACTGCACTGTCCCGAATCAAGACCTCATCACCAGACTGCATAAAAGCACACACCACAAGACACCCTCTCGTACGGTTCATACACGTAGAGGACCAAGGGACTGTGCTACTAATTCATTTGAATACTTCAGCATACTACCCCTGTGTCTCTAGGTCTCCTTCCTCTTAGTGTCTCCTGGTCCTCCTAGTTCCCGGATCGCTGAGGTATGTGCTCCTCCTGCCTACATTCCAGCTCCTGTAAAACCAAAGACCCGGATTACCCTGCTCATCATATCCTTCGAACTATTCCCTCACAATCATTCTCTGAACCCTACCCCAGTACTCTCTGTGACCCCAATAAACCAGTTTGATTGATATTAACCTGTTGCGTCAGACCTCTTCCGTTACAGACATGTTATGAAGAAAAAAGGTTTAAAAATTGCCAACTTGAAAGCCACATATTTTAAAATATAAAGCTACAATCAGATCATAAAAAGTGTGAAAAACCATTTGAAATTGTACGATAAAGTTACACTATGAGACACAAAGTGCTAAATTTAAAGTCGCACTGTGAGATATAAAGACATTGTGAGATGTAAAGTCATATTTTTAGCAAATTTAGTCACAATTCTGAGACATAAAGCCACGCTGTAAGATATAAAGTCACAATTACATAGAAATAGAAAATGTCAATAAAACAGAAAATTGCTAAACAAAGTCGTACTATGACATAAGTCACATTTTAAAAGATATTATGCAATATAAAATCTCAATTATGAGAAATTAAATGGCACGAAGTAAAGTCTCATTTGAAAGATTCAGTCGCAATTTCCTTTAGTGTTTTTGGAAGGTGGAAACTGACTTCAGTAGGTAGGACTACTAAGCAAACATTGCATAATAAAGCAATAAGCCCCAAGAAGCCGTGGTTTACAGTGAATTTATAACAGCTAAGGGGCATTGTTAGGTACGATGTGGAGCAGAGTGCCTAAAACCCCCTTAGCTGTTATAAATTCACTGTAAACCACGGCTTCACAAGGCTTATTGCTTTTATAAAACAGTTATTCCATATATGTATGTAGCAAGGTTTTACAAAATAAAACAAATAAAATAAAATGTAATGATATTAATAAAAATATTATTCTTCCGCCAAACAATGTAGTTCTTCAGAAATGGTTGTGGTTGCACAGATGCAGAAACAAAGGTGTATGTTTGTGGAGTAATTTACAACAGCTTCGAACACAGTTCAATCAATCAGAATCAAGGACCGTAACTATCTGTTTTATAAATATCATTCATACTCCAAGCTAATAAGTTCTATAATTTTTCTTCCTCCACTTTTCAAAACAAAACGCCCCTGGCTGTTGCTACAACTCACAAAGGGGATATAGCACTAGCTGAGCCCTATATGAAACCACACACATGACAGGGATTTAACATGAATCCAGCTGTTAGGAGAATTCTGCACAGCTTAGAAATGATACTCTATGGGCTTTGGGGCTAAATAGACTTGATGCTAAATGTCACTGCACAGCCTTGTGGGAGCACAGTTGTAACTGTGCCAAAACTTTGATAGCATGTGTGTCTTGAGAATGGGGTTTTCTGTGCTCTGGTCAATAAGTGCTATGATGACTAAAAAGCTAAAAATGTAACTGCTGGAAAACAAAGCAAACAAGGTCCCTGTATCAACTGTGCACTGTGAATCTTTGTGTACTCAGCGTCTGTGCCGGTTGGCTGTGCTGCGTGATGGCATCAGATGTCGGTGTTGGTGACACATGTAAAATCAGAGAGAACAACAGTCGTCTGACAGGGCTGCTAATTCAAACAGCACTGTGAGTGACACTAGCTATTGATGCTGCGCTGTTGCTCTGCTGGCTGACATTACAGTGAAGTGTCTTATGACAGCGAGAGGTGAGAAAGAGAGGACTCGAATCATACACTGCTTAGTTGCTCTGAAATATATGGTTGATGCCATTATATAAATTCATTTGAGGTACAGTGAGGCCCAAAAGTCTGAGACCACAAGAGACATCTGCTATGCAATTAAGGAAGCAAAGATTTCGAAAATGGCATAAAATGAATAAGAAATATTAAAGATTCAATGTCTATGTCAGTAATAAAATGAACAAATTTGTGACACTGCCAAAAGCAAAAGGGGAACACATACAGTACCATACCAAATACTAAATTCATAGTTTTTAATTCAACTTTACAAATTATAATGTCAGTATAAATGAACACACACATTTAATTGACCCTTCCTGTTAAATCATGAAAGAACGACCCTTCCTGTAAATCATGAAAGAAATGGATTCACCACCTTATTTTAGGAAAGCGGAGGTTACATTTCACTAGGCGCTGACACCAGGTTAATCCTGCCAGGACTGTGGAATGAAGACGAAATCACTTAAATAGAACCCGTCTGACAAAGTGAAGCATGCTTAAAGAGCAACACATCATGCCAAGATCTAAAGAAATTCAAGAACAGACGAGAAACAAAATAGTTGACATGTATCAGTCTGGAAAGGGTTCTAAAGCCATTTCTAAGGCTTTGGGACTCCAGCGAACCATGGCCAGAGCCATTATCCACAAATGGAGAAAACTTGGAACAGTGGTGAACCTTCCCAGGAGCGGCCGGCCTACCAAAATTACTTCAAGAGCGCAACGACGGCTCATCCAGGAGGTCATAAATGAACCCAGAACAACATTTAAAGAACTGCTGGCCTCACTTGCCTCAATTAAGGTCATGATTCAACAATAAGAAAGAGACTGGGCAAAAAACAGCATCCATGGGAGAGTTCCAAGGCAAAAGACATTGCTGACCAAAAAGAACACAAAGGCTTGTCTCACATTTGCCAAAAAACATCTTGATTATCCCCAAGACTTTTGGGCAAATATTCTGCATTTCATTACAAGAACATCATACCATCAGTCAACATACATGGTGGTGGTGTGTGATGGTTGGGCTGCTTGGCAGATTCAGGACATACGAGAATTGCCATTAATGATGGAACCATGCATTCTGCACTACTATCAGCAAATCCTAGAAGGAGAATGTCCGGCACCGTCCGTTGTGACTCAAGCTCAGCGACTTGGGTTATGCAGCCAGGACTGATCCAAAACAAAACCAGCAAGTTCACATCTGAAGGCTCAAGAAAAACAAAATTAAGGTTTTGGAGTGGCCAAGTCAAAGTCCGGACTTAAATCCGATTGAGATGCTGTGGCGTGACCTTAAAGGGATAATTCACTCAAAAATGAAAATTCTGTCATTATTTACTCACCCTCATGTCATTCCAAACCGTTTCATTAGACGAGAACACAACAAATTAAGCTATTTTGAAGGAATCAGGAGAGCTTTGACCCTCCCAACCGTTAATTTTCGAGCTAGAGAAACTTTTGAGAGCAAAAGGGGGACAGAAAAAAAAACGACTTTTTTAAAATTTCTGTTTCAAATAAAACTTTTTATTCATCAAAGAATCCTGGGGGGGGGGGGGGATTATGGTGTGCACAGTGTAAAGAAAAAAAAAATCAATGGTTGAGCACAGTGTAAAGGCTTTTGCTCCAGAGTGTGTGACTGTTTGAGAAAGATGAGAGAACATGGATAAGCCTCAGACGGACAACATGTTCATCATTACTGAGAGTATGAGTGTGTGTAGAGTATCGCCGTATATCCGCTCATTATAAACTCACTCAGATTTAGTTCATAAGTCTACTGATTAAGTTCTCCATTCAGTCCTATGCTAGTCCGACTTCATTTTCTCTCTCTTTCTCTGTCCTTTTGGACTGTGACAGTTGAGTGGAGTAAATAATGCATTAGTGCTGTTTTAGGCCCAGCTGTGTGTGTGTGGTAAAGAGTGATGAATTGCCTGGATAATAAGGACTCCCAGGAGCAGGCCACTTAACCACATGGCATTTTGGATCAGGCACATTGAAAATACAATACACAAACTTACACACACAAACCACTAACATTGAGAGTTGAGCATCAGGGATAACAAACATTCACTAATACTGAGTGTGCAGCTAGAGAGCATGATATGAACATCAAAAGCTCTCTCCTTTTGACCTCGAGATGAATATTTAAAGGATGAGTGTCCAAACACACATGCAGGATCAAAAAATGAACCTCCTCCTGTGAAGAAAGTAATCTAAAATATAAGTGTGTGTGAAAAGCGTTCATTCTCCATCAGGAAATGTGATATCCTTTATGAGAATGTGTGTGCCAAAGGGCAGCTACATGTGCCTTTGTTGTTTCGCTGTCATCGTTGTTGGGGGAACTTCTTTGAAACCGTAGCTTGTCAAGTTACAAACTACTCATAGTTTAAAACAGTTTGTCAAGAGGTAAGCTACCTGTACCACCTTAAAAAGGGGGAAAAAGGTAATTTAGTACACTATAAGAAGTAGCAGGGTTGAAGACAGTGAAGACTTTGTTACAGGCCGTACCAGTGTGATTACAAAATTGTTCTCTTGTATGTGCTGCCATTATTTGTTATATATGGCAAACACCAAAATACAAAGTCCAAACGTGGGACAAAACTACTCTTTCTGACTGAATCAGCAGCACAGAGTAGTGAACCATTGGAAAGCATGGTGTGAATTGACCCATCTGAATTCAACACAGAGTTCTCTGTTACAAAATCATATGGGATCCCCAAATTACTAGAAGAATAGGACAAAATAGTGTGCCAAGCTCAATTACTAATTCATATTTTGAATTTGTCTTTATTTTTATATTTTCAGTTTTCTTTTTAATTTTAGGTTAAGTTTTATTTTTATTTCAGTTTTAGTCATTTTATTTTTATTTCAGTAAGTTTTCAAGTTTGAGTTTTACATGTAATATTTATATTTTATTTCAATTAACAAAAAATTATTTTTCCATTTTTTCAGTTTTCGTTAACAATAACAACACTGATGTGCACAATACATTAGCGACTAAAACTGTAACTTAACATTTGAGCTTTAACTACACTCCTAATTGTTGGAAACAGTACCTTCTTACAGGAAAAGCCACACTATTTTAAAAACAGCTGTGCCACTGTTATGCTACTAAAAACTCACTAGCACTATTACTCCCCAACTCTTACTGTCATCAAACCAGAAATCTGAATCAAGCACTGACTTGAGGTACATGTGTGTAATGGAGATGGATGGATCTTTTCCTTCTATGCAGGAAGTCTGAAGCACACAAACACACAGCAAGCATCTGTCCTCACCCCTCCATGAGATTTTTGAAACAGGGAATGAGAGAGACAGAAAGGCTTTCTTTGGATGGCTGTTTGAAGCATGAAATTGACTTATATTTCTCCTTGTCTGCTGCCTTTGAAGCCACAGCTGATGACTGTGCACATACTCACACTGCCGTTAGCCAATCAGCACTAACATGACACTTCAGAGTCATTAATCACATGGCATTTACAGCTCAGCTTATTGGTGCAAAAACAAAAATTCTAAAGTGAAAAAGCAAAGATACGCAAAATTCTGGGCTGTCCTGCACCAGCCAAGCAACTGGCATTGAGATGAATGGAAAACCATTGAGTCCTGCAGGAGCAGGTATGAATATGTGGAACTGCCCTAGTATCTTTCACCACACAAGCTCCGGAACCTTCTACCAACTTCAAATAAACAACTGCCATGCTGTGTGAAGTACTATCACAAACAAAAGAGGGGGGAAAGAAGGGAACTGAACCCAGCACAGAGGTGTCTCCCTCTTAAAGCGTCTGCGTCTACGAAGCCAAAAGGGAGGCAAACACACTGACAAAAGCCCTTCCCTATCTATCTAGGCTGATGAAAGCTGCTGCACTGACCAGCACTCCCTGCTGTACACGTTCACAGCTGGCACACATACACTTCTACACTCTCAGTGTGTGAGAGTTGGGCTCGCTGAAGATAAAAGGACGCCACTCAGAATGACAAGCCTATTGATTTAAACAAGAGAAGCACCTTCACAGCAGATTCTACCTGACCTGAAGACTGACTCACAGCAACAGACCACACCACAACTGTTAACTCTTGGAAAAACTAGATATTATAGTTTACAGAAATATAAAAATAAAAACACTAAGTGCATACTGACATGAGAGGTCATGGTATATTGTGAATACAGTCACACTTTCAAAATATAACAGTGCTGTAGTTTTGGGGAGTAGTTCTGGGGAGTATGAAGCAGAGCAGTCATATTCATCTGGGTAATAGCGCTGGTGTGGTGCAGGGCCGGCGCTGTCTGGTGAGGGATGGCGCTGCTCGCTGCTTGCCTGACAACCATGAATCACACGCGGCTACTCTAGAGCCCCGCTCTGCCATAAAACAAAAGATGGAGATGAAAAATGCAGCAATTAAGTGATTTGATTTCTGCTCTGCCCCTCCTGTCCCTTACTGCCACACACATACACAAACCACGCACACACCAAATCTCTCTCAAGCTCTTTTTATAACACATTATGCACTAAAGACACTCACATGGCTGAGAGCAGGGTCGTTGCTAAAACTCACAGTCTACACTATAGACCATAGCCTTTGTATCTTGGTATTATTTTTTTAACTTTACACCCATTAACGTACAACTAACTTTCACAACTACTCACAATTAATAATTTCTTGAGCATTTTTTAACTGCAAACTAGCTAACATGAATACTCCAACCCAATAAGTGAAAGTATTGTGCTGTAATGGCAGTTTCCTAAGTTTGTGTAATTAAGAAAGGCATTAACAGCTCTAGTGTCGGCCTCTGGGGGGCGATGAGCCTCAGCTAGGGCCATGATGGAGTGCATGAGGGCCGTGTGTACTCACTCAGCCCTGGCAACCTCATCCATCCTGGCCTGCTCCACGCCTCTGCCACGAGCACATCCAAATCACCAACTAGGTAAACACCGAGCCGACACGATCCATCACTACACCCACGTATAAAGGCATGCTTGTGCACGCAAGCTGATATAAACACTTTACTTATGACATTATTAATAAACACGACCAAACAGTTATCAAAATGAATGCCTATGAGTGTGCATTCATTTGATATACAGATAAACGTCAATATATGCACAAACAAATTAGAGATGTACAGGTAAATGGGGAATAATCAACTGATCATAATATATGTACTTTTTTAACTTTAATGCATTCACAATTTTCAATTTCAAATTAATTTCTTTATCACTCAAATTGTATTTAAAAACACAGGAAATGCACTGGATTACACACACATACAAACAAGTATACATTCAATGCATTTATTAAAATCAATCTCCCTTTTCGTGTGATATCGCTTAGTATGATATAAATATGAGGCAAAAACTCATACATGGGCATTTCTGCACCAATATCTTGAATTTTAGGGCATAACTGCATTTATGGAGTTGTTGCCCTGCATTTGTCAGCAGTCAACTGTATGAAATGTAAGATGACGTACAGGTCTGGGGGCGGGGGCCAGTCCGTTAACTGCATTAAAATATTTTAATCACATTATTTTTTTATCATAACTACTTAAGTTAACGTGTTAAACTGACAGCCCTATTTTAATTACAACTTTTTTTTAAATTTTAAATTTTTTTGTTTTTTCCCCCAAAAAACAATAATATTTATAGACTGATAGATGATCACCACCCTTAGAAAAATTTACTATTAATGAACTGCAGTAATTTGGCAGAAACTATCATGCCAAATAATATATTGCAAATAATATATTGCATTATAAATAAACATACAAACACATCTATGACAATTAAACTTGACCCTATAGCACCTCTCTGTTCTATTCATTTATCTACGTAACTTTACTACAGGGAGGTATACAAAGGACTGTAACACCGGACGAGACAAATGAACAGAGCGAGAGGCTTAAGTAGGGAAGAACATGCGAATAATAACAGAAACACAGGTGAACAGAATGAACCAAACTCAAAACATGAGGGAAAAAACTAGGTCAGGACCCGAGAACATGGGAGAGAGAAAATCACCACAAAAACAGGTCTATAAGTCGACAACGTGCAATCTATTCGAATACTTTTTATTTTAAAAGGGTCATATGCATACGATTTTAAGTTCCTTCTCTTGGAGAGGTTACAAGGGTCCGTGCATAATAAGATCCCTAAAGACAAAGATAAAGTCTCAAAACCCAAAGAGAATATTCTTTTTATAAAATTAAGACTATCCTCCGCCATCCTAAAAACGCCTGCCACTTTTTTTTTTTACCCCCCTTAAACACGCTCGTTTAAACACCCACATGTCTATGTAACTGTGTGGGAAGATTTGCATAACACATCCCAAATGTTCACGCAAAGAAAGAAAACTTTTATTCTCGCTGTAGTATTGTTGCAACCGCCACCACCATGTCGTGGAGACGCTGTGTGTGTCGTTATGAAAGCAAAACTACTTTGTTTAGTCTTCCAAAAATGGACACGACTAGAAAACAGTGGTTAAGTTGTATTTACAAAACTGTTCCAGAACAGTTCAAACCAAATATTCAGTATTGTCATCGCCTTTAGGAAGGAATGAGGATGTTTCCTGGGAGAGTCGCCTACCCATGCGGTGATCCCGGTAATTCACAGTTCCCATGTTGCCCCTTAGGCGGGCATGCTGACCCTTACGTCGATTGATGCTGACCAAATAATGCGACTAACCGCCTGGATGTACATTTTTCCTATTTAAATGATTTGCATTGATGATTCAAACGGCGGAGTTTGGAGCAGTGTAGATAGCGCTTGTGTTTGTCGTTTCTAACGACACAATAGCAGAACATGGTTTTATGTTTACGCGGCGCGAGGCAACGCAACGCGTAAAAAGACAGTACAATTCATTATATTCAGTAATTATGTCCCCATTGGATGCTACAAATGCCTCGTTTGTAATGGGTTTTATTGGTTTTGTCTTGTCGCGCCGGGACACGGCATCACTTTATGGTAAGGGGCGTAACACGCTTGAGGTATTCAGCCAATCACAACGCACTGGATAGCTGGCCAATCAGAGCAAACCTTGCTTTTCAGAACGATGAGCTTTTAAAAATCGACGCGTTTCAGAAAGGCTGGGCATAGAGGAGAAACAATAATGTACAGTATGTGGGAAATAATGTGTTTTTTAAACCTCAAACCGTGTAAAAACATTGCATTACACCAAATAATGTTTTTTAGCAAACGCTCATATGACCCATTAAAAAAATTGTCCCTCAATCACACTAGCGTTCTCATATTCTTTTTTCATTCTTTTGACTTGTTTTCTTTTTATTTATTATAAAAACTTGACCCTCTAACACTAGCACTCTCTATTTTATTTCTATTTTATCTACTTGTTTTCGTTTTATTTATTATAAAAAAAACCTTACTATGTGTACTGCCTTAAACTAACCGTGACTAGTCATAGCACTTGCATATTATTGCTCTTTTGTTGGTTTTGATTGCTTCTATTGTCCTCAGTTGTAAGTCGCTTTGAATAAAAGCATCTGCTAAATGACTAAATGTAAATGTGAATATAAATAAACATACACCTGAATGTCAACTCAAAATGCTCAAAGCTTAACTCGTTTCTATAGGATAAAATTCACAATTAGTAATTATACTGGGAGAATATAATAATCACATCACTATTATTATTGGATTCTGCACTTGAATTTATTTTTTAACAATTAACATCCGATGTTAGAATTTATTGTTGCTCTTAAATTTTGTTAAAATAATAGGAAAATGCGCTGAAATAAATGCAAATCTGCCATTTTTTTGGACTTAATCATACATGTACTTTTGGGGTGTTTTCCTATTTTTGCGAGGTTTACAGTAGGATTAATACTTTTTAAATCAACAACAAAATGAATCATTAATGAGCTATCTAGACAGTAACTATACTATATATATATATATACTATATATATATACAGTCATTACTATATATATATATATATATATATATATATATATATATATATATACTATATGTATACAGTGGCTACGGAAAGTATTCAGACCCCCTTAAATGTTTCACTCTTGTTATATTGCAGCCATTTGATAAAATCATTTAAGTACATTTTTTTCCTCATTAATGTACACACAGCACCCCCATATTGACAGAAAAACACAGATTTGTTGACATTTTTGCAGATTTATTAAAAAAGAAAAAAACTGAAATATCACATGGTCCTAAGTCTTCAGACCCTTTGCTGTGACACTCATAAATTTAACTCAGGTGCTGTCCATTTCTTATGATAATCCTTGAGATGACGTTCTACCACTTCATATTGTGCGTCCGATCTGTGTTTGATTATACTGATTGGACTGATTAGGAAAGCCACACACCTGTCTAAATAAGACCTTACAGCTCACAGTGCATATCAGAGAAAATGAGAATCATGAGGTCAAAGGAACTGCATGAAGAGCTCAGAGACAGAATTGTGGCAAGTCACAGATCTGGCCAAGGTTACAAAAATAATTTCTGCTGCACTTAAGGTTCCTACGAGCACAGTGGCCTCCATAATCCTTAAATGGAAGACGTTTGGGACGACCAGAACCCTTCTTAGACCTGGCCGTCCAGCCAAACTGAGCTATAGGGGGAGAAGAGCATTGGTGAGAGAGGAAAAGAAGAACCCAAAAATCACTGTGGCTGACCTCCAGAGATGCAGTCGGGAGATGGGAAAAAGTTGTAGAAAGTCAACCATCACTGCAGCCCTCACCAGTCGGGGCTTTATGGCAGAGTGGGCCGACGGAAGCATCTCCTCAGTGCAAGAAACATGAAAGCACGCATGGAGTTTGCTAAAAAAACACCAGAAGGACTCCAAGACGGTGAGAAATAAGATTATCTGGTCTGATGAGACCAAGATAGAAATTTTGGCCTTAATTCTAAGCGGTATGTGTGGAGAAAACAGGCACTGCTCATCACCTGTCAAATACAATCCCAACAGTGAAGCATGGTGGTGGCAACATAATGCTGTGGGGGTGTTTTTCAGCTGCAAGGACAGGACGACTGGTTGCAATCGAGGGAAAGATGAATGCGGCAAGTACAGGGATATCCTGGACGAAAAAACCTTCTCCAGAGTGCTCAGGACCACAGACTGGGCCGAAGGTTTACCTTCCAACAAGACAATGACCCTACGCACACAGCTAAAATAACGAAGGAGTGGCTTCACAAATAACTCTGTGACTGTTCTTGAATGGCCCGGCCAGAGCTCTGACTTAAACCCAATTGCGCATCTCTGGAGAGACCTAAAAATGGCTGTCCACCAACTTTCCATCCAACATGACAGAACTGGAGAGGATCTGCAAGGAGGACTGGCAGAGGATCCCCAAATCCAGGTCTGAAAAACTTGTTGCATATTTCCCAAAAAGACCGACATGGCTGTATAGATCAAAAGGGGCTTTTTCTTTTTTTTTTCTTTTTTTCTCTAAAATACTGAGCACAGGGCATCTGACATACTTAGGACCAGCGTGAATTCGTCAGTTGTTTTCTCCTTTACCTATTGATTTAACACAACTGCAAACATCAGCAACAATTCTGTGTTTTTTTCTGTCAATATGGGGTGCTCTGAGTACATTAATGAGGAAAAAAAATAACAAACGATTTTAGCAAATGGCTGCAATACAAAAAAAGAGTGAAAAATTTAAGGGGGTATAAATACTTTCCGTACCCACTGTATACATACATACTAATATATATCTATAACCTATATATATATAGAATATATATGCACTACTCATATAATGAATATATAGTATATGTACTGTGACTAAAGTTATTTAAGCTGTAGATTCTAACCCCACATGGGAATCGATCACCACACTTGGGGTCTGAATCTACAGCCTTTCACTGTAGTGCCCTTAAGCATAAGCCCCAGATTATGCCTGTAGTGAATGCATTTACAAAAACAGCATCATCAAAATGACAAATTAGTAAATTAGTAATTATTGCATGAAATACAAAAGGAAACACTGGCAAGACACTCTTTACAATAATATGTACCACATGTAAACAGTCCACCCACAATTAAAAGCCTCAGTACATTAGTATGGGCTTTAGGCTATTACAGTAATTATGAGACAAATATTCCATTTGGAAGCGTAAAGACTTTGGCGTTTAGCTGTGTGTCATCTAATCCAGTGGTCTTCACATTGAGATCTGCCATTGCCTCTGATCAATGGTAATAACTTGATATTGGCTGAATTTTGCAGAGAGGTTGAAAGAGCCACAAAAACATCAATACAGTCAAAATGTTGTTCACGAGCAAACATTTTTTGCTTTCCCAAACACACAGCAAAACTTGAATGCAAACACAGACACACACATACATACTAACTCATGTTCACAAATATGGCACCCACAAGAAGAAAAAAAAAGAGTGTACTGTATAAGAACATCAAATGAGACAAGTGCAATAGCCGTCTAAGAGCAGATTATGTCTTTAAAATTTGACACTGTTTCTGTCAGCCAGAGATTAGTACATCACATCACAGATGTCGTATATTTCACTTGGAAAATACCAAGTAATGTTTATCAAACTCTTTGTGAATGTGTATGTGAGTTCTCAGCTTAATAGGCTCCTAATAAGACTATTTTGTTCAGATCCAGATTGAAAAGTGCCACCCTTCAAAAAGGACAGATTTCATATGCTCTGAAATGCTGTTCAGATGCTAATAAACTCCATTAGAAAGGCCGTAAAGGAATGAACAGCCACAAATCAGTGTGTGTGCATATGTGTGTGCATACACAGCAGGTAGATCTTGGTCAAACATTAAAGCTTCATACACACTCTAAGCATGCACGTGAAATATGTTAGAATGCAGCCAAGTATGCACCACATTCTCAACACTGCCACAAGGGCACCATAGTAACTATTCTTCTATGGTCAATTTTCTCCTTCAGGTCAAATACTCACATGACAAAGCAGCAGTTTAAAAAGAAACTTGCTGAGTAAGTTAAATCTACTTAAACTATTAAGCATGTTTATAACTAGCTACCTGAATAATGACATTTTCATAGCACAGATATTAGAAGATAATTCTATCACCCCTTGAGAACTGAGGTTTGATACCTTAGTAGTAACAGAATGTTAAAGGGATAGGTCGGAATTTACTCATCCTAATTGTTCCAAACCTGTGTGACTAAATCTTCTGCGGAACACAAAAGATTATATTTTGAAAAATGCTGGTAACCAAACAGTTTCGGTTAACCATAACTGCCATTTGTACAGACAGAAAACAAAAAACCCTGAGAGAATATCTCATTTTTTTGTTCTACAAAATAAGCATACAGGTTTGTAATGACTTGAGGATGAGTAAATGGTGACAATTGAAATTTTTTGGTGAACAGTCTCTTTTTTGGTGAACTGTCCCTATTCAGAAAAGTCTGAATAGCAGACCATACGGCGGTTGGTAAAGCATTCACATTGCACAGAGTATTTTTCTCCCTTCTCTCACTTTATTTTTTGTATTTTTTTGCTAAACCAGGGGTCAGCAAGCTTTTTGACATAATGTGCCATTTTGTATTTTTCTCATTCATTATTGGTCCAAATTGGTTTGTAAATATGAGGGAAATTAACTTTTATAAAATAAACAACTAAATAAACTAAATGCATTTAATATTAATCTTTCTCTTTTATAGCTTGCATGCCAATCGTTGCCCCTGACGTCCTGCAGAAAAAGGTTGCCAACCCCTGGTCTAATCAAAAAACAATAACATCCATGTGTTTTTATGCAAAGTTTGGGGGCATTGCAATAAATAAATAAATAAATATTTAAAAAGTTTCTTCCAAAACTTGCATAAGAAGTTCTTTTTTTTTAGATAAATATTTTTATTTTTAAGAAGACATGCACATAATCTAAATTCCTAGACACGCATAAAAAGTAGCATTACTTTTACTTCAATCACTATCAAAACGCTCTAAACCACAAGTCACTTATTTCATTTAATGAAATAGCCATAGTGGCTTCCACAGTGACTATCTCTATTATGTGTCAATTTTCCAGCCATTGGCATTTGATTAAAATGCTACTTTACTAGCAAACTGTTTTGTTGTATTCAGATTTTTCACAAGAATTAAATTCACAACTTGCATGGAAACATATCTAGTGATGGATTGCATACCTGTTATGGCCAGTCTACAGGTAAAAGAAACCAGTTCTAGATCAGATCATGGGTAGAGCAACATCCACCAAGAGTTCAGGGTTCAGCCAATGAACTATTAAAACCATTCCTGCAGGGGAGAGAACAGCCAGCATTAATGAGGAGGAGGAGGAGAAGGAACAACAGGAAATGGTGAGTGTGTGCTCTTCCTGTTCACAGGCCACAGAGGTGAAAAGAATAAACCTGCTGGTTGATAAAAAGGATGATGTCACTGAATTAGAGATGATTTCAGTTCAAACATACAGCCGAAATGCATAATTCACACACTCATACATGCCGGCGCTGCCCACACAAGAGCAAGATTTGTCTCAACACTACAAACCCACCCATACACCACACACACACACACCACACACACAAACTACACACTCCAATGAATGCACCCAAGTGGCGGGCCCCTCAAAGTAGCAGTATGAGTAGAGAATGGAGTAAATTAGCCAGTATGTGTGACTGGAGCGCTCCAGAAATAGCCAGGGTAATGTATTCTCATAGTGGCCGGTGCTTTGCACAATGGTGCCCTTAATAATACAGTTCATTTCTGCTGAAATAAATAAGGGCTCCATTTCCATCTTATTTCATGCAAATGATGGCAGCCCAAACAGGTAGAGGGAGTCTGTCGGTGTGTGTGTGTGTGTGTGTGAGCAGAGAAGGGGGGTGTCATAGTGTCGGGATGCATTCAAATGAGCTCCAGGCCCCTAGAGTGTGGCAATGACTCCCACGCCACCTTGCTAGTCGCTGACACACACTCGCGCACAGTCGATATGGCCGCCGTTACACACACTGCAGTGCTGCCAATATCAATTTCCTGGAATGCTCCTCAGGAGAACAGCACACAGAGGAAGACAAAGAACACTGTGTCTCTTTTTCCTTTGCTCCATATGATAAACAATCATATAGAAAACTGCATTTAGTGTGATATGTAAGCAGTGGAGATGGAAGCACACTGTGGCACTGTGGTGACACAAAATCTGAAAAATGCAGTCCTCCGAGGGCAGTTCTTTAACCCTTTAGTGAAGGTAAAGTCAAGATAAAACGGCGATCACAAATCATTTTTCTTCCATTAATGTGATGTTTTCTGACAGGACTTCAATGAGGAAAAAAAAATATATACACTTACCGTTCAAAAGTTTGGGATCAGTAAGTTTGTAATGTGTTTTAAAGAAGTTTATTTGATGACAAATACAGAAGAAAATGTAAATGTGAGATATTTACGATGTAAAATAACGTTTTTCTATTTTAATATATTTAAAAAATTGAAATTTATTTCCGTGATGCAAAGCTGAATTTCCATCAGCCATTACTCAAGTATAAAGTGTCACATGATCCTTCAGAATCATTCTAATATGCTGATTTGTTATCAGTGTTGGAAACAGTTGTGCTGATTAATATTTTTTTGTGAAAACCCTGATACATTTTTTTCAAGATTATTTGATTAATAGAAAGTTAAAAAGAACAACATTTATTTAAAATAGAAATATGTATATTTTTACAGCATATTTTTAGCAGGCTAAATTATATTTTAACATTATATTAAAAATAGAAACCATATTTTTTATTGTAATAATATTTTGCAATATACAGTTTTTTCTGTATTTTTGATCAAATAAGTGCAGCCTGATGAGTATAAGAGACTTCTGTTAAAGGGGTCATATTATGCTTTTTCACTTTTTCAACTATAGTTAGTCTGTAATGTTTTTTTTTTATTGCTGTTTGAGCATTAAAAAGATCTGCAAAGTTACAAAGCTCAAAGTCCACTTCCAAAGGGGATATTGTATTGAACAGAAATCACTTTTAAAAACTACAACGAACGGACTCGTTTGGACGACAACGCATATTTTCCGGGATTTGTGATATCACAAACACCGACGAATGGGACGAGACCTGGCTGAACTGCATTAGAGAAGGCAACGAGTGTTACCACTATGTCAGAGACTAGTTTTCCCAAGGCAGACGAACTTAGAGTGGTTACAATCATCAGGGTTTAAATCGCGCTCAAATTTATTTGATTTTGATGCAATATTTACACTGAAGTTCGCAGGCGGCTATGGTAAGGAGCATAACATTTCCCGAGTAGGCGCCGAGTGGTGCTAATCACAACACATTTCATATTTCAGAAGGAGGGCCTTCATTTAAAACAGGAACTATTCGAGCCGTTCATGCAAGACTGGGACGAGAGGTGTTGTAATAATGTAAAATATGTGAAAATATGTGTTTTTCGAACAACCTAGTATGAAAACCTGTTCTAGTACACCCCCAAAACAAAAAAAAAGACTTTGTAAAAGAGCATAATAGGAACCCTTTAAAGTAACATTACAGTCTACTGATCACAAACTCTGAATGGGGTTGTAATAGGGGCCATGATTTCCGCTACTGGGAATGAATTGGCTCATAAAAAGGGGTGTCTGTATGGCAGGTCTCTGCGGGACATTTTTTTATATTATAGAAAATTGAGGGAAGGTTACAACAATACAATTTGAAAAACAAGGAGATTTAAAAGATACAGTGGTGTGAAAAGGTTTTTTCCCCCTTCCTGTTTTTTTTTTTTTTGCATATTTGTCACACTTAAGATTCAGAGTGCAGAATTATGTTCCATCAATTATGGCAAGTCGTCCAGGTGCTGAAGCTGCAAAGCAGCCCCAGACCATCACACATACCACCACCATGTTTGACTGTTGGTATAATGTTCTTTTTATGAAATGCAGGAATATCTGCCCAAAAGTCTTGGGGATAATCAATATATTTTTTGGCAAATGTGAGATGAGCCTTTGTATTCTTTTTGGTCAGCATGGCTTTTGCCTTGAAGCTCTCCCATGGATGCCGTTTTTGCCCAATCTCTTTCTTATTGTTGAATCATGAACACTGACCCTAATTGAGGCAAGTGAGGCCTGCAGTTCTTTAGATGTTGTTATGGGTTCTTTTATGACCTCCTGGATGAGTTGTTGTTGTGCTCTTGGAGTAATTTTGGCCGGCCGCTCCTGGGAAGGTTCACCACTGTTCCAAGTTTTCTCCATTTGTGGATAATGGCTCTGACCGTGGTTCGCTGGAGTCCCAAAGCCTTAGAAATGGCTTTATACTCCTTTCCAGACTGATACATGTCAACATTTTGATTCTCATCTGTTCTTGAATGTCTTTAGATCCCAGCATGATGTGTTGCTCTTTAAGCATGCTTCACTTTGTCAGACAGGTTCTATTTAAATAATTGCTTGATTCAACAGGTCTGGCAGTAATCAGGCCTGGGTGTGGCTAGTGAAATTTAACTCCGCTTTCTAAAAAAATTGTGGTTAATCACAGTTCTTTCATGATTTAACAGAAGGGGGCAATTAATTTTTCACTTAGGGCCATGTAGGTTTGGACAGCTTTTTTCCCTTAATAAATGAAATCATCATTTAAAAACTGCATTTTGTATTTACTTGCAGTATCTTTGTGTAATATAAAAATTTGCTTGATGATCTGAATCTTTTAAGTGTGAAAAAAATGCAAACAAGTAGAAAAAAATATTGAAAAAAAATATATATATATATTATATATATAATATATAGCATATATATATATATTATATATATATGTATATAAATTTGAGAAAAAGACAGAACTAATGCAAAAAAAATATTGCAAATAAAATGCATTTTGTTAATGTTAGGACTGTAAAGTTTACATAGGAAGTTTTGGCCAATTTGGAAGTGAGTGAGACGATTACAAAAACAATTTAAAATAAAACTATTTTGAAAAATATTTTCATTTTGAATGAAATGGGGGAATATTATGAACTCAATTTTTCAAAAATCACGAATTGTATAAAAAATATTTTTGTTATTATGATTAAAAAAATGTTTTATTGAAATACTATTGTGAACTATAAAATTATTCACAAATAGAGCATAAACATCCAGGAACAATTTTATGTTGATGTTAATTAATATATTATGTATTGTGTGTGTGTGTGTGTCTAATATATATAAACAACGTGTTTCACCCATTCTACTACCACCCAGCTCTACTTCTGTAATCTGAAGTATTTCTGAGTGAAACATATTTATATATTTAAAAAAATGCACACAAACACACATATATAATTAAAATTCAGCTTCAAAAATCCTTCGAGAAATTGGCTGGATCTTAGTTTCTACTGTATAAATCATCTATGATTGGAGGGGAGTGGGTTAAAAAAATAGAGGACTTGATAATGTCATCTGAAAAGTAAAGTCGTTTCAAAGGTGGAGCAAGTCAGTAGCTACATTTTGATATCATGCATTAAGGAGTTAATAGGTTACATTTTGAATTCACATCGACTTTAAGGCAAGTTAGGAACTAAAAATACACAGCGAGTTGTTTAGCACCTACACTAAACAGCTTAAGTCGCTACATTTAAAAGAGTTAATGACTCATTCTCAGGTTCCACTATCCATTTAAACCTTTCAGCTTCAAGATTCAGAGACTCCACAACCTTACTTCTTTAGACACCACTTCTCTCTCTCTCTCTCTCTCTCCCTAGTGTGGCTTACAGCAGGCACGGGCTGCATAAGATTAGATCATAAATTACCCGTCCAGAGATCTGCATCTCTTCCTCATCTCTCACTACGTCCCCACACCTCACCCCCCTCCCTGTTCTTCTCTCCGCCCTACGTGCCCCTCTCCTGCTTTCATCTTTCATTACAGTGCAGTGTCCAAGGTTGCAGGGCCGGCGTGTAACTGTATCATCCGCAGATCTGCAGAGAGTAAAGCGGACAGAGCAGGTCTGCTTGCTTGACTGAATAGACCCCCTCGCCCGGACTTCAACCTGCAGGTGTGCGGATGCAGCCGCCCGCTGTGTCCAAAGAAATAATGTGAGGTGCAAGGTGTGTCACGGGTCCATCATACAGGACTTCCCACCACACACACACACACACACATGAAATCAGCGGTCGCATGGGCTCCGTGTCCGAGCCAGTCTATGTTTAAATTGAACTGACCCCTCCTGGCCCGATGCCCCTTCCCTCAGTGACTCTCTCTCTCTCTCTGCGTGAAATCAGATTTGTGCACGGCGCTGGCTGGTGTCTGTCGAACAGTAAGGTGATTTATCAGGAATGCAAAGAGCATGCAGAAACAATCTTTATTGCATCCATTTCCTGCTTGTCAGCCGGGATCATGTTGGCTGTTCATTAAAGGGCCGGTACGGCACGGTGCCGGCGCAGAGCAGGTGAGAAGAATGTGTCTCGCTGGCGTGATAGATTGGCTGCTCCCCTGCCGTGACAGCAGCTGGATGGATTAAACAGCGGGGGGGAGGAAGGAGGAGAGAACAGAGGGGGGGAATGCTGACTCCGACACTCACCCCGTCACAAGAATTTTTACGTGGCCGGCGAGTGTCATTCCAACCAAAACAAAACACAGCCAATGAGCTGTGAAAGCACACGTGAATGTACACAATCACACTTCACTGACGTCGTTTTTTAATTTGTGTCTTGTTTTCCAGTAAAAATATCTATTTCCCTGAACAAGATAAATTTACTTGAGATGCAAAATAACAAGATACATTTACTTGAGATTTTACTTTAAAATTGTGTAAGAAGACTTTTATCCAAAGAAAATACAAAAATATTATTATTTTTCTTACCCTATTGGTATTATACTCACAGAATTTTAATGTAAGAAGGAAATATATTTTAATGCGTATCAGGTTCAGAGATAACTACTGTTCAAAAGTTTGGGTCAGTAAGAGTTATTTTTATCAAAAATACTAAAAGATCATATTTATTTTTTTTATTACATTTAAAATAACAGTGTTCCATTGAAAATTATAAAATGTAATTTATTCTTGTGATGTCATTTTTAGCAGCCATTACTGTAGTCACATGATCTTTCAGAAATCTCTCTAGTATGCTGATTTGGAGCAGCAAGATAAAAAAAAAAATGAATTTATTGATGAGAAACTTTAGATATCTTATATTATAAATCTTCATATATATCGATATAGATAGATATATATATATAGACGTATATATATGATTTCTAGATTTCTGTGATATTATATATAAGCGATAATTATTAGTATAATATATAATATATATCATATATATACATATACATTTCACCAAATGTCGGTAACAACCCAAGTAATACATACAAAGAAAACAAAACAAACAAATTCAGAAATTAAGCTATGTGTAATAAAATGGAATGACACAGAGAAAAAGTATTGAACACATGAAGAAATGTAGGTGCAAAAAGGCTTGGAAAGCCAAGACACCAGCTGAAATCTATCCGTAATTAGAAAGCAATCCTGCCACTTGTCAATGGAAATAATATTAGCTGGTTTAGTCCCAACTGATGGCCTATAAAAAAGGTGTCTCATTACCAACGTGTCACACAAGAAACATTTCATGATGGGTAAAAGCAAAGAGCTCTCTCAAGACCTTCACAGCCTTATTGTTGCAAAACATACTGATGACATTGGTTACAGAAGTGTTTCTATACTTCTGAATGTTCCAGTGAGCTCTGTTGGGGCCATAATCTGGAAGTGGAAAGAACATTATTTCACCATAAACCGGCCATGACCAGGTGCTCCTCTCAAGATTTCTGACAGAGCAGTGAAAATAGTTATCAGAAGAGTTGTCCAAGAGCCAAGGAACACTTGTGGAGAGCTTTAGAAAGACCTGGAATTAGCAGGTACAATTGTTTCAAAGAAAACAATAAGTAATGCACTCAACCGCCATAACCTGTATACACACACACTCACCATGCAAGACTCCATTGCTGAAGAAAAAGCAAGTTGAAGCTCGTTTAAAGTTTGCTTCACAACATTTAGACAAGCCTGTGAAATACTGGAAGAATATAGTCTTGTCCAATGAGACCAAATTTTAACTCTTTGGATGCCATAATACACACCATGTTTGGAGGTCAAAGGCCTGCAATCACCCAAAACAATTTTTTGTAATATATATAATAGATATATATATTATAGTATATATATATACACACAAACACACACACAACATAATCCTGGGTAAAAAACGAACAACATCCTAGTAACCAACCATAACCTCCTAGAAACTGCAACATGGAAAAAAAGAAAAGAAAAAAAGCAATATAATAAAGAAAACATTCCAGAACACCTTAGAATTTGCAGAGCAACACATTGTTACATAAAAATTATTATTCATCATTTCTTAATCATATGACTGAACAATTACAAATTTCACAAATTTGTGAAATCAACACAACATTCTATGGAACACATTATAACATACAGTATTCTTAATCGAATCCTACATCTTCTGGCAGTGGTAGACTAACCGCCCCATTTTTTCCTACATGTGTCAGTGTTACCTCCAAAGTGCACATACACAGAAATGTGTATCAAACATTGGACTGTATGTACTGATTAAACCATTTGTCTTTAGCTGCTATTTTGTTCGGGCTTTGCAACAGAAGATCTGAAATAAAAGATAATCCTACTTTGTCTTCCAGTGTCATATCCCAAAGGGCGGAGGTTAGCTTAAGACGACACACCTCCCACTGACACCACTGAGTCTCTGCACAGGTGTCTTTGTGTGTACCGATCCTGTTCTGAATCATGATTTGCAGCTAAGGGATGTACGGCACACACACACAGTGAAAGCACGGTAGCAAATCAATACAAGCATGTGTGTGTGTGTGTCAGGGGTGTTTTCTCAGAGAGTGAAAGGGAAACAGACTCCCCTTTTCCTCAGGACAAAAATAATTAATATAAATAATAATAAATACAATTCTACAGTGTCACCGCTGGATAAAGTTTCAGAGGGAGGCAGCTTACCTTGAGTTCACTGTACAGGCAAAAAGTCACATGACAGGACCCTCCTTATGACTACCATGAGCCCTAGGGCAAACAGGCACAAACCGGCCTCCAATGGGTCAAACTGAAATAGAACAGAATGAAGGCAATATTTCTTTTGTAATTAGAAAAGCATATATATATAAAATAATGGACAACACAACTCACCTGGAAATCATCCACTTTTTAATGTAAAATACCTGTTTTTTATTGTATTTTTAATATATAAAATATATTATTGGTTGTTTGTTGATAAGTGTAAAGTAAACGGTGTTCTATACTGGGCTAAAACCCCAAATCCATTTCAAAATTCGACTACACCCCACTGATGTGCGTGTGTGTGTGTTTTCTTACCACAAAGACATTGTGAAACAAAAAATGCCTTGCTCTCTCTCTAACCATTAGCTGATTAATCTGTTCATTAATCTATCCCTTGTGCATAAAATGATGATGTGTAACAATACACAATTACAACAGTAATGAGAGTCACTAGTTATTAAAGCAAGAATTGTTTTGATTTTCCTTTTCATTTTTAACTTGAAATGACAATTGCCAAAAGCTTATTAAATTACAGGCTTATTCATATGTATGAATACACTCACCTCTTCCAATAGGAAAAGGACTTGAAGTCAATATCGTATTGACATCATATCAAATCAGATCAATATCAAATTCAAGACATAATAGACCTAGTGATGGAAAAACTGAAGTTACAAACAAACAAACAATCACTTCACAAACACACACACACTGAAAGACATTAGCATGCACACACACTCACACTCTTTATAAACATTCTCACTTGCACACAGACACACATTAGAACATATACCTGAGACACACAAGCCTCTATAACCATGTGCATGCTAATTTCCCTGTCAAACACACACAATTCTCATTTAAAATATGGTTACATTTTTATTTATTTAAAATACTGTAATAATTTATACCATTTTACAGTCTGTAATAATATGGACTCTAAGATAAAGACAAATGGTTTAATACAGACAGACAGACAGACAGAAGATAGACAGAAGACAGAAGATAGACAGATATTAAACCCACCCATCTTAATACTTAAAATAAACATTGTACTTAAAAAAAGATAAGAAGAATAACGAAGCCACATTATGAATTAAAGTTTATCAAATGTACGTAATGATAGCATTAAAATACATAACTACTTTAATCATTAACACCTACTGACATTTCTACTCCAACAAAAATTATGATTTAAAATCTAATATTTTTCACCATATATGGTTCCAGTTAACCAATTAACAGGTTTTAACAGTAGCATTTTTAAGATAATTTTTCTGTCAAAATTGCAAAAAAAAAATTACACATTAGCACATGCATACACACTCACATACCTGCACCTGATGCGTCGCCTCGCTTCACACGTATATACAAGCACACATACTCAAGAGGCAGGTAAATTTGATTGAGTCGGAGGAACGTGGAACAGTTTTGGTTCTTGATTACATTAGACGGAAAAGAGAGGGATGGAGGAAGAAAAGGATCGAGAGTGGCCAGCGCAGGGAAAATAATATATTTCATTGTGATATCAAAATCAATAAGCATCGACTGAAAGGTGGCTAAAGGTGATGTGTGTGTACATGATCCTTCAGGCTCCAAAGACTTGCTGTCAAACGGCCCTGAAGGAGGAGAAGAGGGAAAACGGGGCTAGCGATGCAGAAAGAGAGTGAAACAGGTAAATAGAAAGGGAAAGGGAAAAAGGAAAAGGTGTCAGAGAGCAAATGAGAGCGTAAAGGGAGGGAACAGGGAGGGAAGACAGAGAAAAAGAGAGAGAAGCGCAGAATTCCCGCCTGGTGGAATCAATACAGCGAGGTGGAGAAGAGCACAATAGCCCCAGCCCCAGATGAGACGTCCAGTGAAGCAGGTCTAATGCTGCCCCCCCGCCTCCCTCCCCTTGCTCCCTCCGTAGCCCCCGACCTGTTTAGTATGCAGAGCTACCGACGCACCCCCCACAACCCCATTGGTCCTCTGCCCGCATGCTACTCCGCCACACACGCAGTCACTTCCACCAGGAAAACATCTCTTGTGGAGCAGAATTCCTCTGCTCTTCACTGGCAAAGCGCACACACACACACACACATTCACGCACACTAGCATTCCAGCTGAAAACACAAAAGCAAACACACACACATACTCCTCCGTTTTTATCAGCACTTGAGAGTACCCAGGTCTCAATAAGTTCTTGATGAATGAGCCCATAAGATGCTGCTTTCTCATTTCCCCCTGTAGCTTGATATTTCAGCAGCCATTATGGGCACAGCTCTCATTGTACTGTGAGTGGCAGGATAAGGCTGACTTGAAATGTACATTCACTCAAGCAAGAGGACACACACACACACAACACACCACACCACACACACAAACACAACAACACAGAGAGAGAGAGAGGAGAGAGAGAGAGGAGAGAGAGAGAGAAGAGAGAAGAGAGAAGAGAAGAGAAGAGACATGAAGAGAAGAGAAGAGAAGAGAAGATGGAAAGAGAAAAAAACTCTTCTCACTACCCTTTATATAATTAGTTATTTCTCTTTTCCAAAATTCTTTCAGAAAACCTATTTTTTAACTTACAAGCACAAATACAAGATGATGTGGGTGAATGCCTAACTCTTTTAAATGAAATGGTCCAAAAACACGCTGTTCAGACATATCTAGTAGGGAATCATAGCTGCAGTTAACCAATCTCACTATAAAATGAGTCGTAATCAATATATTTAAGTAATATAGGATATGATATGATTGATATGGATATGATATATGATATGATATATGATCACTTAATATTTTATGTTAATTTTTATTTGACTTACCAATAACCATCATAATATTAATAACTAATATTTTTCACCATATGTGACCCTGGACCACAAAACCAGTTACAAGGGTAAATTTTTCAAAATTGAGATTTATACATATTCTGAAAGCTGAATAAATAATCTTTCTGTTGATGTATGGTTTGTTAAGATAGGACAATATTTGGCCGAGATACAACTATTTGAAAATCTGGAATCTGAGGGTGAAAAAAAAAATCGAAATATTGAGAAATCGCCTTTAAAGTTGTCAAATGAAGTCCATAGAAATGCATGTTTCTAATAAAAAAATAAGTTTTTGTAGATTTACGGTAGCAAATTTACAAAATATATTCATGGAACATGATCTTTACTTAATATCCTAATGATTTTTGGCATTAAAAAAATCGATAATTTTGACCCATACAATGTTTTTTGCTACAAATATACCCCAGCGACTTGGATGCCTAACTCTTGGAGATGCAATGGTCAAAACAAGCTTTTCAGCACATATCTACAGTAATTTAAATAGTCGCTGAGAATTTCATAGCAGGACAAATTTCAGAAAATGAAGAACGGAGATTTTGCATTAGCAGAGCCGAGAGCTCAAAACAATCTCACTATCTGACATTCTTTAATCCAATGTATAATATTGCCTTTAGCTATAGATTTATGCATCTTTGAACTTTAATTTGGACAGTTGAGGTTACTCTGGGTCCAAAATGAATGTGTGTCATGATGAGACTCAAATAGTGTTGGTGTAAACCATTTGAAGGTTGACTTCCCAAAAAGTAGTGGCTGTTAATGTTGCAGAAATTCACCTTTAAATGACCTTCTAAATGATGTAAACAAATCAGACCAGAGATTCAAATGTTTTACCTAAGAACAACTAGCTTGTTTAGAAGAAGTTCATTGGCTGACATAAGCCTGGGGTTTAGCCAGGAAGACAAAAATACAAAACAAAATCAAGATGGTGATAACAACAAATGTAGTAGGAATATTTAAACTACCGTGTTTTAATGAAATAATGCAAGTAGAGTTTCATGGCACGTAAATATTTACGAGGAAAAATGTCTAATTCCTTGATATCTGCCAGTAGGTTTCATGGACTGGTTCATTATTTATGTATGACTGAAAACATTCCTGAAGCACCTTCACCCATTTCACAACATGTGAACTTATTTCCATCTATCGCTAACTCTCTCTCTCTCTCTAATGTGTTCATGTGAATGCAGGCAACTAAAACACCTTATTTTTCACACAGAACATCTTTCACACGTAGTGTTTCTGTCACAGAACAACACATGCCAAACAATCCTTAACTTTCACTGCATTCCTGGTTAAGATCCCTTCATAAAATGCTTCACAGAACGGTCAAAACTGAGTGAAGGTGTCGTTTAACTTTGACCAAAGGTGTAAGAAGTAACAAGCATTGGGTAATAATGTTACTTATTTAATTGATTTATATTTATAGTAAATTATTTTAATGATTTTTAAATAAATATTTAGCAATATTTTTAATTTAATATATTTATTATGTGTCGTACATGTAGTGCATGACAAATGTTTCAAAAACTAAAAATAAACCTGAATGCTTTGTTATTTGTGGGGAATAAACGAACAGAATTTTGAGCTAATAAACTTAGCCCATACAGTATATCACTGTCTACAGTACAAATAAACCGTATTTCTAATGTTAAAATAAGCCTTTAAGACAAGCACAGTCTTCCACTTCGAAAGAGAGAATGTCTCAGTCACCCAGAGGTGCGAAAAAGCAACTGAACATACTTTTCATAAAATGTAATATGTTACATATACTTATAATAAGTAACTCAGTATTGTAACACCCAGAAACGTACAAACTCTATGTAGGTGACCATTCACCAGTACAGCAGCACTAATAAACAGTGCACTTAAGAGTTCGACAAGAAGGCGGGGCTGTCTGTCTTCACTCTTGAACAGAGCTCCAAAATAAACCTCACGCAGAGAAAGACAGAGAGAGAGAGCGAGAGAGAGAGACACATTAGTCCGCATCTACTCTCTGAACTAATACAATAGCTGCACAACACAGAGGGACAAAAGGGACCTCGCTTGAAATGCCAGCCTTCAATAATGCACCCAGCCAATCTGATATTTAACATGAGTGTTTGGAGATTTATTTTTGTTTTTGTGCGCTGTTGTTGATCAGATGAAGTGGAAGGAAAGAGAGAGAATGAGAAAGAGAAAGAGAGAGAGAGGGAGAGGGAGCACAGATGAGTCTAACTAAACACAATAGATAAATACGGCGTAGCAGGGGAGCTGCTGTCAGGGGAGCAGTGCTGCTTTGTAGTGGAGAAGAAAAGATCTCTGGCAGATGAATGGAACTAGCGTCCAGCAGCGGGACTGACCCGGGGGAATCCACAGCCTCACCCACCCACTGAGGGGGCTCACGCTGGGGGAGGCAGGAGCAGCGAGTGCCCCCCACCTCTGCGACGCACATTCATACATCACAACGTATACAAATACACAAACATGCAAAATCTCATGAAAACTAACCAGCTCTGAAAAACCACACCAAGTAGCTCAGTGGAAGGGGAAGGCAGGTGATTTAAATGTTCCACTGTTTAGCTGCTGACCGAAAGGAGTTGTACAACATCAACCAATGTTGTTATTTAATATATAGAAAGTTTGACACTATACTGTTCAGACTAACAAGTAATCCCATCCCAAACTAATAACAATAAACTATTAGTAGTAGTAGTAGTAGTCTGTATTAATTACTACTACTACTTATATTAACCAATTATCACTTTTACTTAAAAATAAATTATTTTTGTATTAAAAAAGATATTAATAAAAATAAACTTGAAATAAACCATCATCATAAAAATTATTAAAATGTAATTTTTAAGGATATTAATAGTAATTAATAGTAATAATAATTAAATTAATTAAACATTAGCAAAATTAAATGGCATAATACAAAATCTATTATAACATATAATTAAGAACAATCATAATAAATCTGGCATTTAATATTATTACTAGTAAAAATTAAACATTATTATTACATTTTATATCAAAAGAAGTATTATGTTTTAATAAAAAATATACAAATACTTACATACTGATTAAGTATGTATACATTTTAATTAAAAAATGAGCATGCTATTATTATTATAAGTATTTATAGAGCTATTATTATATATATATTATAGATTATAAGACAAAGGTAACCCCTTGATTCTACTAGTACTCTACTACGATAATTTATTATTTAATCTTATTTTTTAATCAACAAATTTATTGTTGTTTTTATTGTTGTACTTTGAAAATATTATCATAATATTTAATTTTTAATTTAACATTAGAAAAGAATATATGCATAGTAATTATATAATAATAATAAGTAATATAATAATATTTGTAAAACCTTAAAACTTGTTTAAGACGCATTTCAAACAATTGACCGGTAATCAAACACATGAGCTAAAACCACATTGACAATTGCAAAGTGGTCATCATGCAGGAAGAGGAAAGCTCCAACTGTGTCAGAGGAATTTTTTTGTGCGGTACTAGGTATTGTGTATGTGAGAGGACTGTCAATCACACAGTTGTAGAAATCACTTTCAGGGATGGAATGGCTTTTTCCTTTATAACCCACAGAATGTGATTCTGGCCACTGTGCTCACACCATTCAGCCCTTACAATACGCCGAGCTAGATTGAGTTGATTCAAGCGCACTACAGAGGCCAAGTAATGCCCCACAGACCTCCCATACCTCGTCGTTTCTCCCTTTTCTGGGAAGGGCTTTAATCGTGAAATATTTCAATGCATAGCCTGAACATTGCAAGTCACTAAAGTTGAAAAAAAAACAAAAAAAAGCTGGAAGCAAAGAGCAAATAAAATCTGTCATCGATGTTCATGGGACCACATACGTATTTGAGCTGTGCCTTATCACAGGAAATGACATCATTATGACGCTGACTGGCTGATGGCACCACAAGACAGCACAGTCCCAAACCTTTTACTAGTGATTATGAGACTAAAGTTATATAGACTATGTTGCTTTCTGTGTGTCCAAATGGTGTAGTTACAACATCTACATCTATGTTCTATGTGGATGACTCGTAATTCCTTAGACAGGTAGATCAAAAATGCATTAAACAGTAATATTGTATATTGAAATGTTATTACAATTTAAAAAAACTAAATTTAAAATCTTTATGATTAATAAATTTTCACTGTAAATTTATTCCTGTGATGGAAAGCTGTATTTTCAGCATCATTCCTCCTGTCTTCAGTGTCACACGATCCTTCAGAAATTTTTATATTCTGTTTAAGTAACATTTTGTATTATTATCAATGTTTTAAAAAACGGTTGTACTGTTTTATATTTTAGTGAAAACCGTAATGCTTTTTTCAGGATTCTTTGGTGACTTTTAAAAGGTAATGTACTAGAACAACGTTCAATAACATGCAAATAAACAATATAATGACTTCTAATGACACTTTTTGTCTAGTCAACAATTTACTCACCTGCATAATAACGTAATTAAATGATCTTCATTTGGCAGTGGTAATGAGTCGAAGAGCGTCATAACTTGTGAAGAGCTGCGAGCTGAAGCCACCTGAGAGAGTGCAGCACAACTAATAATGCAATAGATAAAAACAGACAGGACTAAATCAGTTCATCATCCTCCTTCTAACAGTCGTCCCATCATCACAGTGCTTAATCTGTCAACTTGTGCTCTGTGTGTGAATGCTGATTCGTTAGTAGTAGAAGAATCTGTCATTTTCTGTTTGTAGCCAGAATAACATAGAAATATATAAGTGTGTTTGAACCAGAGAGGGTTGCCAGATTGTAGCTGGTAAATTCAGCTTCTCCACAACTCTTTCTCTTTTTGTCTAGACTCGCCAAACTCTACAATCAGATGGAAAAACGAATGAGTGCATCAGTTTGGTGAATATGTAGGTGTGTGTGTGTGTACAGTGAGATCAGGAGGTCTTTCCTTTCCACCCACTGGTGAAGGACCTCACTGAAATCTTCTCACACCGCTGATATGGAATACTGCAGCTGGATTAGCATACCATTAGCATATCATTACCATACAATTACCTCAGCACAGTTTGTGTTGGTGTGTACGGACAAGGTATCGCCTCATCAAGAGATTCACGTCCCCCCTCACCTCTTTAACTGATTCTCCATCTTTTTTTCTCTCCACGTCACTCTGTTTTTGTCCTCTGTCTCTCACGCAGAACCATGCTGGCAACAGCAGAGAGAAAGCGAGGCACCGCCAGAGTGATACAGGCACGTTCTTGTCTGCACAGAGAATGGAAGCTCGCCGCAGAGCTACGTGAGTAATCATACCCCTCTCAAAAACAGTGAAGACAAACACACACACGCACACACTTCAGAAATAAACAAACACGTTCTCTCCCAGGTGCTTATACCTTTACCCACACCTTAATGCTATTAAAATTTTCTCCAAAATATCACAAAAAAATACACACAAACAGCCTGGTCTCGATATAACAACCTGGTGACTGGCTGTCAGTAAGTGCTCATACATGCACAAATAGTAAGCAAAACAAACAGAAAAAAATACTATTCGTTACTATCATGATGAAACTGAGATTTTGTAGAGTTTTTACGCCCTGCAGTGTTAGTAACAAACCTGTCTGCAGCCCTCGAACAACGCGTTTCATGTCTCGGTAATAGGTCTGCCTTCTCTAAACATACTTTAGCTTAAAATGCACATCCTTTCCAGAATATAAGTGTCATAAAATAAAACTAACACATTTGTATTCAGCTTTCTGGGCTGAGGAGTCAAAATGCTAAGTAATGTTAAGCATCTCATCACAGATCTGATACTGAAAAATGGGTGGTGTGATTCCTGAAATCTTTACACTAGTCAACATCTTAATCAAAGACGTGATTACAGTTTGCCACAGTGACACATGCTGGGACCATTAAAGTCACGCTTCTAAATGGATAAAGTGATGGATGGAATACTCCATTGAAATATTATCAAATTGCGGCGGGAGAAAACAAAACAAAAACAAAACAAAAAAAATTATCAAATAATATTTAAATAAAAAATCATTTCAAAATAAAAATAATAGACAAATAAACCTTTAATAAAAAAAAAGTACAAAATAGATGAAAAATAAATTGATACATTTTTGAAAAAAAATTATGTAGCATTTTTTTATTATTATTTGGATGAATGGATGCCACATTTGTATTGTTGATCCCAGGTAGAGCTAGAGAAAACAGCCAATCATTTGGATTTACTCGAACACATTAATGGCTAACACAAATCAGCTTTCTTAATTTAAGATATTTTACACTTACGATTTCTGATGAGAATAAGCAAGTTCCCATATGCGTTTAAATAAACATCCTATGATCCTACACACATAAACACACACGTACACCCTGATTGGGGGCAGCGCTGAGCTTTGATGTGTTAAGTACCCGGGGGTAGGTGAAGGTGGGTTTAATGACCCCGTTGATGACCAGGCCACGACTCGTTTGTTTTCCGTCCTCACCAGCTGACACAAGCTCTACACCACAACCCAATCAAAGAGCCTGACTACAAAAGCCTCCCTCTTTTGTTTTCTTTTCAATTAGACTCAATTAACATCAGCCGAAGGAGCAAGAGACTGTGTAAGTGAGAGAGAGAGGGAGAGAGAGAAGTTATTCCTCTTTCATGTTTATTAGAGAGAAACAAGCTGTTCCAAACCTTAATAAGCTGCCTACCTAAACAGGAAAAGACATTCTGAATTTTTCAAATAACATTTCTGAGAAATTTAATGAGTAAAAAGATCTATTGTCAATTAACAATAGTGTAGCAATGTATTAAGCACATCTCACGCAGAAGTCCCTTTCAAACCAAGCAGCTTTCTGTTGTCAACACGGTACATTCGCTTGACTAACTTTAACCCACCGTAAAATCTGCATGTGGAAAGCTGGACTCAAGCAAGTTCTCAAATATGCAGATTCCTATTGAAATTACTATTTTGACCTCAAAATTCACCATTCACTTAGCATAGCATGTATCCGTTTTGGCGAATGCAACTTATGCACATTTTATTCAATACCAAAAAAGGTATTCATTTTAATTTAACATTTATTATTCTATCCAATGTTTGTGTACTACTTTTTTGCTAATGTCCAGCTCTATTGAAATCAATTGTGCGCTTACGTTTCTGTCAGAAGCATTCCAAAATGGTAGACTTAATAGGTAGCGGACTATATATTAGACCGCAAAGTAACTCACAGGTTTGAAACACAGCTAAAACTCACAAAACTGCTTTGTGTTTCAGTGTGTGTGTGTGTGTGTGTGTGTGTGAGTGTGTGTGCATTGTCTGTAACTGACAGAGATATACTATAGTTTGCTTTTTAATTACAAATGACAGTAATAATAGCTTCTACGCAGTAGATTATGTCAAGTGTTTTGTTGTGCTGGCTGATGCAACGTACACATAGTTCCAGATTGTGCATTTAAAACAAAAGCACCGGTATACTAGAGTGCTCAACAACTCTTGGGTTTGAACTTCTACGTGTGAAAGGCTCCCAAAAGGCCCAAAAGCTTGTTTATTTTTTTTTAAGTAGGACATGATAATTCATGTGAAGGGCCATTGGTTTGGTCCGTGACGCTTGCAGCGTCGTGGACATTTGGCTAAGTTCCCACTGCAAACCATTAGCAGAATTCCAGCAATAAACACAATCCAGGCCAAACGGCAGAGGACGGGACGGCGCTCACTCAATTCCATCCACATCCAAAAACATCCCACAGTTAAAAATATCCTCTTCAGAATGTAAAATAGAATTAGGAAGACGGCGCTATACTGCCAGGACTCAGGAACGGCGACTGTGTCAATGTTGCTTAAGCTAAATTAGAGCTCCTTCAATGAGCAAATACACCCGCTCTCTGACACACACACACACACACCTAGCGATTCACTGTCTGTCTGG
>JADLZN010001551.1:0-104977 GCA_018155175.1 Sinocyclocheilus anophthalmus | reverse complement strand
ATAAACACACATTAGCAATATTGCACTGAATGAAACATTCATCTCAATAACTCAAAACTGCTTCATCTTTGCTGTCTAGCCATTTAAATTACATTCATACAGATGCTGTTTTCCAAAGACCTTATTTACATTATACGGGTGAAGTTTGTCAGTTTAGGCCTCACTGACCGTCTCTACCTTCTCTAGCGTGAAGCTCTCAGCAGGTACGGGTGGGGGGCGTGGGGTGGGACTTCAGTGTGCAGCTAATGCAGCCACGTAGGAGTCCCATACTCTGCATTACATCACCAGAAAACTCAGCAGAGCAGATGTTCTTCTTTAATTGAATGAATGTACGTCGAGTGTACATGGTCACAATAAACACATGTGGGCCTTAGGGTTTTCCCCGCCTGTATGTGCTGTTGCTTGAATATGGAAGTCTTGAGATAGTGGGCGTGGGGCTCTCAAACATGATAAGCTCTCTTACAGTGTTACTTATGTTGACGGGGACGGCGCATTAAAACCCTAAAATTGACAGGAGATCACAGAGGAAAGGGCTGACTGGTGTGTCACTGGAAGATCCAAGTATTGGCGTTTTACGCAGGCATATCAGTGATATTCCCAGGTAGGAATCTAGACAGACACATGCGTATACCAGGGTATTAACGTCTAGTGTTCATGAGCCACACTATCAGGGGTATACAAATAACAGAGTTTTAGGACTTAAATGGGTCACAGATTTGTGCATTTCTGGCACCAGCATTGCCTTTACCGGTGACCCCCCAGACATAAAAATGAAGTCCGGGAAGACAACTGCAGTGCACAATCCTAGGGCACCTGTTCGTTCTTAGTTTTCTGTTGGAAACACTGAAGACAAACAGCTACAGGTAAAAAAACGACGACACGACAAACAAATTGAGATGGTGCCATCAGCGGAAACTATAATCGCGTTGTTTTGCTACTAGTAGGCCGTCCAGCAGGTGAGGCACGTAAAGTGCACAAGAACCCATTCGGCATTACCGGAGGACTGCATGTGGTGGTGAAAGGGTGGGGAAAATTGTTAAACGATAACAACCACACAAGGCTGTGTGTTGGGTGTGTGTGTGTGTGTGTGTGTTGGGTTTGTGGTGTGTGGGTGGTGTGTGTGTGGTGGGGGTGTGAGAGGGTGTGTGGGTGGGGGGGGTGAGAGTGGATAGTGTGTGTGTGTGAGTTGTGTGTGGGGTGTGGGGAGTTGGTGGGTGGAGAGTGTGTGAGTGGTGTGTGAGGCGGGGAGAGGGTGTTGGTGTGGGTGAGAGCGAGAGAGCTGAAGAGGAGGGTGGGGTGGGGGGCGGGGGGAGGGGGGGGGGTGGGGTGTAGTGTGGGGGGGAGAGGTGCGAGGTGGTGTGTGTGGTGGGGGGGAGTGTCGGAGGGGGGGAGAGAGTGTGCGTGTGTGTGTGTGTGAGAGTGGGGGTGGGGGAAGAGGAGGGAGTGGAGGGTGAGTGTGCATAGGGGGGGGGGGTGAGTGAGAGGGGGGTGGTGTGTGGGGGAGGGTGGTGTGGTGTGGTGTGTGGGTGGGTGGGAGAGGGGAGAGAGAGGGGGCGGGGGGGGTGTGAGGGGGTGGGGGTGTTGGGTGAAACGAGTGGGTGGGTGGGGGGTGGTGTGGGGGGGGGGGGGGTGGGGGGGTGTGAGAGAGAGTGTGGTGATGTGTTGAGAGAGAGGGGGTGTGGGGGGGTGTGTGAGGAGAGGAGAGAGTGTTGTGTGGGGGAGGTGTGGGGGTGAAGAGAGAGGGGTGTGGGGGGAAAGGAGTGTGGGTGAGGAGTGTGTGGGTGTGGGGGTGCTGTGTGGGAGTGGGGGGGGTTGTGAGGGTGTGGTGTGAGGAGAGTGTGTCGTGGGGGTAGCTAGAGTGGTGTGATATGCTGAGTGTGTGTGTGTGTGTGGGTGGGAGTGTGTGTGTGTGTGTGGGATTTGTGTGTGTGTGTGTGAGAAAGAGTCTAATGCAGAACGAAACAGAAACACATTACTTTCTTTGAAGATTCCATGAACAAAACTATTCATTGTGTAAGAAAATATGACCCAGATTATATTAAATACAGAATCACTTGTAATGAAGAAAAACATGGTTAGTGTTTAGCTTGCTACTGAGAACATAATCATCAATATCACCTAGGGGGGGCAGACGCCCTACACATACACAGACCAAAGTAGGGTACACTTCCTATGGACCTAGGCAAGGTCTCATTCTGGTTGACTCCTTTTGAAACAAGTGGTATTGTGAAAAGCCTTTTGAGAAATAAAGTGACCACACGACATAACCAGGCTATAGACAAGGGTCTGGACTATGTGTCTGATTGTGTTCCTGGGATTGCTGATCTAACCCTGAATCTGGGCTGCTGTATGGGAGCTGTGGTGCGCGGGCGGGGAGAGGGACACTGAGGCAATGGTCAGACAGACCAGCTCAGATCTCCAAGTGATCGGTTATGGCGTTCCACTGTATACAACTTATGGTTATGCGTTATATAGTCCTTGTGTCTATCTGATCCTCCTTAGCGCTGCCATTAGCCTCTGGGGGGGTGTGTAATGAATCTCTTTTCTCCGTGTTTACCACCACTCATGTGGTGACATTCCATATCCGAGACTGGCAAAACGGGTAACATAAGCGGTGCATGCATCTCGGACAGCTCATCAGGTTAAAGCACTTCCTATCTGGACTCCATGACAAACAATCTAAAGACACGCATCAGTACACAATGAGCAATCATCATACGTATATAGTTGCTCAAGATCAGACGGTCAATGGCGTGTTCTTCACGAGGCTCTGTGTCCTCCTCTCACTTCTGCTTTTCATGAAACAACCACTAGACGAGTCCACCAGGTTCAAGCAACCCGATTACATCACGCCCATCCCAGAGCTTCCAAATTGTTGTGGCTGCGTTCAATGGACAGACACGTGGGAGGGGCAAAAACAGTTTAAAAATTCGAACCGTCGTGTTTGTTAACCAAGTGTCGGCTTTTCTAAATTTACATTAAAGTCTATAAATGTGAGCCATGAAATGACATCAGAATGTACATTTGTTAGAGTTTCACACATGGCCAGGGACAACAACATATATGCCAAGCTTAAGGTCGACAACCAAAGTAAGGAGAGGGCAGTTACTCTAACGCTACGCATGTCTGCTTTACTGGTTTGGCCCTAGAGTTTGCGCCACTGACAAAGTATAGTCGATTTTTATGTTATCAGAAGCTTACAAGCAATAAGTACTTTATTTTGCTTATTGTTTAAGGGTTAGGTGGTTGGAGGTAAAGGATGTGGAGAGTGTCCATAAAAACACAAACTCTACTTGCGGATAAAAAAACCTAAAGAGTCAGTCTATTTGTTTAATTAATGTGGACCAGGTAAGAACTGAGTCGAGCAAGATGAACGGGTTCGCCGTTAGAGTTACAAATTGGTCAGGCATCACCGTGTCACTCACAGCTCAGTTGTGAACGGATCCAGGATGAACTGGTCCTCTAAAGAACATGAGCGCGAATGAAGGGGTAAATAAACCCGATTTGTAATTAAGGGGGGTCTCGTTCAAAGCCTAATGACAGATTAACAAGCACTGTGTGTCATTGCAGAACTCAACGGAAGGGTGCCATAAAGAAGGGGGAGGGACACTACTTCATCTATGTTAATGTACTTAATTCATGTTTTTTTAAAGAAAAATATTGAAGAGGGGGAAATGTAAGATAGAGGCGAACAGACATGTTATGGAATTAAGTGTCCAGCTCCTGAACCAGGAAATACATTGAAATGTAAATGTAAAGGCGTGCTAAAGGGAAGAAACAGTACAGGGTGAGAGTTCATGCTATGTGCACACACTCGTTGTACTCCATCAACCCAACGGTGTCACAAACAGATTCGTTGTTTTAAGAATTCAGGGGGGATGTTATCACATATTCAAAGATTAACAATCATTAATGTAAATAAGAACCAAGATGCTTTATGGGGGCGTAATCTCCATTATATTTATCAGACGCTAATTGCTGCTTCTGGTAGAGTATGTGTTCGTTTTTTTGCTGAACTGAGTGGGGAACTGTCTTTCTCTTTAGTCTGTTGTATGCCTACATGGAAGTTTTGCATGGCTGGGTCCATTTCCAATTTCAGTGTGAATAAGAGTCAGTTCCAGGTTGCACCGTCATCGTCAGGAAGCGAGTTCTGTTCTGTTTTACATAGTCTGACTTACAACAAAACTCAGTGAGCCTGAATTGGATTCCAACTCAGGAGCGAAAAGCATCACAAACCAGTAGGATACAGAGGTTGTTATAGTGTTTGCGGCTTGGTGGGAAAATGTCTAAGGCCATCGATAAAGGGCCAAGGCTTACTACAGGAAAAGGCTCCTACACGTCGCAACGTCTAGGCAGCAGCGTAAAGATGAGAGGGTAATGCTGCGCTATGCAGTGTTTTTGAAGAAAGACATGGAGAACAAATCCTTCCTCTGGTACGGAAGGTTGCAATGCAAAAGCGTCTACGAGTGTCAGCAGCTTGATATGCTACATCACGATGGTAGAGGACTGCTTCAGTGCCTGGGCAAATCGTCATGAGATCTGTGCACTACTGCCGTCCATCGCAGTGACAGTGACATGCTGTGTTTCGTCCCTCTTTCCAGCGAGTCACCAGGACCGTTGTCTCTCTAGGTGTCCGGTCATCCGTTCGTTGGACAGCCTGACCCATGGCGCATCTCGGTCCCAGCACACGAGAACAATCGTGCCCCGGGGCATTCACATACTATCACTACTTTCATCACTCTGGGGAGCACTTCTGCTTCAGTATAACTCTTCCACTCGGCCCAGCTTTCCATTTCCACGCTTCCCGTGACACAGACACGGTCATGCGAACGCCTACCAGTAGTGAGATGCATTGATTTGTATCACTGTACAAATACACAGCTTTATAAAGCCAACATTAAAGCAACTGGTAATAATAACATACAGGACAGATTTGCTTCCTGTATATTAAGTGGGTGACTTCTCATTATGCAGTGAAAAATGTCGGCATGATCCATTAAACACTTTATGCATAATTTAGTTTTTTACATGGATTTCAGTACAAAAGAGAAGTGTGTGGAAATGAGGCCAATCAAGAGTCACTGCACCGCACTAAGAGAGGGATGAGGAAGGGGAAGGAGAGGGGGGGAAAAAGGGAAGAAGGAGGAGAAGAGGGAAGGGAGGGGGGAGGGGGGGGAAAAAGAGGAGAGAAAAAGGGGGGGGAGGGGATAAAGGGGGGGAAAGAAGGAAGAGGGGAGGAACGGAAAGGAGGGACTAATCCAATTTCGGGACTACGGTATGTTTGTGGGCTGGTGTTCACTGCAGGAAAGGGGATGCTGACACGAAACCAAGTTGTCTTCTCTTTAAGTAGCAATAATAATGTAAAAACAAGTTTGTTTGTTTTTTGGTCCTGTGAACTGCATTTAAAAATTTGATTTAGAGTTAATAAATTGATCTGTACCATAATGATCAAATATAGACCTAAAATGTTAATGTAGTGCTAGTTATTTGTCTTGAATTGATTCGTTTTTACATTGATTATGAACAAAAATGCTAGTTGTTGATCAGCTAATAGTGAACTCCCGTATTTAACTGGCTGCTAGTACTTACTAATTAATTGAGATTGTTGTCAGTTAATGATAGTTTCCGGGATGTTACTATCGTGTTACTCATTTGTTCCTGTATAGTTATTCATTAATGATGATAACAAGTGCTGCCCTCAAGACTAAATCTAGACCTCTTTAACAAATCCCTTTCTTGCAGACATGCGGAAATATCTTGCATTAACTGTTGTAGTTCTCATGTATAGGCTATATTTGTATAGGATGCTATTATGTCACACTGTCACACATCTCTGTTAACAAGCGATGTATATGTCACAGGCTAATGAGGGATTTTGTTTCACGAGAAAAGTATGCTGGAAGCCTGCACTTCTGCACACATTATGCAAGTAATGGACAATTACAGATCTAAGGAAATGCTTCAGAGTCAGTAAAATGTCTCAGGTTACAAGTGCAACCACGGTTCCCTGAAAAGGGAACGAGACGCTGCATTGGAAGTAGTGCCGCTATGGGAATGTTTCTGCATAATTGCTTCTTGAAACATTTGAAACCAGTCCAATAGCATGGCGTCATCACGCAACAGATGACATCCTAACCAGGAAGCTCTATAAATAGCACCCAGACCCAACAATGTCAACTTCTTGTTCTCATCTTGTAGGAAGACCACTGACAATAACATAGGTGAAGGCTGTCCAGATGCTTCATATGCAAGAGAGATTGCTCATTCTCTGCTTGGATGCTGGGGCTCCTCATCTCACGGACCCAAAGCACACAAACAACTGATCAGCTTTGTGTCACAGCTCTGTGAATGTAAGCATCTGAATGACCTAACTGGGCACCGTAATTAATAGCTTTTCCGGGTCGTGCCGGGGGGACAGGGGTAAATAGTGAGGACCTTAGGAACATACTCCGGACTAGGGTGTAGAAAGACTTCCATGAAACCAGGTGCAAAGTCTAAGCATGATGGGGCAACCGACAGGGCCTAAAGGTCTCCCACTCTCTTAAGAGACGTTACTAAGTTACTAAGATCCTGCAGGAACTCCAGCACTGTACTGTACAATGTTCTCCAACATGAAGTGAAAATACTCCTCGTGGAGGGAGCTCTGGAGTGAAGTATGGGCTCAACAACCTCAGTTGAGAGACTGAAGTCTAATGAATGGCGTCCCGCAGGGGCCAAACCTTAGTTTCTTATGGTGACAGCATCCCTGAAGGAGGCCAGGAGGAGAAAGTGGGGGCATCCAACAAAAAGTACTTGTCCTTTTCCTTAATATTGACAAGTTTTTAGGCAGAGAACCATCAGGGCTGCCGGAGAACAGGCTGATGGCTCTGCCGGCTCCTTGGTGGCCCAGCACAGCTCTTAAAGCTGCATCTCTGGGGCTACTCCCCGGGTCGCCCTCATGGACTCGTTCTCAAAGCTATCGTGTTCAGCAGCCCCGCTTGACCTGTTGCTGCTATAAGCCTAAGCTGGTCTCTTCTCTGTTCTTTGGTGGGTAACTGCTGGGCCTCAGGGACATGCCGTATCCAGTTTTGTGCAAGTTACTTCTTTCCAAACTGTCATAATAGTTATCCTACCTTATAGATTATCTCGTGTGGTTATCGCTTCAGTGTGTTAGTAAAAGCATTCCTTCTTTCCGTATCATATTACTGTCTCAGACTTGTAAATGCGTTACATGACTACTGTTCTCTTTACTTTTTCGAGTTTACTTTCACGCATCATAGCATCCCCCCCTGATTCTAAAGAGGACAAAATGTACTGAGAGTGCATTTAACTCCTGTAGCGAGCGATAGGTTTCGCATTATACTGTGGCTATCCTAGCTACTAACAATGGTAGTTTCATAATTGGAGCCTTTTTTGTTGCTTTCACATCGCTCTCTGGGCAGCCAACAGCGGGGTTTCCTCGGGGGGGGACAGCGAAGCGTCATGTTGGTGGGTTAACTTGAACGAGCAGTGAATTGGTAGTACCCACAGATATTATTTTTCCGTCATTCCATTTGCAATAGTGTTTTTTTGTGACTTTCAATAAAAGGGGGAAAAAATATTAGAGACTGATATCGGTTGTCAGAAGAGAGAACGATGTCAAATTTAACGTCCCTCCCAGAGACGCTTCATTAGAAACACCCTCGCATGTAGTTGGTAACAAGTTTTTTTGTAATTTGATGCAAAGGTTATATAATACATCAATAATAATGTTAGAAATGTACATAAATTTTTTTTAAATTAAAATGCAACAAATTGTGGAGAATTTACGATGCTGATGAGGTGGAACCGTTTGATCACAGTCTTGTGAAAGGGTCCATTGGCAAAGTGAAGGCTCAAGACAATGCAAGAAAGGATGACAACCTGAATCACAAACGATCCAAGTCTGTTAAAAAAGTATGGTAGAGGTAAAGTGATTATCTCGCAATATCTGTGAATAGCTTGGGTCTATTAATATTAGACACAACAGGACTATATGTAAACTCTAAAGCCATGAGAAGATTGGCGCGTCACTGCACTCCACCTCGTTCTTTGTCACGCTCTGTCTTCTTTTCGTTGCCATCTTCACGCCATATAGTCCCCGCTTTTTTCACTGGCCTAGTGCGAGCCGGGGGCGGGGCTACTAGCCCTTCGGATCCTTCGAGCACAGAGCTGAAAATCATCAGTCCCCTATAGAATCGTTGGGAGGGGCTAAACAGACAGTGATGTATAATCGGTGGGCGTGGCTAAACAGACAGTGATGAAGAATCGTTGGGAGGGGCTAAACAGACAGTGATGAAGAATTGATGGGCGGGGCTAAACAGAAAGTGCTAAAGTGGAACTTACAGGATGTTTTTATAGTACACTGACCTCATTTATGTCAAAAGATCAAGGGAATTTTGATTTCTCAGTTCATAACCCCTTTAAGACGGAATCAAACAGAAGTGCACCCATATCACTACTTCTGATGCTTTCTGATGCAGAGTTTCCTTGAAGGGAATCTTCTTGATATGTCTTTCTCAGATAATTGCATGTTATGTATATATACAAAAAAAACTGATTATCACCTTGTATTTATGCATGTAATATTCTATTTTTAAAAATGAGTGTTTTTTTCACTTTTCATTCTAATTGATCAGAACAGATAGAATGATAATTTGTTGCAATAATGACACAGATAACAACAAAGACGACGCGTGAAAATGTTGTGGTCAGATTTAAAGGATATCATCATCACTCTTGAATATCTTTCAAAAAATCTTCATCAGAAATGTCAAACTTGTCAAAGTGATACTAAAATTTCTCAGTGGAGTCAACGTTAGGAGAATGACATTTCGCTTTACTGTACGTCTGAGCTGTGACTTTTAAATCTACTCAAGAAAAGCGAGGGTTACTGGCATGACTGTGTAGTCTCCATTTAGGAAAGCATTATAAGCAGACTAAACCGAAGCTCCTACGCAAAGCCCTTACACTGAGTTGTGCTGCAGCAACTGAAAATAGCCCATGAAAAGCTGCTTATGCAATTGTAGATGTGTGGGGCCCTTGAGAGCATCTCCCCACCGCTTCCAAATCCAGCCCAGCCAGATGAACTATGGGTGCTTACTGGAGCATGTGTGGGAAGAACAAATCGCAGAATTGACTGCAATAAGACAGGAAACGCTTGTGGGATCTGGGACCCAATCATGAATCGAAATAAGATGAAAGTACAAAAAAAGTACAAAAGAACTTCTGAAACATGTGAAGCGCCTGAAGAAATCATCCCAGCATCCAGCAGAAGAGGGAAGCACAGGCCGGTCCTGTGAGAAGTCGTAATAAACCGTAAGGCCAGCCGCTCACCCAATGAGCACAGAACATGACAGCGTTCATTAGCATCACTACACACGTGTCCGAAGGGTGACCTACAGTAAGACGTCTCCTGCAGTACCATCACCACAATCTCCTTCTTGTTTGGATACACTTACATTTTGTTCTTGTTATATGTTGCTTTTGAAATATCTTCCCATGTGGCATAACAAATATATTTTACTGGCCAAAACTAGGCTAAATATATGTTGTAAACAGTGAATGATAAATAATACAGTATATTTGAAGTTTTCTTCATATTTCAAAATAACTCTTGGGGTGGATTTGCCTGGTGGAAGACAGATAAACACTCTCCAAGGCCTTACAGTTATATATATATATATATAATAATTCCTTTCTTAATGTGTCTTAAATGTAAGCATATTGAATGTATTTTCTTGTGGGGGACGTGACTGCAAATAGTGGAGGTGAAATATAGATTTAGTTTTTAGAATTCATTTTTTATTCTACAACAAACAACCCAATAACATGGCTAATCAATGAAAAGTACCATTTAGCAAATATATTTCTTTGTGCACGCTTTTATGTATATTTTTGATACATAATAAATAAATATATATATATGTGTGTTTTACATAACAGAATAAAAGCTTGGTGCAGAGGTTGCAAAAAAATGCATGATTTAAAGCAGTTTTATTCTGAGCTGAAGCTTGTGTTTGCTAGAGCAATAAGTCCCAGCACAAAGCAGAGTGTGTAAACCCTCTCGACTGTGGACAAATCACTGCATACAATCAAAACAACTGCAGTAAATAACCAGCTTAAGATTATTATTAACCATAACTTGAATAATAATTATTTGCAATCTGTACAAGAAACATCTCATCAAACATTGATTATCAACATGAAACTGATTGATATGACAAATTGTATTAATAACCTCATCAGCCGGATGAACTGCTTCGACTAGCGGTCCAAACACACTGAAAACTCCAAAATAAAGCTCTAGTCAGCAATATTAGCAAACAGCTCAGAACACTTGGATTTGAATATACACAGGTATATACAGTAGGTACATAGGAGCTGAAGAAACTGTCACGTTTTTGTTGCTAAATATGACCACACAATATCATATTGTGAATATATAAAAAGATACTCCATTAAAAGATATCTTCTTAAATCACTGAATCTCAATATAATAAGCAGTTGGCCCAGCAGTCTTCAGTGCAGTTTTAATGAGCGTGAACTGTGGCACATGCACTTACAATAACACAAAATGCCTGCTTTTCTTTCTGCCTGCCAATTTATTTCTCCCTGAGCCAGCAGATATATCTGATGCCTCGCCAGCCGCGGCCGTCAGCACACACTTCCAGCATCATTAACACACACTTACTCTTATTCCATTACCTTTTCATTGAAGGGAAGAAATACAAGTTCCCACACTCACGTCAACAAACATCAGTAGATATTTTTGGACACACTAAATGACTTCTGAAGTTTTCACTGGAAACTTACAGCAGTGTTTCATGAAATATGAAATATTCACTGGTTTCTGCAATATGCTGATTGAGCATTTCACTCACTCACTCACACACTCACACACACACAGCCTAATGCATGAGAAACGCACACATATGAAATACAACACACAGCCAACACCTACCATTCTCACTAATTTTCCCTATCTGTTTCCGTTCTCCTGCTTGGGTCTGTTTTGACCCTCGTTTCCCATTCTTCCATTGATTGTGTCATTCTGTTCACCTGTGTCTAGTTAATTAGCCTCGGTTGGTATGTGTATTTAAGTTCCTGTCTGTTCAGTTTCTAGTTTGCTGGGTCTCATCGATGTGTACGTGTGTCACCAGCGTCTCTTGTGTGGATATTATCTTTTGTGGATCTATTAAAGACTGTTAAATCATCATCTTTATCTTTGTGATGATGTGACAATTATATAAATATTTTAATAGAATTCAAATCATACAAAAAATTGGCCTGAACATACTGTATATTTGCTAAAATATGTTTCAAAATATATTTATGTAAATGTCCTCTTTAATAAACCAGTATATTAGTGGCCATTTTTTGAAAGAAAAACAAAAAAAAACTAATAATTATATTTAGCATATTACCTCAAATACATTTGGGACATTTTTGTTTTTTTTTTACTTTTTTTTTTTTTTTTCTTTGCGAATATCAAAAAAGGTGGCTATATTTCGAGTGCCAAACTCATCAGATTGGGTTAAATGATGCCGACACAATGCTCAGATGTACCGAAGGTCAATACGACATTATTCTTCTTGAGATTCTCATTGTCATCACAGCGCTCAAAGAAGTCTCCAAAACAATCGAGCACATGAATCCCAAATTCATAGCACTGAATAACAGGACTCTGGCCACAGAATCAGGTCAAAGAGCCTGGAGGAAGCAGCTCTTCTGGCCGGATAAAACGCTCCAGCACTTCACTTCCAACTCCTCTGGGACCGCAGCACTTTAGCAAAGACAAGCCCAAAGAGCCTTCAAGACTGTGAGGTGAGCCACGGGTCCATTTGAACAGAGCTGGAATCCAAACTAATGGGAATCTCTCTCAGACAGACTCCACTGATGCACCAAGAAGTAAATATGAGTCACTTCTGAGTCCTTTGCACATAAAATGGACCAAAACTTGCTTCAAAATGTGTATGCATTAATGAATGAATGTGAATAGACTGGGGATACACAATATATAACATACGTACAAGCTGTATGAGTCCATGTACTCCAGTGAATACACATCTGAATGCTACAGCAGTGAGACTGGAGACTGTTGAGCAGAGAGCTCAGGCGCTGGTGATTCACAGAAGTGACTGGAATCAATCCTGTGCACTATTAACTGGCCATATGATGTGTAGTCAGCTCTCCTAAAGCTAAAGCTGTGTTTGGAGCAGATAAAAGTGTTCCTTAAACCATCGGTCAACATGTCTACTCATTTGGAAATTTTCTCAAATGCCTGGAACATGGACAACTTCAGATCACATACTGGGAAAGATGTTGTCCTAAATGGGATTTTACAGTTTTTTTTTTAACAGCTTACAGACATTTTCAAAACTTTTTTTTTTAAACTTCACACAGAAATCCAAGAATTGCACACAAAATGCAAAAAGCCTCACATCTTTTGCAAAATGAAGCACTGCATTCCAAATATCATGAACATCTCAAAAGCAAAGATTTGCAAACACCTTTGCCATAATATTAATTCCTGTTAGATCTTTGTGTGTTACACAGAGAATTGTGTGTTGTGTTTTGCAAAAAGTGTTTTTCTGAGTCAAAGGCTGAGAATTAGTGTCTGGTTCTGCAGATCTGGTGTGTGCTTCTGCTGTCTGAGTGTCATGCTTTCAGAAACTGTGTTTTTTTGTGTAAGCAGTTGAGAAAAACTGTAATATGAAAGAAAATGAGATTGGAAATCTCTCAAAGATATTACACAGCTTCTGATCTCTCAGCATTCGCGGGAGAATAACAGAGTCCTCATGCAGATGGACTGGATTTGATATGCAGTGATAAGACTGAGATCAGATGAACTCTTTCCATTTCATTACTGGATCATCTGACCATGATCTAACCCTGAGAGAATGATTCCTGACACACGTGAGCACGCACACATCTGCTGCATATGAGTACACCGTCCTACATGTGTTTCTGTGACCATTTCTATTCAACAAGACTGCTTTAAACATAACCACAACCCTATTCTTAGTCGTGATCATGCTGTGATGATCAGTTTCACAGACTGCATTTAGCACTGAAGCTCAAAACACAGTTAAAGCTTCAAAACCAATGAAAGTCCATTCAATTCTGATCTGTTAGTTACGGCCTTCTTCAGTCACTGAAATCCTAACGAATTGCTTCTTCAGGACAACCAAACTGGGTTATCAAAAGAAAAAAAAATCAGTTTCACAGTGAAGTGACATGACAAATAAGAAGAGAGGGAAGCACTGCTCGGACACGTAACTCAGAGTCCTGTAACACTAGAACTGACAGAAAACTGCCTTAAATCAGTGTGATCGGAGAACAAGAGCGCGTCGGGATCACATACAGAAACCTTCAGTTCCCATTCTGTGGAATTCGTGAAGATAACATTGACCCGTCTGACAAATCACACAACCAAGCTGCAATTCTGCATCAAATGCTAAAATGGTGCAAAGCCTAAAGCAGTGTAAAGCCTGGAGGTGAGTATGGATCAGACGTTGCTAAAAGCATTCAGTGTGTCCAGCAGCAAACACAAGTCCGTTCATTTCCCAAAGGCTGAGCGGAGGACTGTAATGACGCCGGTTTTCCATCAGAGGTGTGCAATTACAGCTCCATTAGTGCTACCTGTTGTGTCGAAGGTCATTGAGAGGCATGTCGTTTTAGATTACAGCCAACGCAGCTTGACTTCAGAGCAGACGAGAATCAGGCACCTCCTTCTGTCTAGGCGTAGGACTGGTCAACAACAAGCACTCGGGCCGTTCGGAGAAGGTGGTAGATATTGTTCCTAGTCGGGCTATCCGCTGTGGACTTTACAAGGTTAGGTGAGTTACATTGACGCTTATGAAGTCCGTACGTGAAGTCAGCGAAATGCGTGGGTTGTCATGTGTTATTTAAGGTCATGTGTTGGTCTCGATGAGATTCATAAGCTTGCCGGTGTGGCGGCTGAGTACGTTAACTTTTTTAGTACGACCCTAGCAAATCTGTTCGCGTTCGGGGGGGTCTGTGTGTGACGTCTGATGGAAACTCGTTTCAAATGATTACATATACAATAAAACCTTGAAATGTATAACATTTCTGTAATCACTGAACCATTATTTGCAACATTTATCTTCAGTTTCAAACGCTGTGATTGTGAATATAAAATTAAATTGCACCACAAGCACATCCTAAAACGACCATGAAAGAAATGCTCTGCTGGCTCAAGAAGCGTTAGGACGAAGCTTCATTCATTCATTCAGAATTGTATATTGTAACAAAAAATATTTACATATTTATATTGCTAAAAATTATTATGTTTAGGTTTGAAGACAGGCTTAGGTATCTAAAAATATATCTACAGAATGGTTACAAAATATATGAAACTTCTATAAAGAGAACAGTCCAGAGAGAGAAGAGCGCCCTTGATAAATGCGCTTATACATCCATTGAAACACAAGTGAATATTTGCTTCTAATATAAAACGAGGCAATGTGCCACGGAAGGCTGTGTTACTGTGATTTTACCATGGCAAACAGGTAATGTTAGGCCCAACCTTGAGCTGCAATGACAGAGCTAAACACTAGACTGTATTTAAGAACACCAAATGAAGCAACATTACATAAAGCAGTGTTAAACCAGACTGTAAATGTGACTGAATCCAGAGCCAGTGTCAGACTCTACGAGTCTCTCTGGGATTTGACTTCCATTGCCTGTAGATTAATTACATCCCCTCCTCATGTAAATTAGATTTCATGACAATAAAGTTTGTATTAATTCTCAATGGCACGCTCCCCATATAATTTATGGCCGTTATTAAAAACGAATGCCTGTGTCGTTTCCCAGAAATGCACTTGGGTTGCAGGTTGAAGCCCAGTAGTAGTGCAACAACCTTTCATTGACTGACATCTCATCAGCAAGGTTACATTCATGTCAGATGAAACTCCGTGCACAGGATGTGTCCGTGTTTGGGTGAATTTTTTTTTTTCTGTTCTCCGTTCGTGCCATATTATCTTTCGCGCGGCGGGCGGCGGCGACTGGGGGGGAGTCTGTCAGTGAGGCCAGACAAAGAGCGCAATCATCATCTGTTGTTTTCCATCTCCGCAATAGTCCAGTCTCGGCTGTTGTGTCTGACTGGGCAGCTGGTACAGCTGATGTATAAGTGTACCCTACCTCTTCTCAAATGTCTCGTCGCCTTACAGAGGGGGGTTTTATCCTCATTACATTAGGCGCGCTTTATCTCGGCGCCACATCTTGTTACACAGCGCTATTCACTTCTTTCTCTTCCAACGACTGCAACAAACGGTGCGAAGGGCTCGGCACATGCGTTTAGCGTCAGATGCTTTCACTATTACAACACGAGAAGCTCCTAGCTCGCTGCAGGATCAGATCCGCTATGCGAATGATGATTGACCGCCTCAGTGAAGTTCTTATTCCGAAATTAACGTGCAATCTATTTAGATTAGTTCCGTCCAGTCTATCTCGTCATTAAGTGACTAAATGAGACGGCAGGGCACCATTAGAGGCGCTGGTTATCAGCACCTGCAGTCATACAGAGGAAATGAACTGCGAATTACGGACTGCCTCTGCTGTATCAGGCCTTCGTTTATAATATGTGTGTATATATACAGTATATATATACTGTGTATCACAATATCTCAATATTGTGTCCCAATTTGCGTACTTGCGCACTATAGTCTATGCTTGACACTGAAAGTTCAAGTGCACTTGAAATACTTGAATGATGCATTTAAATAACCGAAAAAAATGTAATTTCATATGTAACATTTGTAGGGTATAACAGGGCTAATAATACACAGAATAAAGAGCTTGCTGACTTTTCCATATGTTAACATGAAATACTTAGATTCAGATGGGAAATATCATTTATTAAATTGGGTGTCCATCTGGCAGATAATCACCATATTTATAATGACCCATCATTTTTGGAAATATCATATTTTTTACTGACATATTTAATGTTACTACTCTAAAGCTATGTTCAATTATTATGGCATCTGCTTCAATGCTTTCAGAATCTTTACTTTTTCAAACAATTTTGTTGTTTAATTTTAAAATAAACATTTAAATGACACTATATTTATTGAATAAAAATAAATAGCACAAGTCTAAAGTGATTGTTTTTGAACAAGTATTAACTTTTATTATTAACTTCTACATTATTCAAAGCGCATTACTTTAGCTGGTGTGTTTGTTTGCCTTTACTCCGTGTGTGGTAGATTTATTTTCACACCAAATCTGTTGCTCCATCATTGTTCAATAAAAACATACACATATATTTCTGCAATCATACATTATTTTTTGAATTAAAATGCAACTTTCTTTCTTTTATGGAGCAGAAATGACGATGTTTTGAAGAGCGTTAGTAACCAGTTTTAGTGACCATTGACCTCCAGTGTATGGACAAAAGCTCTGAGACATTTCTTCAGACATTTACTGAGATTTTTAAAACTTTACTCATGTAAATTTCCGTGTATGGCCACGTTCACCATCAGATCTTTTTTTAGCAGTGCGGTCGGGACGTTGAAGTTCTCCAGAGCTCAAAAATCCATTAAAACACTTTAATAGAGGTCACTTAACTGTACATACAGATAATTATATCCCTCTGCACAATATGCAAAGGCTATAAAAGCCATTGCACTTTAATGGACAAACTTTTAAGTTTTTAACAGCTTTTTGTCAAACTATGGTACAATTACCTGGAGATCAGAGAGCAGTAAGAAACTATAGAGCAGAATCCAGCTCCGTAATAACACTGACCTTACTTTAAAGCAAATATTAATCATGAATTCACAGGCTGTTGAAGGAATCTGATGCATGTGTCACAGCGCATCTAAATCAGGACTTGGACTAATGCATCTGTGTAAGATAAGATTTACTTGAAACATGAAATGTGTTCTAAGAAATATGAATGCAGCACACCATGTCATTTACATTCATTCACAAAAGAGCAATATATATATATGTGTCCCAACATTTCACCAAATTATTGTCACTGCTCGCATAACAATCAACACATCTTGTAATTGTCTTAAATAGTAAGTCTGTATTGATTTTTCATGTTCTTAATTGCACACATGTCAGATGAACATCTGTTGAGTGAGTAATAATCACAGCACAGGAAGAGCAGTTTACTCATCTGTTCATGGAGCAATTAAAATGTAGTCAAAATGAAAGGGAATCCCAAAGCAGACAGACATTAGTGCAAAGTGCTTTTGTCTGTCATGTGCTTCTGTTTACGATCGTATCCACTGCTGTGATGCTCCTCTCTCACACACTGTAGTGCAACCTTACAGCCTAAACTACTTACTTAAACCAGCTCAACATGCTTTCTGTTTCTGTTATATCATTTCAATGTGAAATGATTACAAACATAGTGCTCATAGGAAATCAATCACCAATGAAGTCATTTTAGTTTGGGCAGGAGATTCAGGTAAACGGAACACAGGTAGTAGATAGAGAATTTCTTTCTATTCTTTACATCTCACTTCTAAAAAAGGAGTCAATTGCAAGCCCCATGATCTGCAAAATACGGTCTTTTGCAAGTGACAACTAAAGTGTGAGAAAAAATAACATGTGCTTTTTGCCCACAAAAGAAAATAAAGAATTGCAAAATATAAATGAAACTAACTTTGTTTTCTATTTACATAACTCCTGACATAAATTAAGAAATTACTATCACTGTAAGATAAAAAAAATGAAGCTTGAGTCTTAGACCGTTTTTAATCAAGTATAGTTTATTAAGTTAATTACATTGCTGTATATAAAACTAGCAGTGACTGTGAACTAACGTAAAGAAAGAATGCTTCTGTGTGCTGGCGTCCTCGCACAGGTTAACAGATTTTAAACAAACACATTAATACAGATTTTGTTAACAAAACAATGCATATTTTAATGCTATAAAAGTGTGCACACTGAGAGAAATAAACAGCAGATGTAGTTAGCATGTGTTAGATGCGCGTTATTAACTGCTAGGCAAGACGCTGTCAATCCTCATTTACGAGAGCATGCATGTTCTAATGCTCGTGAAGAAAAGGAAACGAGCCAGCCCGGGGGCCCCGCGTGCCCTGCTCATTAGGGGGGCAGTGGGATCGAAAGTTCTATCACAGAGGCGTGTCCCCAGGCATGTTGTCAACATCAGCCCTCCTCGACGGCCTTGACTCCACCCCCGGCACACCCACCCATGTCAAACATGCCAGAAGGGGTTGATGAGTGCGCAGAAACGGTGGATAGCGCACGGGAAAAAACTTTTATTCGGTGAATCTCTGCACTACTTGACTTGAAAACCGCAAAATCAATTGACAGCGGGTGCAGTAATTAGGAGCAATGTGCCAATTCTAAAAAAAAGAACATATTCCTCATTCCGGAAAATATGTGTTGCCACACGCATGGCTTTTGCGTCTGTGTTTCCTTAGACTTTGCGAGGTCTTTTCTTTTGGTTTTGGTCCCAATTCAATTTTACATTTTTTCTAATCTCGTACTTTAATTTTCCCTTTGCAGTATATGGAAGGACACTGATATTGTCTCCATGCAATAATATTGACTAATAGAATATGTCAAAGTTGCAGCCCACACAAACCGATCACTACCTCATCGTTCTTTAATCCGTCACTCACAGCAAGATTGGCAGATCTCCACACACAGCTTCATTTTGGACGGTCTCACCAAGTCATGTGCTCTTTCGTCTTCTGGGATGTTGGATCAGTAAACCAAAAACCTCAAACATATTTGGCCCAGCTGGCATATCAAGTCACTAACTTGCAACAAATCATTCTTCCATTGGATGGCTCGTACGATCAGCGCCGTCAAGAAATGAACTGTGAGTGAAGTAAATCTCTCCTGCCTAGTGAAAATACTCAAATGAGCTGCACTAAGGCGGAGCCCAGCTGAGCTGGCTCCAAATCTTCATTTATCTGCTTGACCTTCTTTCGCGTTTTACTTTTCACCTTTCACATCATTTTAGTTGGCATGACTTGCACTTATCAGAACGCAAAACTGGCTCGGGGTTCATTGCGCCTTGACTCTGACTCTCTACCAGTGATTATAGGTCCATGGTTTTTTGGCAGAGAAGAAGCTGGGCTCCGTCGATCGAGAGCTGGAACGTATTCCACTCTTCAGAACACACTTTTTGGCAGTTTCCAGAGCATCTCCATCTGCTATCCCATCTCAACATCGCTTCAATTCAGCCAATACTCACATTCTGTTTGTGCTATTTACACACAATTAGGCTACTGTTTTTGGTGAGAATATCTAGAACGAAGATCAATATCTGAAAAATTAAAGAGCATTTGTGATAATTTGGGAGTCTTGGGTGTCTGTACAAACAGAGTAAATTTCCCAGTGTTTTGCTTTTACCTTATATGGCAATAACACTGCCACTGTGCTGTCTTTGATCGAGAGTGTTTTAACACCAATCACATAACCTGTAGTTCCAAAAACAACAGTACGTGTTGACTCGGATTGTTTTCAATCTACTCCTCTAAAAGCAACCCGTGACTCATGAAAATACATACTTGTGTCCTGTCGATGTCGTTTCTTCTGCACCAGTGCGTCACACTCATTACACATTTCTCACGGTAGTTTCAAAGGGAAATTTCCAGTGAGTGTTGAATAGTGACATCGTGGGCACGTGTGTCTACCGTTGATACAGGCACTAATGGTTGTGTTTGTATTACATTGCTTCAGGTATTGCCAGCAGTGTTGTCACGAGTTCAGATGTCCGTGAATGTCACTAAAAAGTTTTGTGCGCCTATTATGGATTTTTTGAAAATTACTTTTCATGCAGTTTGTAACACAGCTCTAAGTGAATGAAAGCATTCTGCAAAGTTTTAAATCTGAAAGTGCCCCGTTCGTGTATAAAGTTATTGTCTCTCAAACGAAAGAGTTGATTCTGAATCATTGAAACGAGTCGTTTTTTTTAAAACGAATCCCAAGCCGTTTTGACGTCAACATGAAACATTAGCATTTTGCACGCCCACTTAGTCGTTTCGCGTTGGTCTGAATGAAAATGCAAATTCATTCTTTGCCACTAGGTGCCGCTTTTTGAGGCACTAAAAAACGCATTTCCCCTCCCTTTAACGCTGTACACAAATCAGCACTGCACTCACAAACGCTGCTTAATCAGGCATTACAGGCAAGATTAAACTACATGATACCAATCGGACCAATCACCGCAGATTAGCGTCTCGCAAAGGAGGGGTTTGGAAAAATGAATCGTTGAGCGAATGTTTGGGAGTCTTTGAGAAAGTAAGGTAAAAAATAAATGCATATTATAAGACAATTAAAGTGTTTTTTTATCCTTGCATGCATGTCAACCTGCTGTTGATGGGGACATTCATTACCCAGAATAGGGGCACTTTAATGTTCTATTGTTTTGGAAAATAACAAACACCCTACACCAAACCCAACCTCAAACCCACCTGATAGAGTTAATGAATGCAAAAGTTATGTGTGTGAGTCCCTGGAGCACAAAAGCAGTCTTAAGTCGCTGGGGTGTATTTGTGGCAATAGCCAATAATACATTGTATGGGTCACAATTATATATTTCTCTTTCTTTTACCAGAATTCGTAACCTTGAGCCTTCTCGCCCACAGCAAAGTGCACAATGCTCGTATCATGTGAGCTAAACTGAGCAACAACTACTGTGTTAAGTCAACTTTAGATTGTTCAAAAGTATCAGTTTTTTAAATCTAGCAGGATGTGAAATCATTTTGAAGTCATAACATAATATTGTGCCAGGAATTGTGTTTGAATTACTGTGTGCTTACTTTGCGCAACTTTGGTCCTCTGTAAATCATACCTTTGTGTGAAACGTAATAAATTGTTGGTCTGAGGTTTAACTGCGTTCTAATGGAGTGCACATTTTCACACTGGACTCCCTGCAGTGATAATGTCATGTAATGTTATACCTAGTGACACATGAGAGTTGTACATACTAACCACTCTGGCTGACATTTCATCTACGACAGGGCCTATGCTGCTGTGAGTTATCATCAACCTTCAATTGTGTTGCCGGTCGTTTGGTTTGATGTCGGGGATGGGTAATGTTATCCTCAATATTACAACATGTGATCCGACTCAAGATGTGTCACTTCGGGGTTTGTGTTATTGCAGGAGCAATGACGGTGTAGGATTATGAGCAGTGATCCTGTTTTAATTTAACAAGCAACCTCAACAACACACACACACACACACAAAAAAAACACACCCCAACCCAACATAACAACAAACGAGACAGACAAAGAGCTAAATCAAACAGAGAGAACAAACACACGTAATGAAAAAAAAAAAACACAAAAAAAAACAAACAACACCGTTTCACACTAATCACATAAACAATGATAAGTTAAGGGAAACACATCTGGAGGTAACGTACTGAAAAACCATGGACGAATTACATGATGTACAAAACCTAAAACACTGAGGGTACCGTTTACATGAAACACATACTAATACATAAAAGCTTCCTTGTGTTTTTTTATAGTGTACTCAATACATCTCAAAGACCTTGTCAAAACGATCTCCTGTTCACACGGATCTGTGACCAAACAACTTGAAAACGCTCTATTATCCCATGGCCAGGCCCGTAGCTCTGTCGCGTCACTGTTGCTGCTGCACTGTGTGCAATTCTTAACAGACCATAGTCGCCAACAACCGTTCAAGCACGTATCGACAGAACGGCAGATCTTTATCATATACTGGTAATGTTCTGCCCTGATCCTGAAAATAAACATAAAATAAGTATCAAAAACTCATTAATTCTCACATTCTTTGTACTAGTCTTATATTTCTGTTATGTTCGTAGCTAGTAGACAGTGAGAAAGAAAAATACTCTCACCGGATGTTAACAAGGGCCAAGAGACGCTGAAGACTAAGCCCAAAGCAGGAAAAAACACGGTTATCCGGCAGAGAACAAGCTCACTGTCAATGGTCGAATATAGGAAGACAAATCGAAATATTTGAGTTTGGATGTGGGCTTATATTAATGGAATCCCGTTGCTGCAAGGGAACTGTCTTGAGAACATGTTTGAATGGCACGGACGCATTTCTTCGTCTCCTCTTTTCTCTGTATAAAGCGCCGCTCTGACGGTGTCTATAGCGGTAACAAGGGAAACAGAGGAGATCAATAAATAAATATAAAATAGAGGACGCAGAAGATATAAATTAAAGTAGAGGGTAAAAAAGAAGAATTTTTATTCAAAATGGTATATAACAAAAAAAATCAAAAAAAGAAATTACTGAGTAGAAAGAAGGGAAAAAAAAGGAGTGCTGTTATTCTTCTGGTTCATAAGCGCCACCTGCTGGCAGACAGTGTATTTGTGTCTCATTCAGATCTGCTGTTTTTGGAAATTATACAATCTAATTCAAATGAAAAACGTTGCTCGTGCAACGTGTGTAGCATCTTTGTTTGGATCATGATTAAAATGCAGTGGCTGCCTCTAATTTCAAATGGCTACAGATATTTTTTTTTGTTTAAGGCCAGTTTGTTTGTTATAAAGCAAATAGCCAATCAATAAATTTGCTTAAAAATCAGTATCATTATCAGAATCCAATTTGCTAGTTAAAAAAGAAAGAATATCTGATTCTGAATTGGCCCTGATCGGTGCGCCACTAAAAATTAACATACTAAATAGCTTTTGGGCCCCTAAAATGAATCACTGGCCAAACGTACAAAAGCTTTCTGTTTTCAGTAGAAATGGTGTCGTGTAGAACGAGCCCCTGAAGAAACTGCAGTATACAAGACACCATAATGTAAAATTTATAATAGAGTCCCCTTCAAAAAGTTCGAAGCCGACACAAGTGCATATTCTTCATACGTAAGAAGGATTATGTTACGAACCGGGAGAGCCACTACCCGTGGAAACTCATGTTTTGAGGATTGTGATGTGTTCATGCCTGCTGCTGGATATGTGTGTCTCCATCTGGATAAGAGTGTGTGTGTGTGTGTGTGTGTGTGTGTGTGTGTTAGATGAGAGTCATGAGCGAGATGTTTACTCAGTAACTTCACACATGCCTGTTATTTGCACATCACGCTTTTTCCCATAGGGAGGTCTAATAAGAAGTCTGCAGGTAGTGTCCAGGCTGCGGACACACACCAGCACCCGCGTCACGAAAGCAACACACGCCTTCACAATTCACTCTATTCCCTGCGTGCTGAAGAGTTCATGTGTGATTACAGAGATCTGAGAATAACTCAAGAATACGGCCAGGTCACACTTCATCCCAAAATCAAAAGAAAACAAACATGGACTAAGAATTGAGGGGGGGGTTTATTGCGATTATTGAAAAGTTCTATAATACTGCTGTTAAAATGGTTGCAGTACATTACTAACCGGGAGGAGAACTAATAGGGTGTTCTGAACTGATCTCCAGTTTTGTTGAAATAGCCTAATTGGTTGACGTCAAAAATAATTTGGACTTGAATAAGATCAATTGGTTTCAGATGTTAGCACATGAAGCACATGACATAATAAAACTCCTTTGCTGCCATTTGATGAGAACTAGTCTATTCGATTGGAAAACAGCTATACAAGTGTCTTAAACATCATAAAAATGCATCAGAATGCTTTCATTCAGTTTTTCCTCATTTTAAATAACGTCTGGCTCTGAAGTATTTACACTTTCAGTCACCTCTGCGTATGCTTTCTGTTCCAGTTATTACACGACGAATTAAAATAGAGAAACTATTAGCTTTTCTAATAAAGTGTGTCTGAATAATCCCACGCTTCATTACGCTCCTCGTCACTTCACATTCCTCCGTCTACCGCCAACCCGGCTGAGGAGCAATTTTCAAGACAATGGCCTTGTTGAGAATGTGATGGATGTCGGCAAAAATTAATTATCCAGCTCATTACTGAGTGAGAATAAATCTTTGGCTTTTATCTGGAGACCATCAGAGCTGATAAAAGAGTCACAGCGGGCTTCATCGGGAAATCTGTCAGCTCATCCACGGAGCTCCAGAGCGCACACTACTGAGCACAGAACAGTCTCCTGCTTATAGTTCTCATTCTACAGGGGATTTTACTGAGCAAAAATATTAAAGTACACATCCTCTAGAGTAAAGGTGGGCACGTCAATTAATATACCATAAGTATAATAATATATATAATAAGTATTAATATATAAATTCTCTAAGCTACTATTCCAGTATTGATTCCTCTTAAAAAGTATCAGTATACAAACACGTGGCTGTTTCTGCACAAAAACCCGAAAAATTTAAATGTATTTATATTGTGACGAATCGCTTTCAGATGTTTTCAGCACTTTAGTTAAATGTTTATCAGATGCAGACTTCTAGATTAAACTGAAAGAGCAAAATAACAGCTTAAAGGAAACACTTTTATTTTAATCTGATTTAAACACAATGTTCCTGTAAAGTATAGGATTAGTTTTACATCTATTTGTACAGTTTTAATATATTTGTGCTCACATTTACCTTTGCAATAAATGTGTTATTAATGACCAGAATGTGTGATATAGATTTGCCAACGCTATCTCACAGCCGTGCATATTTTACGTCAGTTGTCTACGTCGTACGCCTGGCACGTCCGACATTGTTTTCGATTTGTCTAGAACCCCATTGACGGTAGGTTTTTGGGCGGGTTCAGCCTGTCATGTCAATTCGTACAAATTCATACGAATTGTGCAACTAGTAAAATATGTACATTTAGCAAAAATCATATGAATTTGTATGAATTAGCCACCTCATAAAATATGCACGAATTGCCGTGAGATTGGGCTGGATTTGCCTTTGAGTGTAATCAAGCTTTTTTTCTTCTTCTAAAAATAAACATTACTTTGGGGGGAAAAAATCTCTAAAAACCTGTTGGTTATGGTCAGTTCCCTTATTATATACAGTGAAAACTGTACCACATCAAGCAGGCTATTTCATGTAAATACATTATCATACAGTAATTGCAGTAAAACACTACTAAAGGCAGAGTTTGTGGAAGTGAATAAGAAATCTACTGATGTTTATTGAATGCTTTATGAATGCTTTATCCATGGAAAACCGGTTCATTTCTCGGTCAGAATTCACCAAACCACGTGTTATGCATGAAAAGGTGCGTGTGCTTCATTTATCTGTGCTTATTTACTGAACACACATTGGTTCCTTTAGTGGTTAATCATAAATCAGAAGTAAATGATGTTGACAGAGCTCTAATGTGTATTGACCGTCTGACTGTCAGCACACTCCACATGAGCTCAGCACACACTTGTGTTTAGCAATCTTTAGCTGCGTCGTGTGGAAACACTTACAAAACACATCGCACTGACCGACAGAGCAAAATATCTGTGAACTAACACGATCAAACTCATAGCCTTCAACACTCAAGTCACACAGACTGCAGAGAAACAGATGTTCACTCCTCAGTCTCAACTTCATCAGCGTGTACATAGTTTCCCATCTGCTACGTTAAATTAAGGCAAGTATCTTTCCCCATCACCAACTACTATTATATTTATGGTACTCTGATTTGTGATGCGTTAACTATAATCTAGTTCTTGCATACTAAACAGGACAGATTGTTTCAGAGAGATTAGGATGCATTGAAAATGTTCGGCTTTGAAATAAACGAATTAATCAATTTCTTCTGCTTTGTCTCTCCATGAATACAGAAGAGAAGGTCATAGGAGGAACGGGGTGAAACGACTCAAATATCCAGACGAACAGATCAAACTCCACCCACAGGAATTACTGAAGTAGATCTTTTACAGCTACAAAAGTAATGCCACCTTAAAGAGTAAAGCTAAAAACAAAGTGAAAATATTAATGAAAACGATAAAACAAAAATCAGAGTTTCTGGTTATAGTATAGTGGGGGGGGGGTCATGCAAAATGCTTACTTTGTAATTTCAAGACAATTTTTAATCAACCAAGACAATTTCAAATTGATATAGACTGATGCCGCTTTCCATAGGCTAATGCAGTTAACCCTAACATGCAGATTCAGAGGAGTCCACAGTATTATTCAGTACTGCTTGATGTGTCTGAAAACGCCAGCACTGGAATGCTTGCAGCATGTCAACAACAGCAGGAATAAAAAATAAAAAGCTCTCACAAATGTGAGTAAATGTTTACATAAACTGAATGTTTGGGTAAAACAGCCTTGGTGAAACTGGCTTCCACTACAAATACCATTACAAACATTACAAACCATCAACTTTTAACCGTTAAAACCATTAAACAATGGTTTTCTGTAGTGTGTTTTGGGACATATTCCATTAGGATTTAGTGCAGGGGTATGCAAGTTCGGTCCTAGAGAGCCGCAGTCCTGCAGAGTTCAGCTCCAACCCTAATCAAACACACCTGAACAAGCTAATCAATTTCTTCAGGATTACTAAGGCTATAGGCAGGTGAAGTATTGTTTCAGGGTTGGAGCTGAATTCTTCAGGACTGCGGCTCTCTAGGACCGAACTTGTAACCCTGGTTGTGGTTTTAACAAGCCACCCAATAGAGGTAAACAATACTAGTATAGACCAACAGGGGACCATTACCAGCTTCCCATTAAAACCATTACAAATTTGAGATAAAACCAATTCCTTGGTCGCTTGATTTGTGTCGTCTCAACAGGAACCAAATTGCGTTCCTTTCCTGCAGTCAAACAAATCAAAAAAGAGCCAATGATAACAAGGGCTATAGCAAGTCTCAGTTTAGCGTACCGGCAGTAAGTAGAAGGTGTTTATTTTCTATAATAATAAAAGAACAAATATATAGCAATCTGAAATAATAGGAAAATGCCGTGTTAGTTTTGTTGTTGTTTTTAAGAAAACAAGCAGTTAGTAACTTAATAGAGTGCAAGTCTAAAAGGGGCAATTTTGTTTTTAAACAATATAATTAGAATACAGGTTGCTAGAGTTAGAGGGTCAAATAAAGAGATGTGTTTTTAGTCGTTTCTTGAAAATGGCTAAGGACTCAGCTGCTCAGATTGATTTGGACAGGTCATTCCACCAGGAGGGAACAATTAATTTAAAAGTCCGTAAAAGTGATTATGTGCTTCTTTTTGGGAGAACAATCAAGCGAAGTTCACTTGCAGAACGCAAGATTCTAGAGGCACATAACTCTGAAGTAATGAATTTGGGTAAAGGGGTGCAAATTCATATATAATATGGATCATTTAAATGTATCACTGCACTGCGTATTTCAGTAACGCGAGCAGACAAACATTTATGGACTATCCTAGTTTCCAGGGTTTTAGTTTGATGCTAAGAGTCTTAATGAAGCGTCCTGATGAACAACCAGAGGATCCAGCAGGAGCAGCTTCATCTCTCAGAGACTGAACAGCAGATGAGCTGCACTATCATGATAAAACATGGATCGACACAGCCTGCGGTGAGAGGATGAGCATGGAATAGTGCCATTATCATGCTGCATCATCCCCAGCATCACTGGAGCAGCAGCTGAGCAGATCTTTAAACAGAGCAGCGGTCATCAAGTGACCGATAGCATCTCCGCATGCAGACGAGAGACGCTCTCAGTGTTACAAACACTGCTTAATTAATGGAGTGATTTTAATAAACTCTCTTAAAACCAGCTATTTACATGAGCCAAACTTGACTTTTTACTTGATGAAGATGACATGTCGTTTTTTGAGCTTGAGAGCTGTGTCGTATTTGAGATCAGCAGTGTGTAAAGATTCTCCTTTCACAGAATTCTCCTCTTGCAAAAACCTTGCAAGAATTCAATGCAAATCAGCTGGGTTAACTGAATTACGTTGTTATTTCTTGATATATTCTTGAGTTTTAGAGCCCCTTCAGCGTCTGAGAGAGACAAATCATCTGCCTTTGGGCAAAACAATAAAGGTGTGTGACAATTTCTGCTCACACGTGCTGATGATGAGGATGAGGATGATGTGTGCGGGGGATTGGAACGACACTGAGATAAATGTGTGTTCTGCTGCTGTCGTGCCCTGTCAGAAGACGAGCTGGAGCGAGGCTATCGTAGCGGCGCATCATTCATCGATGAGGAAGGCTCGTTAGCAGACGAGCTCCTGTCTCAGCTCCCATTATCATGTGACATGGAAAGAGTCCTGACCGTTTACATCCCATGAACGCGTCTGAGTGGATTTACACAAACTTACAGCTCACAGACACTCTTATTTCTCTCTTACAAACTTTCTCCTCCTGCTTGACTGGGAAAAGTTTTCTTCTATAGTCACATCCAGTAGGATTATGCATATCCATCTATAAGAAGCACTTTAGAACTTCTAGTGTTCCAGTTTAGTGGTTTGTGAAAATCTAACATCTGCTACATATGGCTGTGCTGCAATCAATCATAAATGCATCATTAACTCAGTGTTTGATGGGATTTGCACAGTGAAATGTTGAAGGCACTGGCTCTGGTTACATGCATGTACAGTATGCTCATTTTCATAGGCTTTTCATGGTCATGCACAATGGTAATACTGTATGATCAAGAACTAATTAGGGCGGCATGTGTAAGTGTTGTTGTTCTTAACGATTCATGTATAGTAATGAGAGAGCGCCTGAGATGAGTTGAGTGTTGTGTAGCCTTAGGGAGCGTTAGAAAGACACGGCGAGGTCACATTATGCAGGCACAAGTCGTGAAAGCAGAGTCTCTTCTGATTCCACTGCTGTGTGCAGTCTGTTGTTTGCTCTGCAGAGCTGGATTTATCCTGGATATGTGCACAGAAGAGGCTGAAGGGCTGGAGGCTTGAACAAGAGCTCGCTTTCAAACAATCCCACTCCTCCATGAGCTCCAGGCACGAGGCTGACAGAGAAAACACTTTCTGGCAACCCTCCAGAACCTGCTGACCACAGACAGCTACTGCTGCTCAAACACCACAGATCTGCTTTTAGACATTCATGTGGAACACAGAGCAGTGCTGGATCATCTGAGGTCACATTACAGACAGAACTGAGCTATTAATCATTTTAATGATGAAGATTACAGTATCCAGGGAAATCAAATCAACGACTGTGATTTTGCCATAAATGCGCAGCCTTAGTCTGAACAAAATCTGAAGTGACCAGCTCCAGCAGCACTTCTCGGCTCTGGCCTGGAGACCCACTGTCCAGCCCCAGTCAAACACACCTGATCCAGCTGATCGAGGTGTTCAGGGTCACTCGAGAGCTTCAGACAGGTGCGTTTGAGCAGGGTCCGAGCTGAGAGACACTGAACTGCAGTTTATTTGGCAACATCAGGGTCCGTATTCACAAAACATCTTCAGGCTAAAAGTAGCTCATAACTCGCAGATTTAGGAGAAATCTTAAAAATAATGGGCATGTCAGTCCTAAATGTTTGCACTAGGAGTATTTCACAAAGTGTTTGAGCACTAAAACTAGCTCCTAAATCAGTGAAAGGTTAGGAGCAGTGAAGAGGAGTCCTAAGTCACTAAAACCAAGCCACAAACTATCCTAACAGCTGTTGCCGGCGATCTGCCTCAGAACAGAAACATTTTAGTAACACACTGCATTTATTCTTTTTTTGGGCCACCAAACACATACAGTATGTCTCCCATGCAATTTTTGGTTTTGGAGATGTTCTTTGATTATGTCCCACTTGTTTTCATTACATGCTCGCAAGAAAGAACAGCTTTGGTTCTTTTAGCTGGTTTACGTTTGCATGTCTTACTACCAGCCGTGATTATTCTACTCTGTTCATTAAAAGGTGTATTATATCATTACGTAATGTTTAAGAGAAGCACACGTGTAAGAGGCTGACAATTATTCCGGAACATTATATACTGGGTTACCTAGTGACACTTAGACCTGCTTTTTAAATATTTAGTTAAATGTGGCAACATTTTTAAACCTTTATTTGAATATGGCAACATAATATTGCCCTCTACAATATTTCTATGAATACATCTCTGGCAGAGACTATCAGCCAATCACTGTGTGCATAGTTAATGAGCATGCTGACATCATCCACCCCGCTCCTACTCTGAGCACAAGCACATGCAGCACAGCAGAAACAGAGCAGGGCATCACACATAACACATCCAGTGTAGACACTATCATTGACTAGCAACAGGTTCTGTCTGCTTATTCAGATCTGAATGAGTTTGAACGCATACCTGTGACTTTGAGCTCTGTGGTCCGTCTCACAACTCTGCTGCCATATTTGAGTTCACAGGTGTAGTTCCCTCCGTCGTCCTCCTGCACCTCCGGGACCCAGAGGCTGGTGGTGTTGATGATGATGGAGCTCCTCCACTCTTTCCTCTGACACTCCTGAGGAAACACACCACTCTTCACATGTCTCACACTCACTCATTTCAAACCCACTATCCTAAAACTCACCGATGTTTTAAAAAGAAAAATAGGCTTGTTGATCCTGGAACAATGTTCCTCTCAAAGCAAGATGGTTTAAGGCAGGGGTTTCCAAACCTGCAGAGTTTAGCTCAAAAGCTTTTGAAACACACCTGATCCAGCCAATCATGCTCTTCAGACGGACTAGAAACCTCCAGGTTAGTGTGTTACAACTGGTTTGAACTAAACTCTTCAGGTTTAGGTTAGGTCATGTTTAGGGCAACACTGTAAAAAAATTACTGTGAATTTAACGGTAAAAGACTGTAAAAATTCTACAGTAAAAACCTGTTAAATGGTTAACGGTAAGTTGCCTTACTATATACAGTGAAAAACTGTATTGACATACTTGTAATTTTACGGTTAGTATACCGTTTTGGAAGAGAAAAGGAAAAAGAAGGTTAATTTTTGGAAAAAAGAAGGTATAATTTACAGTGATAACCGTAAAATTCCCATCCCAGTATACAGAGGTACATTTACTTTGATGTTTGTTTTTTTTTTTTTTTTTTGGTTTTTTTGATTGAAATAACTTGTTCGGTCTTAGTTTTTCTTATCATGTTTGTACAGAAGAGTTGTATGTTACATCTAATGTGCTGTTTTTTTACCGTAAATTTTACTGATTTTTTTTTACGGTGTAGAAGTTGAGACCGAAACCAAAGCATCCATCATGGTCCCCTCATGCTGTGTGAGATGTGAGCCTGTACCTTGTACCAAGTCATGATAGGTTGCTTGTAGGGTGCGAGATAGTCGTCGATGTCAGGGCAGCTGATCATTTTGCTCTTGGTGACCTCGGCGTTCTCCTGGTACCGAATTCGGCTGCTGAAGCAGAGTCCCTCCTCGCTCTCCTCCACCGTCAGAGACATGGACACCTTCATACAGTACGTGGAGTTTCTGTCAAGACACACCATCAGACAGGTAGGACACCACGGACTCTTATGACATATATCGTTTGACCCTGGAGCAAAAACCAGTATCAAGGGCTTCGTTATTTTACTGCTTGAGAGAAATACATCATATGAAAGCTGAATAAAGCTCTCCATTGATGTATGGTTTGTTAGGATCGGACAATATTTAATTATCTGGAATCTGAGGGTGCAAAAAATCCTAAATATTGAGAAAATCATCTTTAAAGTTGTCCAAATGAAGTGCATATTGCTAATCAAAATTAAGTTTTGATATATTTACGGTTGGAAATTATAAATATCTTCATGGAACATGATCTTACTATCCTAATGATTTTTGGCATAAAAAAAAAAAATCAATAATTTTGACCCATACAATATTGTTGGCTATTGCTACAAATATCCCCCAGAGACTCAACACTGCTTTTGTGCTGCAGAGACACAGATATTAAATCATTGTGCTATGAAAACACTACTCTAGTTTCAGAGCTCAGATTCTCTCAGTGAGCTTTTGTTAAAAACAAAGCTGCCAAAGCGGCACGCTTTCTACTTCCTCCACATTGTGACATCACACTGTGAGTGACATTTGCAATCAGCGCAATCATCTCTCCTCATGATTTGCCTGAAATTCACCACTAAAACAGTGTTTTTTGGCAGAATGAGGGTTGAAAATAGCCACATTTTGAAAACTCACAAGCTCAAGGAACATATTAAAGTAAAATAAAGAAACCCTTTAATATTTACTCCAAAATGTCCACACATTTTCCACATTGGTCGTCAACGCTGCCTCTGAGCATGAGGTGAAGCAGACTCTGATGTGCTGTTGCAAATGTCCATCACGTCACAATGTGGAGGAAGTGTAAAGCTCCTTGTTTTGGCAGCTTTGTTTTTAACAAATGCTTGCTGAGCTATTTTGCAGATTTTGGTAGAGCATCTCTTTGTAGATGTTTCTCTCTTTTATATGTATGAGGGAGAAGTGTATAATTTAGGTTCTATTACAATATCTGAAACCACTTTTTAAGGGGTTTTCTTCGCTAAAGTAAAAAAATAACTAGTCTCTGTGGGCTTCTGTACGTTTGGAAACACTTAATGACATGAATGTGTACATGAAATGATTCTCCCTATTCATTTAGCTCTGATTCTAGAAATCTCTTGCTTTTTCCACACATTCTTTGAATCTGCCTACTGCATTGATTTTCTTTTATTCTGTGCAATATCAGAAGCACAAGGCTTGGCCACAGTGGTAAAACAGAGCAATTACCAGTGTGTTCAATATAAACAGTTTAGTAATTATTAACATCCCCACTGCTCCATCCTTGTCTTTTTCTTTTATCCCACAACGACACCTGGCTGGATTAATTGAGAGCTGTGTTGGGCTTTTCGGTTATGAAAGAATCTGATACCTCCTGTCATAACGTTCAAAGGGAATCAATTAATGATGAAAAATACAGTGGATCTGAAAATGAGAATACATCTGCATACAAACAGAGAGAGCATTTCTGAGAAGGCTGTGCTGAGTTGAAACAAACTGTCTCCCACACACGGGAAGCGTCTCATTAAACACGCACATATGCATATCAGTCAAATATGCAAAACCGTCTTCCCTAGAGGACAGCTTTTCCACAGGAACTCCCTCGATCAGCCATCGTGAGTGAGGAATATTCCAAACAATTCACAAGCCTCACATTTAATTATTTCGGTAACGTGAATATAACACGTTCTCAAACGATCCAGAAATCAACTCAAACTGAATTATTTCGGGGCCAGTGCAGAGTGTCAGATATTGCTGCTGTTACTAGTAATAGTGAAACACACGTGTGCAGACTGATCAATAAAGTTGAGTGATTGCATCTTGTGTGACGTGGATCAATGCCGTTATTTGAGGCCTGAGTCTTCTCCTGTCCCAGATGACACTGAGATTGGACAATGGACCCTCGAAGCTGCTGACCGCTTCAGACGATTCTTTAGTGCTCTCTGAGCCGTTATCAGCCTGAAGAGAGGAAAAGATGCTTCCAGTGTACAGCAGCGACTGAATAAGTGCCATCTGCCCTCCCTTCAGCTGCTAATTAGGACATTAGGCTAGTGTTTGAGCGCTAATGAGGCTTCAGTCGTCCAGTTGTGCTGGAGTGTGTGAGAGCTGTCACTCCGCAGATCCTTCTGACAAATCACAAATATTACAAACCCAAGACTGGAGCTGATCAAACACAATTCACAACATCTCACACAATTTATTTTATTTTTATTTTTGGATCTGTCAACGTAATAAAGACAAAATTCAATTAAATGTAATAACAGTAAATTTAAAAAAAAATGTATTTATGTAATATGTATTCAACCTGTCACTACAGGCAAAACTCCCTGCCTGTGCATGTACAGATAACGCTAATGCCTACACTGTAAAAAATGACTGTGAATTTAATGGTAAAATAATGTAAAAATGCTAGAGTAAAAACATGTTAAATGGTTAACGGTAAGTTCCCCCTACTATATACGGTGAAAAACTGTATCGGACATTACATGTATTGGACATTAATTTTACGGCAGTATACCGTTTTTGGAAGTGAAAAGACCGTATAGTTTACAGTGAATAACCGTAAATTGACATTCCCAGAATTCCCTGCATTCAATTTCAAATTTGATGTTTTTTGTTGAAATAAAAGTTTTTTCTTATCAGTTTTGTATATTAGCGTTGTGTGTTACACCTAATGTTGTTAAATGAATGTTTTGATTATTTCAGTCTCGTGTGTTACCGTGATGGTGTTTAGTGATTGTGTGAATGACACTGTGCACCTTCAATATATGTTATTATTTAAAAGCTGCTTGTGATGGGCCTTGGTTCATCATGTGACTTTCTCATCAACACCAGTTTTTGGTGGTTATCAGTGCATCACAATAGTTCAAAACAGATATTAGTACTTCAACAGGTTGGTATATTAACATTACATCAGTTAATGAAATTACGGTATTTAACTGTAAATTTAAGTTAAAACCGTAATACCTAAAACGTTACTACCGTATTTAAAGGTACTAGCCTATTCTAACGTAAGGTAAAATTCCGTAAGTTAAAATTCCGGCAACCACAGCTGCCGTTTTTTTACCGTAAATTTTACGGAATTGTTTTTACAGTGTATGTGTGTGTCTGCACCCACTGATAGTGTTTATTAGCACTGATTGCATGTTTGTGCTCTGTGGTGTTCATTAGCTGCTACAGTGTAATGCTTAAACTGTATTGAATAGGGCTGTATTGATTGTTGACTGAGAAAGGCCTCTCAGTTCCTCTGCATTACTCCCGTATTCCTGCTGCATCAATGACAGCAGCAAAACACATGGACAAGCTGATACAGTGCATGTCAGTCTGGGGAAAATTAATTTTAATATTGACTGTGCGTCTTCATTTTCACATTAATGGAGAACTGGGCCATCTAAACAGACCACGGCTGCTCAGCTGCTTCTGTAGCTATCAAAGCTACTCTTAGAAAGAAAGTTATAAGCTAGATCAATCAGAAAGGCTTCTGCAGGCTGATGTCGTAGATCAGGGCTGTCCTGAAGACCTCGATCGGCTGCTTGAGGTGTGTCTCATTAGGACTGGAGCTGAACTCTCAGCCTGTCAGAAAACAACCTTTAAAAACGCAGTAAAAACTTAAAATTCCGTAGTTCTTTATAAAACATATATCTATGTTCTGGTGCTCATGAATCCTGCACAGACAGCATTGATTAACCTATATTTTTATTGGCACCCGGTGTTTCTGTGCCATCCATGCTATGGGCGATTGAATGATTTCAGTCTTGGGGATGTCAGTCCCTGACCTAAGCCTGATCTTACACACACAAGCCTGTCGATGGATCCTCAGATGTACTGCACATACCTGCACATGGCTTCACATCTGAAAACAAGTCGGTTTGGAACATAGACAAGTGAAGCATTCTTTGTTACCAGGTTGTGAGTTTGAATCTTGCTTGAATTATTATTATTATTATTATTAATTAAATTCTAAAGCCATTGTCTGGATAAGTAGCTACACCTGTATATCTGTACTTCTGGAATGACAAAATGATCTGCATCATGAACTTTGCATTTGGTCTATTGAGCTACAAGTAGATGCTTGAAAGCCTGGAATGTTTGTTAAATTCACTCAAGCTATCACTAAACTTGGATCAACCATTTAACCAACTATTTAGCTGGGTTTAGAGTGTAGTCCCATTCTCATTCAAATGGTGGCGGTGCATCAAGAAAATAATCAGCGGTTTGTCACTAACACACTATCATCCAGGGATTTCCCTGGCCGGTGCTCAGTGATCCTTTTATCTCCTGGAGGGGGAGATATCATGAAGTGAAGCTTCTGCTGTATGAATAGATTGTCTCCCATACCCTAACGCTCCATTTCAGCTCAGTTCATATACCACCTAGTGAGTTACCATCTTGTGTCACTGTCTTGCTAGAGTATGTGGAAGAGGCTTTACAACAGGGGTTTATTCGAGTATCAACTTCTCCTGCAGTGGCAGGGTTTTTTTATTTATTTATTTTGTTTTTTGCAGAGATGAAAGATGGTGGTTTACATCCCATCACTGTTAAGTTTGCTTTTCTGATAACCCTGGTTCCCACAGCCATTGAACAGGTCAGAGAAGCTCAAATTTATTTTGTTTGTTTTTCTAAACTGGACTTATATGCACCATAGGGGTGTGCAGTGAAGCCAGTATTTGTATCTGTATTTGTATCTGTAACAATCACAAAATTATTCGTATCTGTATCTGTATAAGTAGGCGGAGCTTGAACCAGAACTTCGTACAGTTACTTGATAAGACCGTTATGTCCAGAGTATGTGAGCGGAGTGGAATGGAGGGAGGAGCAGATTTTTTAAAAGTCGGAGCATTGCATCTCAGCTTGTCTAACAGACATTTCTTGCTGGAGGAAGAACCATCACCTTCAACTCAACCTGGCTAAGACAGAACTGCTTGTGGTTTCAACAAACCCATCGTTTCATCACAATTTCACCATCCAGTTAGGCTCATCAACCATAACTCCTTCAAAAACAGCCAGAAACCTTGGAGTTGTGATTGATAATAAGGTAAATTTCTCAGACCACATTGCTAAAACTGTCTGGTCCTGCAGATTTGCTTTATACAACATTAGGAAGATCAGGCCCTTTCTTTCAGAACATGCTTCACAACTCCTTGTTCAAGCTCTTGTTCTGTCCAGGCTGGACTATTGCAATGCTCTCTTGGCAGGTCTTCCAGCCACTTCCATCAAACCTCTACAATTAATCCAAAATGCCGCTGCAAGATTGATCTTTAATGAGCCGAAAAGAATGCACGTCACACCTATGTTCATTAATTTGCACTGGCTACCAGTAGCTGCTCGCATAAAATTCAAGGCAATAATGTTTGCTACAAAACCACCACTGGCTCTGCACCCATTTACCTAAATTCAATACTTCAGAGTTATGTGCCTCTAGAAGCTTGCTTTTTGCAAGTGAACGACGCTTTATTGTTCATCCCAAAGAGGCACAAAATCACTTTCACAGACTTTTACATTAACTGTTCCCTCCTGGTGGAATGACTTAATGACCGGAGTCCTTACATCTTCAAGAAACGACTAAAAACGCATCTGTTCCATCTTTATTTGACCCTATAACTCAAACACTCTCTATTCTAATTCTATTCTTTATTAAAAAAAACTTGCCCCTTTTAGATTTGCACTCTATTTATTTACTAACTGCTTGTTTTCTTTAAAAAAAACCGAACACTTGCTTCTCTATTATTTTTGTATTCTATCTATTTGTTTTTTTTTTATTTATTATACAATTAACAAAAGCAAAAAAAAAGGCCTGTAACACTAGCTTGCTCTATTCTTGTTCTATTCTATCAGTTTTCTTTTTATTATATAATTTAAAAAAAAAACTTGCTACATGTACTGCGTTAGACTAAATGAGACTGTATAGCCTTGTATATATTGTTGCTCTTTTGTTGGTTTTGATTGCTTCTTTTGTCCTCATTTGTAAATCGCTTTGGATAAAAGCATCTGCTAAATGACTAATAATAATAATAATAATAATAATTTGCCTGGACTGTTATGCTGTTTACGAGTTGGACCTCTGCCTGTTTTTTAACCACACTTTGCACATGGGTCATTACAAGTCTTTGTTGTGTTTTGTAGGTTCAGTGTGTTTGCTCTGTTTGTGTTTGGTGGAATTTAATGTACCTCTGTGAATTGGTTTTTAGTTGATTAATTAATTTCATTGAAACTAGAAGCATATGGACAGGAGAGTGTGTATCTGTGATAACTGTTTGCCGTGCTCTAGGATGAATATTACTGCTCAGTGTAACAAGAACAATAGAAGAACTTGTAGAACTTGTAGGTGTTTCCATTTCAGAAAGGAAAGTCTTTAAATGAATGATGCAATTTGATTTACTAAGGTCTGTGGTAGTCAGTTTACTGGTATTTGTGCTATTATTTAACGTCCAAAAAAGCATTCTGAACCCTTTTTGTGACCATTTGAGACTTTCCACTCCCATCAGCACTTTTATGGGATATGGGCCCTTAATGTGCTGAACTGCTGGCAAGGCGAGGATTCAGAGAACAATAACCTCCGTTATCTTACAGTCGCTGTTTTCGACCAGCGTGAAGAGAGATCACAGATTTATAGAGAGCTGACAGCACACAGTTAATTGCAGGCTTTAAGAGGGGCTGAGATGAAAAGCAGGGATCTCAAGCTTCTCTAAATAGATTCTAGCAATGAATATAGTTCAGGTCATCATAAAATGATTTGCCAAATTCATACATACATGGTTTTCAATTTTACATTTCGTGGCCCATCAAACAGGGCTCATCAGGTGTTGAATGATTCCTGGCTATGAGTAATTTAATAAGAATTTAGTTCCTCTCATATAGTAATACAGTTTTCAAATGTATAAAATGAGTTTAGAAATACCCCGATACCTGCTTCCTACAGTGTAGAGAAATGTTAACATATTAACGTTAACAACATTTACCGAGACTGTAAAACAGGTACAGTAGGCAAACAATAACATGAGGATTTTTTATGCGGTTAAAATTATGTTAATGTTTAATGGTAGTAGAACTGCAAGGCATGATAAATATGAATTAGAAAAGAAAAAAAACATGATTTAAAATAATATGTGATGAAGATTCACACCACATGACATTTCATGTCAACTACCCATAAACCTTCGGAAAAGAGATGTAGGTTTCTATGATCATGTACTCTATTAATGTGTATTAACACCAATCTGTCATTCTGTCAATCTATCATTGCATGTGAGGGTCTAAGAATATACAAGAGTTCACTGGCTTAATTAACTAATCACTTCATTAAAGCACTTTAATAAATGTGTCACTTTTAGCTATGCGAGTCATTTTCATCTATTGTCCCTGTAGGCAAATTAACAAGAGATATAAGGGCTAAAAGTACCGCATGCTTCATTTGAGTGAGTAAATGAGAGAGTGACATTTGTGGCACTCTTACCCTTCTCATCTTAAATAGCTCAATTATGCTGGTCGTATTAAGAGCATTTATGTCAATCCTGATCAATAGTCTATCGGGTTCATCTGTTTTACACATCCAGGGGTAAAGCTCATGTCATGGAGATTTAAATGTCAGCGATGTGCATTGATTGTAGCCGCTGTTGACTGATGAACATAACGGCATAACTTCAGCACAAATGCCACCAGCTGCATTGACTAACCAACTATTTGTTGCTATTCATAATCAGTGATTCAATACAAAATTCCTACCCTATTTTATACTAACGCCTTCCTATAATTGTTACAATTCACTCGGGGAGCAAGAAACGAGGAGTTCTTGAATGTCTTTAATAAATCCACAGGAAAACCGAGAACAAGGAGGACATTCAACACGTAGACCCCCGACCAACACTAACTGAATGGACTAGTGCTTTTATTAACTCAGGGTAATAAGGGAGGAACGAGACACACCTGGGATCAAATTAGCAATCAACATGAGGAAGAAACTGGGTCGCAGGGGCAAAAACACACACAGAATACTCCATAATGCTGGCAATAGTATTATTTTACCTAACCATCCCCTGCAGAACTGGCAGGTTATATTGGTTATCATCTTATATCGGTTCATAGTAGAACGTTTCAGGATATTTAAAAGTTATGGATTTTCCTACCTATTTATGTAATCAAACGAAGTTGCATTAATTGGATATGAAGATCAGTATGAATATACTGGAAGTTTGTTTACTGGATGAGCCGGGGGGATCATTTTTTCTGGAAAACCAATTTGAACAAAATGTGCGCTAATGTAGGGCTTTTTGATATATATATATATATATTATATATATATATATATATATATATATATTAGGCTTAGGACCCCAAGACTCAAACTAATCTCGCAGGACCCTGATTTTACCAAGTGTGAGATGTTCCATGGATCAACAGTGGAGTAACCAATTAAGGTACGAAGAACCAGAGTTTATAGTTTTGGGGACGTTTGACGCTCACATCAGGTGTTTGTTCGGCTTGTACTTCAGCGTCCTTCATCTATATTTACTTATTTAGGGATATCATGGGTTTTTTTAGGGTTATGGTTTAGTTGTAGGGATGATGGTCAAGACACATTTTGGATACAATTGTGATTGTTTTAATTGTTTTTTAACATAGAAACGTTGTGTTTTCTGGGACAATTTTTGGACATTGGTATAGATTCAGTGCGCTATAAAATATGTGGATTTCTAAATGCTGTCTTTCTGATAAAATGTCAACATATCTTCCTTATGCTAATATTCAGCTGTTTTATTGAACTTAACACAGTGAATTATTTCTATAATGCTCCGTCCAATTTGTATTCTGAAGATTTAATAAACAGCACCAGCCATAAACAGACCCAGGCAAAATCATGATGTATTCTCTCCACACGCGAACACAAACACTCACACACAGAGACACACAGACACACACACAGACAGACTCACACACACAGACACACACTCACGCACGTGCACACTCACACAAAGAATGGGCTGTTCAATACGTCCTGCTCTGACTTCATATTTCAATTGTAAATATTTCAGAGCAACACTGTGCTCATCAAGCCACTTTATGAAGATTCAAAGTGTTTCTTGCTTTAAGATTATTAAGAATTTCCTAATTAACAATATTCCCACAACATGATGGCAGACAGCTAAAGTGCACCTGATGGTTCTTTGGAGTGAGCAGTAAATGATATACTCCTCTGTCCTCCAGTTTCATCCCTTCATCCTAAGAGGCTTCTTACAGTTTTGTTCAACTGCTTACACACAAAATCACAGTTTCTGAAAGCTGACACTCAGACAGCAGAAGCACACACCAGATCTGCAGAACCAGACACTAATTCTCAGCCTTTGACTCGGTTTTCAATTTCATAAAACACTTTTTGCAAAACACAACACACAATTCTCTGTGTAACACACAAAGATCTAACAGGAATTAATATTATGGCAAAGGTGTTTGCAAATCTTTGCTTTTGAGATGTTTGTGATATTTGGAATGCAGTGCTTCATTTTGCAAAAGATGTGAGGCTTTTCGCATTTTGTGTGCAATTCTTGGATTTGTGTGTGAAGTTTTGAAAAAAAGAGGCAACGTTTTGAAAATGTGTGTAAGCAGCTGAAAAAAAAAAAACTAAAACACAAAGAAAGGATGCGAGGAGAGGACATGAATAAAGAACAAGGCTGGCAATCAGGCCTGGCTGAGTTTAAGCAGCTGTCTCTAACTATCCTCTTAATTAGCTTGATTGAATTAGAAGGAATTGCTTATTCAAACACTGCCACGATGTACAGTCAGAGTATGTACTGCGTGATGAAGAAGTGTTCACCCCTGAATACGTCACGAGTGGTCAAGTGAGGCACATTATCGCTCACACATGCTCTGAGAACACCAGAAGTGCCCAAATATGATGAATAACGTATAGCATAATATGTCTGATCACATTCAGTATCAATAGTGGGCCTACAGTACGGTAATATTGTTCATGTGTTCGTCTTGTTGCTAGAATGATTGCTTTGCGCACTGTAATAGATTATAAGATCAAAGTAAACGTACAATTTTTAAACTGTTTAAACTGAACTCAAAAGTGTATGTCACGTTATTTATTGGGTAAAGTCATGGTATGGCTGTATATTATTACTAATTATGTCCATCTTGTTTGAACTTGTTCATTTATTTGGCTAAAAGTCGCTTGCTAAGAACTATTTTGCATCTAACGAGCTAATAAAATATTTCAACCTAAAACGTTTTGTCAAATTATTTACTTATTTGTCAAGTATCTGAATAATCTGGGTGTTTTTGGATTGAGTCTTCAGCCCAAACTGAGACAAGGCTCTTGGTTCCCTTTAGAAGTGAACCTGACGCTAAGTCATGGTGTGGATGCTGTGGGAACACCTTCAGTGTGACGGGTCTGAGGCTCGTGTGCAAACACAGGAATCTAGATCGGCTCCGGCGGTTATATGATGTCACTGGTGCACTGGGATGCAGCTTGTGTGTGTGTGTGTGTGTGTGTGTGTTGTGTGTGTGAGTGAGAGTGTGTGTGTGTGTGTGTGGTGGACGTGATGAGGGAGAGATGTGTGTGTGTGTGTGTGTGAGAGACGTGAGTGAGTGAGAGTGTGTGTGTGTGTGTGTGGAGAGTGAGGAGTGCGGGAGGTGAGTGTGTGTGTGTGTGTGTGAGGGAGTGAGTGAGGGTGTGAGTGTGTGTGTGTGTGTGTGTGTGTGTGTGTGTGTGTGTGTGTGTGAGTGAGTGAGTGAGTGAGTGAGTGTGTGTGTGAGAGTGTGTGTGTGTGTGAGGAGTGAGTGTGTGAGAGTGTGTGTGTGTGTGTGTGTGGTGTCGTGAGTGAACGTGAGTGAGGGAGCAGTGTGGGTGTGGGTCTTGTGTGTGTGTTGTGTGTCGTGTGTGGGTGTGTGGGGAGTCTGTATTCCGTGTTATTCAGGACAAAGGTCCCCCTAGGATAGTGAGATTCAATAAATTTTGACCTTGCGTGGGACAGTAATGTTTGGTCCCTGTGGGAAAACAAGATTATTATCTATTTTTTGTATACCCACACAACACACATACAGAAGCGATGGGGAATGTTGTCTTTTAATTTATATTTTAAAAATTTTGTTCTTTCTTCTTTTCAACAAATATATATGCACTCATCAATGATGGGAATCCATGCAAAGTTTAATTAATAACCATTTGGAATAATGACAATGTTCTTTATTTTCGACCCATATGTCCCTCAGTAAAGTTTGATTTTGGCCCTCAATAGGAAATAACTTTGTGCACCTCTGGAGACTAACATCTAAACAGCATTAATTATCTCACTGCACAAAAAAACAGATTAAGTATTGGCACAAAATCATAAAAAAACGTGTGAAATACAATCCGACTATGACCAAGCCGCAATATTAAATATGTTAATATAACATAGAGAACCTTTTATGTATTACATCCATTTTATTAACAATTTCTTTGCTGTTGACCTTACAATGATCCAATTCAACTGCACTAAGAAGCAGAAATGACTTTAGATAAACATTACATTTGTGTTTCATTTTTTCCCTTATGTAGAAAACAAAGGGGTGGAACTTTCTCGCTGCTCCTATTTTCACGCAATCCAGAATGGCAGCACAGCTGAAAGCATTCACTTTTGGTGGGAAAGTGCTTTTATATTTGTAAAAGAAGAACTTTTTTTATTAAAAACAAACAAGCAAGCCCAGCTGAGTTGAGAAAAAGTCATGCAAAAGTAACCTAATGCATTACTTTCCATAAAAAGTACACCTAAGCAAGTTTAAGAAGTAAGGCGATCTAAATGCATTACTTTCAGTACCTATGATCAGATGAACCTAATGCATGTTAATATGCCCTCTACCATTAACAAATTACATTCTATAAGCACACATATGTGTTGTAGCAATAAAATCATAGACATACTACATCTGCCATGTTGGGATTGTCACGTGACTTACAGTAACAGTACAGTATCGGCTGTGTTGTTTTTTTCCATCATTTGTGAATATGATGACTCCTGTAAAGCATAATAATTAGTGCTGTCAAACAATTAATATACATAATAAATGTGCACAGTACACACACACACATATTGTGTAAACAAAAACTTTTATTTTGGATGCGATTAATCACGATTAATCGTTTGACAGCACTAATAATAATTAACTCTTAATAATACACTTTCCATTGTAACTACGGGTTTTCTTCTTTTAAAGGGTTTCTTGCAAGTGGGCCCAGGTATTGTTTTGCCTACTGTTTCATGACTACAGCTTATTCATTCATATGCATTCAGCATGGCCGGCTGCTTTTGGCATATATATATATATTATAGCAGGGATGCAGGCATGTTCAGATGTGCCAGTTGGTATCTAAAAGCTAGGTTCATTACGCAAATGAAAAGATTGAGAAGATTCCTAAAACAACAGTAGGTTGAAAAATATTGCTTCAGCTTGTCAGTCAATGTCAATTTGCAAATGAGGCAGAAACCATAAAACTGGAAAATACATGACATGTCACAGTGAAAACATTTGTCTCGCGTGATGCATAAATGTCTCGACACCTGGGAATCTGTGCTGTCATAGTGACAAAGTAGCAATTTTCTAATATGCAGACAAATAAAATGTACAAATGTAACATTCTATTTATCAATGTTAAAAATATATATTTTTATATATGATATATATTTTTTATTCATGTTTGTTCATAATGCAGTAACTAATGTAATTTTGAGATAAAAAAGTACTTTTCACATAAAAAAAACATATTGCTGGTAAAAAGGAACATTAACTGAGAATAATAAATTAATAACTATTATTAACTAACAAGAAATGAATGAGTAAATAATAGCACTCATTTGAATACTGTAGTTCTCTATTAGCTCCCAGAGAACTTCCTGAGAAAATATTGATCGCTGAGTGCTATTCCTGACCAATCAAAACATGTTTCTTGTTGGCTAAGTGTAGACTAAAATGTTAATATTGCGAAGCTCGTTTGTTGTGGAACCCTGTGTGGTTCTTCATTAATGCTGGAGCAGCAGTCTGAAGTGTTACCAAATGCATTGATAGGTTGTGATACCTAAAGCTTTAACTGATTTGAAAGAGCTGAACACTGTTGTTTGATGAACAGCTGGATGTGTGATAACACGCAGATGTTGTACGTTACATAACAGCTGCTCACGTTTAGTGGTGTGGCTCTGAGACTGTGCGCTTCGTCACTGTGTGTTTTCTTCAGTGCCAGACTTGTTTGCAGCGCCTGGGATAGAAACCATCCTGCAGCAATCAGAGCTTGGAGGAACTAGATCCTGTGCCTTCAGTCACAGCTGCCACAGTCTGTTCAGATGCTTTACACCAGTTGCCCTTCAGCCGCAGCGTGAGAGTGAGCCGTGGGTTTCCTCGAGGTCTTCCTTCAGCTTGCCTCTCGCGAAAGCATAGGTGCTCGGGTGTGAATTAGAGCTGTTTTATATTCCTGCATCTCCGGCTTCTCATTTCAAATATTGTCATCATAAATGTGGAGGTTTTGGGAGTTTGGAATGACACACTATCTACTGTTTTTGAAAGTAGTATGCTGTGTGCCGTGCACATTATGCATGCATTTCTGTCATTTTTTCTGTATATTTCTGATTAGACTGAAGCCAGGAACAACAAATCTACAAGCTTGGAAACAGAGGGTTTTTGTAGATTGCTGACTAAATAAATAAATAAACATAATTACAAATAAATTAGAATAACTGTTTATTAGTACTGTGTTTCTCAGCATGTGATGGGCATCAGAGAGAACGGATTTAAAGTGCTTTTCATTACAAAGTAATTTGTAATCTGATGCATTAACTAACGAACTGACAAATAAATATCTCCCTTCTGTAGCGTCAAACGTAATTAGCTGCTGCACTCTTTTTGTTAGTAGCTTGTAATGTTGCTGACTATTTTTTCACAGTGTTTGCTGGTCTATAGTTGAACTTCTTTAAATGATGTGTAGCTTGTAGTTTGTCAAGCTGGTTTTAAAGTAGTTTCCCCAGCACTGATGAGCAGTTTTTCTCTGTAGCCACTTACAAATCAAAGTTTCAGATGGGTTCAGGTAGCAGACGTGGTGTGGATTATTCCAGCCAGAGGGAAGTGTTGTTCTGAGCGAGCGGGGAGCGCACAGATTAATGCTATTAGTAAACCCGGGACAGCATGACATCGGCTACCTAATCTACAGATAATTGAGAAGTGTGGGAATGCCTTGTAAAATCAAATAACATATCAATTAAAAAAACAGAAGCAAACTCTCTGTTTAAATAGCATAATCATCTGAAACTGGAGTCGGAGCAAGAATAAAACTGCATTCATTTCACAGAAGCACAAGACGACGACATGAGAAGGGCTTCACCCGTGACGCTCATGACTCAAAGAACGGTGTCCCTCTCACAATACAGTCCCAACAGTTCGAGACACGGTTCCCTGAGTAAACATATGACTGAACATGACTTTCTTTGACAGCTGAAAAATAACACAAGTGCACTGTTCAGTACATCGAGCTCTCCTCTAGTCAGCGAGCCTGGTAAAGCCAGTATAAATGGCTTATTTCCCTTCTTCATCAGGTCCGGGACACTGTAACGCACACACAGGAATACACCGGTGGACTCATCTGACTCCTGCCAGCAGCGGTGTGTGTGGAACTGCTCATCACATGCATAAAATAAAACAACAAACACACTGTATTTCCATGGTCTTTGCCCAACTGCCCTAGATTTACAGAGCAGTGTCTCTGGCGCCGACTGTGTGTCTCAGAAAGATCTTGAAAGAAACTACTGCAACCACTATTGAACTATTCTATTTAAACTTGTGTTCTGACTAAATGAGTTAATAACTGAATAATCGACGACTCACAGAGCAGAATCCCAGTAAAAGAGAAAGGTTAAATTTATTCTGACTTCCAGGCATCTGAATATTTACACGCTTAATTGCCCATATTTTAATTGAAGGTATGTCATAATAGAAACAGTATGAATTTAAATTTGAAAAAAAAAAATTGTAATAAATGATTTTCCTCTATTAGGTTGTAGTGAAAGCGAAGATCTCTGAAATGTACATCTAATTCATTGAAATATTAAATAATAAACCCATTCATTAGAATAAGTATTCAACTCAAACACTAGTGGCCCATCTTACCCCAAGGGTCTAATTTTATCTTTTCACTTCAAAATAAAAACATTAAAGGGTTACTCCAGGGTTACTAACCCTTTAACATTGATCCACCAATCCGTCATTAATCAATAGACACTGAAACCTTTGATAATGAACATAATAATGTTGTGTGTGTGGCTCATCTTACCCTACTATAGTAAACCAGGTAACCCAGTGGACACCTTCATATCAGTTTGACGTCAAGACCTGATCAAGATGCTGTAACATCATTTTAAACTCCGTTTGGACAGCAATTTCTTCCAGGGGTAATTGGGAGAAAACTGGTTTATTGTAAATGTAGGCCAAAATGTTTGACGTTCAATTTACATCGAATCACCGTCATGTCAAGTATTTGACGTCACACTGATTTGCATGTTTGATGTTTTTTAGACATCAGCCTGTTGTTTTTCAGCATCTGTGGGTGACGTCAGCTGTGATCCAGGGCTGTGTTAGACTGCAGACTTCAGTGGGCTGTGTGTTTCTCACTGCACACTTGGTTTGAGTTTGAATCGCTAATGACCCACCTGAGCACACAAGTGTAAAATCCATTGTCCTCCATCTCTGCGGAGCGGAACCAAACGGAGTCTCCCTCCTTACTCAGCCGGTGACCCGAGAAGATGATGGGCTCCTCGGAGTCGCCCTTGTTCCTGTACCAGATGAGCCGCAGCTTGGCATTCTGGGCCACGCTGTAGTTGGTGCGTATGTAGCTGTAGAAGAGAGCGCACTTCACCCTCAGCGGCTCTCCGGCCAGCACACGGTACGTCTTCAGGTCCACCGACCAGTCAATACAGCCGTCCACTGCGGAGAGAGAAGACGCATCCATTATCAACACCCCCTCGCTGTCATATGCAGGGCTTACTCTGGGAATAGGATAGATATCTGGAGTCTGAAACATACGCTCAATGCCAAAGAGCGATAACAATGAATCTGAGGCGAAATATAATTGATGCAATGCTGAAAACCAGGTTTTTGTATAGCACTTCTTAGCACACACTGTTTCAATGCAGCTTTACAGAAATCCATCTGAACGTCAGCAAGCCCCCAGATCTCTAGATATGCTCCCTCTTTAGGTGAATGTGGATATTTCCATCCAGCAGGTCGAAATCATACGTCCGGCCCCTTAGAGATGTACTAGCACACCTCTCCATGATATTCAAGTGTCCTTCATGTCTTTTATGGAGTTCTTCTGCTCATCAAGGCTGTATTTATTTGATCAAAAATACTTATTTTTGAAAAATATTGTGAATTATTATTGCATTTCTAACATTGGTTTCCTATTTTAATATACTTTAAGCTGTAATGTATTTCTGTGATGCGCAGCTGTATTTTCAGCATCATTACTTCAGTCTTCAGTGTCACATGATCTTCAGAAATCAGTATAATATGCTGCTTTATTATCAGTGCTGGAAACTGTTGCTGCTTCATATTGTTTTGGAACCCGTGATACTTTTTTTCAGGATTCTTTGATGAATAAAAAGTTAAAAAGAACATCATTTATTCAAAAGCTAAAAGTTTCCTATCACTTTTTTCCATTAACACATCCTTGCTGAAAAAAAGCATTAATTTCTTTAAAAAAAAAACACTGACCCCAAACTTTTGAGTAGTAGTGTATACTGTAACACAACGTTTATATTTTGAATAAACACTGTTCTTTTCAACGTTTTATTTATCAAAGAACCCTGAAATAATTATCACAGGTCCCAAACAAATATGAAGCAGCAACAGTTTCCAGCTCTGATAATAAATCAGCATATTATACTGATTTCTGAAGTTCATGTGACGCTGAAGACTGGAGTAATGATGCTGAAAATACAGCTGCACATCACAGAAATACATTACACCTTAACAAATAAATTTAATTATATTAAAACAGAAAACGGTTATTTTAAATTGCAATAATAATTTATAAAATTACAGTATTTTTTCTGTATTTTGGTTAAATAGATACAGCCTTCATGAGCATAAGAATCTTCCTTAAAAAACATGAAAAATCCCACTGATCCCAAACTTTTGAACGGCAGAGTATGTGCCAGACCTCATAATTGTGGTTAGGGGTTTGTTCAAATGACTGTTAAATAATATAACATCTTTAAATAACCAGCGGCTAAACACTTTTATAAAGGTAATGATCAGAGCGAAGCAACCTCTGAAATAAAAGCAAATGCCCTGCACTGCCCTCAGCAAAGAGCAACAAAGCCGTTTCCCTCTCACACACACAACACTCGCCGCACGCTCACCGCGCTCCAATGTTTCACACTGATAGAAAGATGCAACCCATCAAAGTCACGGCCACCTATCAGCACCGAACGCTGGAATTTATGAGCAATTACAGAGGTGTTTGTGTGCGGATACTGACTCATCACTGCACCCGCCTCCCATCACATAAATATCTCTCACATTCAAAAGCTGCCAGCGCCGATTTATGTCAAGCGCTGTCACAATCACACATTTACGGCATAGATTTTTGTTATATACGCTTGGCCTGATGAATCTCACAGCTGCGGGAAAGATGGAGGGAGAAAGTGATATCACACATGACTGGACAGGAAGAGAGGGTTGATTCCTGAAGGGTGAGAAATCACCCACACCAGTTCACACACACACACACACACAACACACACACCACACACCACACACACTCACACACACCACCCACACACACACCCCCACACCACACCAGACACAGCACCACACACACACACACACACACACACACAGACCTCACTCACACCCACACACCAGACACACAGACACTCCTCACCACACCCACACCACCACACACACACACACACACACAGACACACACTCACACTCACACACACACACACACACACACACACACACAGACACTCACTCACACACACACAGACACTCACACACACACACACACACACAAACAAAAAAACACACACACACACACACACACCACACACACACACAGACACACAGACACGCACTCACACACACACACCCACACCCACACACACACAGACACACACTCACTCACACACACACACAGTCACTCACTCACTCACTCATTCACACACTCACTCACACACACACACCACACCACAAACAGACACACACACACACACACACACACACACACACACACACACACACACACACACACACACACACACACACACACACACACACACACACACACACACACCACACACACACACACACACACAGACACCAGACACACAACACACACACACACCAGACCTCCTCACACACACACACACACACACACACACACAGACACACACACACACACACACACACACTCTCGCGCGCACACACACACACACACAACCCACAACCGCACAGGAAAAACAACACACACACACACACACACACACACACTCGTAATGCAGACTGGATTAATTTGCTCTGCTGCCTTCATGCCATGTGTCTGAAGCAGAAACAGTGTGAAGCTCACAGGTTACACGTTACGTAAACAGGCAGCCATATGTCGCCCAGAGTCATTTCGCATATAATGCGCTTGTCTCGAATGATTAATTTATCAGTTATTGAGTGCAGCACAATGGTGTAATTGGACAGGATACGCCTTGCTTGTCATGCTAATTCGTGTTACACTGCAAGCACATCACGGTAAGCGCCTGAGCGAGGCTTTGTAGCGAATCCTAAACGTTTGCATATGGATGAGGCCGAGGATTGTGCAAAACAGGCTCTGAGAATGGGGCCGGTCAGAAAAGAGCAGACGTCACGCATGCACAGCAAGAGAGCATTAGTGAACTTTTCAACAAAACACCAACTCGAGAGCAAGATATTACTCACGGATTCACAGACACCTCGGATGGCTCGCGAAAGGCCACGTCACATGATAAGCAATCCAAACAAGACACTAGCATTTAGAGCTAGTGTCCCTAGTGTTAAAAAATAACTGCATGAAGATTGTGAGGAGAAAAAATGCATTTGGATTTGGAACAGCATGAGGACAGAAAGGAATTAATGACAGGATTTTTTTTCATTGCTTGTTCAAATGGTGCTGTGATTTTGGGCTCCTAATGTGAAGTCCATCGCGAGGCCCTGCGTCTGCTGCAGTAATAACTGCCTGACCTGCTTCCAGCGCGCCGGCTCACTCTATTATCAAGCAGTACAGCAATTCCAGCTATGAAAGCTGAAGGGGTACAAAAAGTCAATATCAGAACAGCAGCCCACCGAACGCTTTGTGCTGATATGCAATTTCATTGCCGACATGCGTCTGATAGCTTGTTTATAATTCTCCTAAAGTGTGACTGAACAGCTTGTAGTGGACATGTATCTTCAGACAGGAGTGAATGGAGCCGGCTGGACGAGGACGCCCGGGGTGAAGCGGTCTTATCAAAGGCTAATCAATATGGAAATGCAGCGAGGGTTAGGGCACGCCATTGCACCTGTATGCGGGATGCGTTTGATCGACTGCAGCGCAGCGTTGACTCTCCGCAGGCCGTTCATTTGAAGCCTGTCATTGCCATAAAGACTAGAGAGGAGCGTTAGTGAGCTGCTGTCTATGTAGGCAGCTACCTTCTAACTAAACCGAGCCTCATTGGAAACATTCTCCTCAAACAACCTCAAATACTTCCAATGTTACTGAGCTAATGATGAAACAAACTAATGAGTACACAATCTATCAGGTGCATCGGCGGCTTTCATTAAGATTATTTTTATTGCATGAATGTTAACAGTTCATTAATTCACGATTAATTCATTATCATTCAGTACATTAATCCACTTAAGATTCATTGTAGCTTTCAGTAAGTTTCAGGGATGAATCTCATGAATAATGAATGTTTTCAGAGAATGGTTTACTGTAAAAAAGCCTTGCTGCTGCAGAGGCTCACTATGCGGTGTCAACTGGCAAAGAAAAGGACCATTTCAAATAGGAAAGAGGACTTTTAACTCTAAAGGCAAGGAGTAAAAGACGAATATACCTGATTATTAGCCTGAGCTTGAAGCTTTTTACTAGAAAAATAACCCTTGGTAGTGTTGTGAGTTTTGAAGCAGTTGTTCTGAATCTGAGTGAATCTGTGCTGGTCTCCGGTGTGTTGGTTTCTTTTAGAAACAGTGAGATCATGAGGGCATCCAGTAAGTACTGCAGCGACCTCTGCACTTCTGAAAGCTGTAGATGACGGTGTGAACGTTCACGTGAAACAAAACCAGAGCTGGCAGCGCATATATGTGTTTGACAGAAGCTCTATTACAAAACTAGCCTTTTCATTTGCTTCCGTTCCCGCTCACTCATAAGCCACGTCATTCAGTAGTGTCACACCTCATGACATACGAGAGGATTGTTTCAATGAAATCCACAAACAAGCGGTCAGAGAAGTGTAAACTGGGCCTGATTCCCTCAAACAAAAGAACACTGACTGCAGAGTCCAGCACTGATCACACATTCTGTGTCCATGCCTTTCATCCCTCATCATCGCAAATGACCATGTTTTTTTCACTGTGAAAGTATCAAATATTTAAGTAGGTGGTCATCTGTGCTTCTTTCCAACATTTTTAAGTTAAGCGTCTTTCTACAGAGTTTGTCTTCCGCTTGTTCACTGGTGGCTTGAGGCCTATATTCTCTGTAGAACAGTATGTATTGTGCAAACTGCTACAAGCTGGACCTGAACTGAAGGAGTTTCTCTTAGTGATTGTTGTAGCATTTGGACCAATCAGACACACAACTTTTTGTTATATTTAACAAATAATATCTAACGCCCCCTCACCTAACCAAAGGGCCAATTACGAGGGTCTATGGACCCTTCCCCCGAAATGCACCTAACACCTCAGAAAGGCAGAACAGGCCTCTGTTTCCATGGCAACCAATGCTGATATCACTGGTTTTATTGCCTAAAGGAATGCGGGCAGACAAATTCCCTCATTTTCCTCATAAGAAAGACACATAATGCCCAGAGAAATGGACTGTTCTCTAATTAATTCATAGGAAAACCTTTTTGTGAATGAACACACATCTCCTCAGGACAAAGTGTATACCATTACTGTTCTTGTATAATTGTCTTTTGAATTGTATACTGTTTTTTATGCATGTTATGATAGACCACTAGTTAATATAACCTCACCTATATCATGTTTGGTCTCTATGATTTCATCTTCAGATTATCTAATTTAGAGTGCATATTACAATGCTGATACCTATGCAACATATTAGTGTTCTAAGAATCTTTACTAGTTTGTGCATCAACACCCAATCAAATTACATATGCAAAATACCATGCTTAGAAACAAAGGGCCATAAAAACACAGAACTCCCACTTGAGATTCCGGACCTCCCCATTGGGCAAGCCCATCTTGAGACGCGTGAATCTCTGCAGGCTTTAAAAGACCACACTCCATGTGAACCGCCCAGTCGGTGGTTCGGTCAGATACTAAGATGAAGATGTGAGAAAACGCTTAAGGATACCCAAAGCTTTGTTGCCGGTGTTTGGACTGTCCTGCCATTAATCAAGATTCTCTGACTCAAAATTGGTTCTTTCGCATCAACCAACTTCAGCAAGATCTTGCGCCTTAAGATTGCATCAGGAATCTATATTCAGACAGACGAGACTTGCAAGTATAAAACTTAGTCTTATTAATTAATACATTAAATATCAGTTACACCTTTTTAAAAAGGTGTGTTTGAACTAAGAATCTGACGTATACCTCAGGTGTAGATCTGCTGAATATGCAAATGGGTCCATAACTTCATTCCTTATTTCTCTTCTCTGTAATGAGTTAAAAACTTAACCTTTCCTATACAACTGTATTGTGGTGTGTGTGTGTGTGTAGTGTAGTTAGACCAGTTTATGTGTGTATGTAGTATGTTAGACTAGTTTATGTGTTTATGTAGTATGTTGGACTAGTTTAAGTGTTTATGTAGTTAAAAAAACCTTACTTGTATCACACTTGACGTTGTTCATTGTTTGCTCATAACCGGAGTCACTAATCATGCAGATTTACGCTACAAACTTTTGTAGAATTGTACAGTAAGAAAGTTATTTCCCTTAACCAGGAAATTAACGTTCTTAGAATTGACAAGACAGTTGACCCTGAGTGGTCAGCTAAATATCTACAGCGGATCTAAAATATGAATAGTTAATTATAACTAGTTATGGTTAATTATTCATATTTCCTGTCATGAGCTGAGTCGCTACATTGTGCATCAGCAATAGTGAGGAGAAAAGAAAACACACCTCATATGATGGATAGAAAAGAGTTTTCTGTAATGTACAGAATGTAGCCTGGAGTAGGAATGAGACGCCTGTAAATAGCATATCTTCAAAAGATGAGCACTTGCTTTCCTGGATACTGTCGGTCAGTATAACATTTGGATGGTAAAACAAATACTGCACGGTTTACTGGCGCGTTAAACCTGAGATCTCACCGCTGTCCTGTTGGAATAATCCACTAGATTCACGCTTTATCAAAAGCCAACCCAGCTTCAATGTCTGCTCAGTGCTGATGGTCCACTCAGCAGCTGCCTCTGGTTTGATTGTGTTTAATGGGAGCTGATCATATTCTTCTCTTAAGTGTGTGCTTAACTGGTGTCATCGCTTGAGGCGCAGCAACAGAACAGACCAAAGCCTCATTTTAGAGCTATTATTACATGAGTGGTTTTGTAAGAGGTGTTAAGCGGCGCTTACACAGAGGTCTGACTGGCCACTGGGCAACGGTTCAAACGCAAGGAGCGCAACACTTATTGTGCTAAAATTATACAGATTTTTTACATATATGAGTTCAGTTTTAGTTCAAGAGAACAGCTGCGGTACTGAACTGACCATCAGGGTGCATTTCTGTCATATTTCTCGTAAGAGAACATACCAATAAAACCTGTCAATTGTACATTCCATACTAAATATGCTATACACATATTGAAGTGCATATTCACAAAGGTAACTGAAAGACCATCTGGCCTTCCATAATACACAGCCCCATGTTGTTTTCAGATATGAATTTTTCATTGAAACCATATGATCGTATTACAGCGCCATCTGAAATACCAAATTAATTTCTGCTTTTATAATTATTTTTCACTTATATTCTGTTACAGTGTCATGATTTGGCCACTGGACCGATCAGTTAAATCAGTATCCACAACCACGACGTTATCCAACACTTATGATTGAATGAATAAATAATGCATCAAGCAGTAATAACATGGTTACATAAGCATGCATGAGATCTCATTAGAGCGAGACTGATGAATAATCTACAGTGACGACAGCGCAGGTCTGAAATATTCCTGATCACCAAAGCAGTGGTCATCTCTATGTAATAAGAGTAGGAAAGAATATGCCAGATTCATTTATTTCAGCCTGTTGAATAAATATTGCTGTGTGTTTCAGACTCATCTGTTTGATCCTGTCAATAGCGTTTTGCAATTCAACATGAACTCAATAAATGCACACAGTAGTTAAAGTCACCTAATATAAAGTGTGACCCGAGACTGCTGGATTCTTCATATCACTGCTGAATGTAAACTGCAGTATATAAGCATCCAGCTCTAATCTGCTAAATGCAACTATAAGGCTCGAAGACATTACGATATAATATTTACAGACATTATTCTGTAAAGCTGCTGTGAAACAATGAAAAGCGCTGTATAAATGCATTTGACTTGAAATGAAACTTGCTTCTGGTTGCTCGACAGCACTGGAGCTCAGGGATTCAACTTGAAAGCAAAGCCAAGACAGTGAATTAAGAAGTGAGCTTTAGGTTTTCTGAAGAAAACATGAGCGCAGTTTGCCCGTGTGGTGTCCCACTTATTAGTGCAGCTGTTTAACTGTGAAACCCACAGCAGAGGGACTGAACAGAGCGAGCCACTATAACTCGAGAGAGAGAAGAGGACAAATCATAAGCTCCAGCCGTTAAAATGAAAAAGAGCGTATGAGGTGAAGAAAGAGGAAGACATGACAAACGTCTCTGTGCCACGGGACAATAAAACACATACAGACTCGTCAAAACTTTAAAAAACGCATTTCAACGTCAATGTCAAGTTTCGAGAAAAGGATCGCGTCAGGTAATGAGTTGAATCCGATAGGAGCTGTGAATGTGTTGATGTGTCTGCTCTGGAGTGCTAAGTGATGAATTAGACGAGCTTGTCCTTGTGAATGTTTGCTGATCATTAAAGCGGTGAAGCGGCTGGACACTGACAGACTGAGACACAAGCGCAGAGACCGAGAGAGAGAGAGCGGCTCTTAATGAACTCGCTCACAGCTCAGTGTCATGTTGAGGCTGCTTCCTGGACACTGTGTCTTCCTTCCATGAATCAGTGTGACATTTGCCTCTGACAGCCAATCACACCGCAGCAAACACAGTCAAGCCCTGACATATTACACATATAGAGCCCTAGCAAGGAAGCTCTGAAGCAACCGTGTGCTGTGTGACATTATGAGAGTTGTGTTGCTTCATTTTTAATATGAAATAATATAAGTTCATCGAGTCCGCTGAAAGGATGTGGAAAATTGAAGCAGTTAAAGAGGAGAGACTTAATGTTTAATTTAATAAGAGCAGCACTGATTGAGTCTGTGCTCAGCGTCAGTGTGTGCTTGTCAGTCATCTGTATATTACACATTTATACAAAGACATGGCTTAAATGCATCAATAACGAAGAACATGCGTGGTGGTCTGAGCAGTCAGCTCTGAAGGGAAAGAGCTGTGTTTCAGTGACGGGCGTGTGATGTGTTCTTGTGGTGACCTCAGCTTTGGTTTTTTGCAGCTGTTTTTAAGGTGACCTGATCAGGCTTTGGTCCACCCGGACTGTGTTGCTTACAGGCTTTGAGGTGTTTGCCATATTGGCTGTACCTGTAATACTGGTCAAAGTGTTTACAACAGAAAACAGACTGAGAAAACTATTTCTAAAAGAACATACCGTACAGCTGAAATGCTCATTTCCGTACTCTGCTGTTCTGTATGAATCTCTAAATATTACAGTAACTTCTGTTCAAACTGTTCGGAGAACTGTTAATGAAAACAAGTAGTTATACAGTAGATAATAAAAACTAAATCATACATTACAGTAAATATCCATCATCAAATTGTATTTATTTAGTTGTTTGTTAGTGTGTGTGTTTTAGACTTGCTTCAAAAATGTTGCAGTATGAAATAATTAGTCATGCTGTTCACAGAACTCATCTGTTTGAAATGATTTTGACATAAATGAAGGGTTGAAGGACAGAAGTGCATTAATATCTGTCTGTTCGTGGTGTGATTTCACTGCATCTCTGTCAAAGCAAACAGGCCCCAGAGTTTTTATGACTGATGAAGCCGTATATTAACTCCATTATTTGCCATGACAGCCTGAAAACACCTCTTCATGTGCAATAACATTATCCTTATGCAAAAAAACTGCACTGATAGCATCTAAAATATAAAGCACTTACTTTCACCCACACATAAACCTGTAATAATAAGCAGATATATGTGCAGTCACAATGATGTTGGTTATTTTTAGTATTTTAGTATGGATATTTTTACGCTCTCAACCCCAATCCATTTCTTGACATCATCTACAGTCTTCAAATTAGACAAATGACTTCAGTGCTGCATTTCCAGTGCTTTATTCTGAGTCACAGATGAGCTGATCCTCACACACACGGGACAGAGCTCGTGCTCTACAGGGCTGACGCCACGCGAAGGGTTGAAACCAAAGTCCACCGCTTCAGAAAGTGCCCTGCCACAAGGCCATTACACACAGTGCTCAGAGCTCATCATTCACAGTCATGTGACCCAGCGACTCGAGTTTGAGTTACGCAGAAATGTTAGTAGAATTCAAGCTGTTTTGTTTTGTTGGACTCAGCGAAGGAACTGAAAAATGTAACAGCATTGAATAAGCCGTTTCCATCATAAGATCAGCTAATGTGGCGAATGATGCTGTGCTGCGTTGTCATGGTAACATGATGAGGAGGAAATTATGCTGCATCCAGAGCCTACAGAGACTCACATCACAGACCGTATCCTCACATTTCTGAAGACCTCATTTAGAATCAGTGTGTTAAAGGAATAAATAATGATGACAGAGTGTTCATTTATTTCCAGCCTTGGGTAAAGTGATAGAATCACTCAAAGTGAATAGAGTAAAGCACTCAACATAATGCAGTGCAGTGTCGACAGTCTAGTGAAGAAATGACATGGACACAGAACACTAACCCCTGTGTTCTTATACAGTACAGCTCAGAGCTGTGGATGGCACTCGTCGATTGTGTTTTCTCAGCATTATAAGAGTGTGAGTCCTCGTGTCCAGCTGCCGGCGGTGAGCGTGTGAGTCTGAACTCTGGTTTGGCAGTGAATGAGAGTCAAGTCACCTTGATTCCTGCTGCTTTCCGGACTGAATCCTGCGTCTGACCCGTCACTAAAACCTGCCAGCAACGCTCAAACCCGCCGGACTCGTGAAGGACACAACGCAGCGTGTCTGAGAAATCTACATACATGCACTCATAATAAGCAGATTTTTCTGTGGTAATGGTCTGTTCCCGTGTTTCAGGTTATATTCATATGCGGCAGGAGCTTTGGCTTTGGCTCCTGTTAGCTGGATTATGTGGGCATTTGTGGCACCAGCCTTCAACATGCTCATTAGTTCGGTGTTTCTCTGGAGACAGGTGATTTTCTTCGAGCCGGATCCAGCACCTGTGCCAGACACCCTTTCACAGACCCAGACCTCACGATTCAAGGACAATTTAACATTGCGCTGCATCCAAAACTTCATGATGACGTCAGCCATGTCAGACAGCAGCCGCCTCCATCAACAGTTTCTGAATGCCTCTGGAAAGTGAATCAAGCGGTTGAGTCCAGGATATGAGTTGGTTTAGCAGTGCAGGGCTGGAGGAGGAGGTGAAGAGCAGTGCTGAAGCACACGTCTCAGGAGTGAGCAGTGATGTGATGTGATGTGATGTGAGGAGTGTAATGACTGTTGAGATGCCTGATCAGGGCAAGACTACGCTCACCTGACTTTGATTGGGGGAGGGGGGGGGGGGCCAACTAATGGACAGGCCAAACGCCACACAGTTCTTAATAAAAAAATAAAAAAGATTTATAAATAAAATCCACTTACTCCAGCATGACTGTAGTGCAGCTCTGGCTTTTGTAAAATACTCTCCAAATACATCTGTGACCTCATTACATGAATTCTGCTGCATCGTAGAAATGTTACAAATTTTGTATGATTTGTTGAAATTTATACAACAGTTCTGGTTTCTCACACACTTTCTGGTCCTCGAATTGCTTGGCGGATGAGAGTGCGTTTAGAGTCCAACAGAAACTCCAAAGCTGGTTCACCGTGTATTGAAAGTTGCCGTTTTTCTCACAGCAAGTGTCATGGCGGACGCCTAAATCCACTATAATTAAAAAAAGAATACTGTTTTGTGTCACGGAATGTAGTTTTAAGAGTTTTTTAGGCTAGAATGTACTTGTTTGAACTTCAAATGTGCAGTTTGTTAATAAAGATAATGTCTGTTTGAAAATGTGCTTCGATGTTTTCGGATGTGTGAGCTCCAAAGCATCAGCGGTCATTCAGTGCTCACGAACCCGCAGAGAGAGCGCCTCACCTCAGACAGATCTTCTGGAATTCGCTGCTGGCTCTGATGTCTCTATAGAGGTTAAACATGACATATAATTTGTTTTGGGTAAATCTAACAGGCAGTCTTTGGTCTCATTAATCTATTATTTGTTCCAGAGCAAATAGTTTTGGCTGAGGGCAAAATCTCATCACGTTATAATAACTTCAATGCTGTATATCAGAGCGCTGTCTTTGTACTTTTCTGAATTGTCAGCAACTTTTATGATGTCTGTTGTTGTTGTTTATTAAATATTATTATTCAACAAATAATATTTTAAATAAATAATAGTAGTATTTAGTATTGTGGACACGTGTGGTTTGTGTGTTTGTGACATGATTTTAGTGTTACGCCATTAGATGGTGACAAGAGACTGTTATTATGAGTGAGTCAGCAGTAAAGACCTTTATATTGAAAAAGGGGAAATGGAGTTATTTTTACTTTTAACATAGCTTGTAAGATGCAGCAAACAAATGCACTGAGCAGCGCTGTCAATGGAAATCACCCTTAACAGATGAAAGGATAGTACGACAAAGATATCGCTTTCCTCAGCGGACATTCAAACTAATGTTTTATTGTGAATATGAGATTGATCTGAAGAATGAATGCTGTATCAGATGCAGGTAATCACACTCGCTCAGTCAGTCTCTCTCGACTCTACATAATACAGTGAGCTGTTTATACAGTAATACAATAAGCTTTTAATGAAGCAACTCAACATTCATCTGTTACTAGTTCTAAAATTACGTTTTGGAATTAGTAACGGAGGCTTGGCTTTGACTCAGCTGTTAAACTGTCAACTTTACATTTGAATCTGTGGCGGAAGGAAGTAGTTCTGCACAAAAGAGGGCTTTTAAAGACACTCCGTTGTTGTTCCTAATTTATAAACACACTCATGCCGTCGAACTGTTGTATAACAGTTCATAGACGTGAGATATGGCTGTATATCCACACGCTGTGATGCTGATATACAGCCATATCTCACATCTACGAGTGTGATACTGCTCGTATATTTTTTTTCTATAGATTGGTGTGTGCAAAATTTGGTGTTATTACCAGAGATTTTAAGGTATGGTTGCTAGGTGATTTTGTTTTGGAACCTTCAGAAAACTTTAACTCGGTTTTTCTGAAAACTGACTTTGCTGACTCAACTTGAAACAAGTGTAGCTCTGCCATTTTTGTCCAATTCCAACACACATAAATACATTTGTACCATTTCATAGATATATTTCAGATCCTTTCATTTGAACTTACACATGACCACGTCTATAAAGAGTATTAAAGTATTTTAAGTTATCTCCATCACCAAACATATACATCACCCAAAACACTGCATATCAGAAGCGGTGGTTCATTCAATAGTCAATGAGCATTTAATGTCACTAATTTACTGTAAAACCTTTGTTATAACTTCTTATTGTGTAATCCTGTTGAAATAATTTGGCACCAGAATCACACAGAACAGAATGAAATCATTTCAAATGAAGTAAATGAGTCAACTCTATTGTAGATTTTATGTCAATTCCATACGGTCACTCAGTCAGCAGCTTCCCGACACTGAAAGAGCATTCGAGAAGCTTGTTTCATCACTTTTGAAATCCCATTTGATGCTGTCAGTGGTGCAGAAATGACTCACTTTCATTAAACAACGTTTTAACAAAATTAAATTTTTTTTAACCTTCAATTATTCACATGCAATTTAAGGTCAAGCTGTTAGTCTACTTAATTCATTTTCCCACTTTAAAATGATTCTAGAATGATTAAACATCCCATTAATTGATTTCATAGCATTTTTTTAAAAAGTGGAGTGCACGGTGACTAATTATGGAGTGAAAGTGATCTCAATGGCACAAGAAATTGAGATGTAGCTCAGGCTCTCTGGAGACACAGAGAGAGCACATGAAGAAATACAAAGACAAACCGTAGAGTCGGGACAGAAAGAGAGAGTGGCGGTGAACAGATGACGAGCAACCCAAACACAAGAGTAGAGGAAGGACACAGAGAAGCACAGGAGAAGCTCTGAGAGGAAACAGATGGAGCGCTTCCACCTCCTCATAAGCAGCACACGTCCAGCTCATCCTTCACCCCGGAGCCTACAGCGCTGACACCTCCTGGAGTGCCGCGCCAGGCCAGGCCGGGCCGGGCCTCCTTCACTGACAGCTCTGACACCACAGGGCCCGCTCGCATTATATGCACCTGTGCTGTCTGCACCTGCCACTTCTGTCCCTCGCTGGCCTGATATGAATGACACTCATTATGGTGAGAAGGACTTTACAGCGTGAGGCGCAGCACTGTAAGTGAAGCCTCTGACTGGAGCTCGCTTCCATCCAGCCTCATCCAAACACAGCCCATCCCCACACTCACAGCAATCATATCATTACAAAAGACCATTCCTCTGAACCAAAACAACAACTACTAACACTATGACCATTCTCTGACCATCAATCAATTAATCAATTAATCAATCAATCACCTAAAATGTCTCTTTCTCAACTAGTTTTGGTAAATTAGAAATTGGAATCATTTTAGTAAACTGGATCAAATTACTTCCTGAATACATCTTCATGGTGTCATTGTGAATGATTCACATTCCGTCTGGATCCAGCCCTCACAAAGATCTGAGATGATGCCAACCCTGAAACAACATACTACAAAACTACCAAATTTTGCTATAGGTTTAATCGCAACATTGCTGTTGATTGTTCACCATCTGTGTGATTACATGTCATTGTGCACCAGCAGCTTGTTTAACATCATCTTACTCTCTTGAATTTTCTAGTTCAGGTACTAGACATGTGCGTTCTTCACGGAAATCATTACATGACCGATGATGAAACGTATTCTCTTCAAGGCAAACTCTTTTTTGAGACTCAAATGACCATGCTGACTACCTGAGATTGTTGTAAAGTGGCATAGGTAATGAATAATACAGCGAAACCCAAGTGTGAGTCATTCCTATCACTTCTTACAGACATATCATCACAAAGACAAAAACACAACGTGAAAAAGAACAAGCATTATCAACAGGTGCAATAATTTATATCTAGGCCGTATTAAAAAATGCATTCTGTAGAACAATCCTTTTTAGACAATATTATACCATTTTACTGTTTTTTATATACATGTATATTATAATATAAATGTTAAGCAAAAGACTGATTTTAAAGGCAAAGCTCAACCCAATTTAAGGATAATGCTGCACTGCACAGAGCTCATTCCAACAATCTATTTATTGATTCATTAATCCTAATATTAGCATTTACTAATACAATCACATGTTGCATCTTGTAGCTTTTCCATCTGCAACTCGCACTTGCCAAAAACTGTTGAGGATCAGTGTGGTCTGTCTGTGATGTGTCTGGAAGTGGTTAGGATCAGACGCACAAAGACAGACAGTCCTATCTCATGCCTGTTTTCTTGTTTGCAAGTGTGCAGCAATATTCAATCTATGTCAGATGAGCGAAAAATAGAAATTACATTGCGACAGTGTAATCGCAGTCTTAATCAGATAAAGCCAGACACTTTGATCAGCGTAAAACAGCACTTCAGGCTAATGCATCATTTACAGATCATTTAATTATAAAACAACAACCACAAAAACCCCCCAAACTCCACAGTGCTGTTCTTATAAACCTGCTGCTTGAGAAAGTCTCCACTATCAGACACATGTCAGGACTGATTCGGGAATAAGCACGGCTCTGGAGCTTTTGTTGCTAATGCTAACCCATCTGAGGTCAGAGAGCACTGATTTCTTGAACACGTGTGTGCAGAACACTGGAACCGGTGCGTTGGAAATGCTTTATGTGCACTACAGTTCTTAAACCAGTCTAACTGCAGCTGATTGATTTCTCACAGCTGCTTGTCTCAAAAAGTGGAAGCTGCGTCTTCTGCTCCAGAGTCATTTCATCACAAGCGATTGATGAAAACCAACCACAGCAAACGTAGCACAGTTTGGTCCCCAGTAAAACAACAGAGCTGGAGACGCTGGGGTAGAGTTTGATCTGAACATCTGCATGTCACTTGTGTCTGCTGGTGAACCGAACTATTAATGATCGTAACGTTTATGAATGGCATTCACGGATCTCATTCTACTGTATGTTGTTGACATGTTCCACATCGGCTCTCGGGCTCATGTTCAGTTTAGGAGAGCATGTAAGTCAAAACTGTACAGACAGAAGGCTGGCCTAATGTTACGCTATCCTACCCGAGCATTCCAAGACGAAAATATTTTCATAACAATGCCACTCAAAATGTAAAAATATACAAATATTTTACAAATTAAATGAGGTCCCTTTCCTCCCCTGCACCGTTCACCTTCTCCCATGTTTCCTCCATCTCTGTGCATCTCTGTTGGTGGCCTTGTTTGTCTATTTACATCTACTATCATCACCTGTCTGCATGTGAAACACGATTTTACTCCAATAAGGTGGAAAAAAAAATCGACCATGAATGTAAAGAAATGGAGTTGCTAGTCAGGTTTTCCTAACAAGCAACCATATTTTTTAAAATAAGCCCCAAAAACTGCAACCCGCGACCGGTGATTTTTTAACATGACTTCAAAAAAAAGGAGCCCAAAGTCCCGTAAAATACGCAGACTTGGCAACTGTGGTCCTGGCCGTAATGTCCATTTCTAAAGGAGGAGACATCAAGCCATTTCCCGATGGACAGCTGGCCATTTGTTGTGAGTAGCTTTTATAATTAAGCTTAGTTTATCAATGGAAGGTTCCAGTCCTTGATTCTGATTGGCTGAGCCGCGGTCGAAGCTGTTGTAAATGACGCTACAAAGTAACACACACCTTTGTTTACATTTGTGTGTTGCTCGGCAACCACTTTGTAGCAACCACACCTGTTTCTGAGGAGCTACATTGTTTGGTGGAAGAATACTGTTTTTATTAATATCATTACACTTTATTTGCTCTGTTTTATTTTGTGAAACCTTACTACGTATATGGAATAACGCTTCGCGTCGTGCCTAACAACGCCCCTTAGCTGTTATAAATTCACTGCAAACCACGGCTTCTTGAAGCTTATTGCTTTATTAAACAACTACATACGCTGAGCGATTCACTTCTCCGTCTTGCAGACGCACTACAGTATCTGAAGGATCACGTGCGCTCCAGAAACTCCACTCACACTGTAGTCAGTCATTTGTGTAGAGTTGAACATTTCTCAACTCTGTCATGTCGCCGGACACGTCCACATGCCGTCAACAACAGTCAGTGTCGCTCAGATCGCCGGAAGTCGTTGGCTCTCTATTAAAATGCATGGGATCGTGTTGATTCATTTCATCGGCACTGTGAACTGAGCATAAAAAGATGCTTGCTAACTAACACAAACTGCTATTTACAACTCGACGCAAAGGGAATATACGTGAACACGGTCATGCATTGAAGTGAAATCTATACGACATAGCATTTGCTCTCCTTGTTACAGATTTCTCTCGCTGCAGGTCTGGTGTGGCAGCACTGCACCAAACTCCACGCCGCTCTGATGGAAGGAGTGCCAAGGTGCTCGCATGGCCCCGAGGGGCCGAAGCACAACAGCAGCATCAGTCTTGAGTGACACGGTGTCTCAGAGAGACGGCCTCACAGACGAGTCTGGGAATAAGAGCGGGAGCAGGGCTCTGTCCGTCTGCACGCCATCTCAATGCACACAGTCTCAGCGGACGCATGCGGGAAAACAAACAAGAGCTCATTTAATGCTTCACTAACCTCTCTTAGTGACACCAGCAATCCTGCACTTTCTCTGTCTAACCATTCTCTTACATTGAATCAATCACATAGTATATATATATATATAAACTGGTGGTTTAGTACATAGTAGCTGCATTGATGAAAAACAAAATCACTACAAATATCACAGTGTCTTAGCCTAGATGTTACAGTCACATAATGTTTAATGAGAATTTTCTAATGCAACCGATTACAGTATAAGCATAGAGAGCTAAAACAAGCAAATAGAGCTGGATAAAATCACTTATTCGGGAACTTAAGTGTCTCTCAATGAAAAACGTATAACAGTAATGTGAATTTGAGTCTGTGTTCTTCATGCTTACAGTAACTGACCCACAGACAGTGGAAGAGTATCAGCTGATCAGTGTTTAACAGCTGAAAGATCATTAGTGTATGCAATTTGAAGCTATTGATAAATCTGTCATAGTTTGTTTATTTCTTTCAGTCTTAAAGAAATCAACAGCAGATATATAGGCCTACCGTTCTTCTCTAAAATTATGTTTTGCATGAAAGCAAAGGATAAATCAGTTCATCTGTGTGCACATTTATATAAAGAAAATAATGCGCAAATGTGTGAGAGAGATGGGAACACACTAACTTATGTGTACTACAGTGGGAAACAATCATTTGGCTTACTGTAGGGTTACCTGGACTTCCAGCTGATTCACAGAAGGTGTAGATCTTTGTGTCATTTTCTATTTTCTATTCTCCTCTACTGTAGATGTCGATGAATAGCACACATCCATTTGAATTCAATTATTATTATAAGTAACTTCGGTGTAAAATAAGTGTTTAATTTCCACGAGCTACCGGAGTGTTTCTTGAACTGAGGGCAGGAGTTTTAAATGGCTATGGCAGGTCCAGTAATTCAGGCTTCACGTGGTTCGGTCACTCTTGAGTCGGCGCGTGGATCAGACACAGGCCTCACGCTGGTGCTCGCTCATCATCTCACTCGCAGGTAAGTGCCCTCAGGAAACGGATAAATGTGTGTACAAACCCTCAGCCAATATCCCAGCAGGCTCTGGGAAGCGGGGTGAGCCGCTTCATTTACCACGTTCTTCTTTCGGCTTTGAGAAACAGTCTCATGCTGGGAAACACTCGTCTCTCCTGTGCCTGTTAACACAGCTGAGGATCCAGTGGAATACAAGCATATAAATTGGTTTACTTCGACTTTTAACAACACTGTAAAGATGATTTCATCATTATTTTACGACAACATCCCTGTTTCCATCTATTTAAAGTACCTCTGTTATGCTAAAACTTCTTCATTTTGTTTTGGAGGCCTCCTACAACAGGTTTACATGCATCTAAGGTCAAAAAACACTTTTTAATTTTCTCATAATATAATTATCTCATTTCTCAAAGACTCTGAAATTACTCGTTTGAAGATTCAATTTCTCTAAACCCCTCCTTTACATGAGCCTACGCTGCTCTGATTGGCTAGATGGCACAGTCTGTTCTGATTGGTCTACTGCTTACAGCACATGATGGAAAAGAAACGCCCATTACAATATCTGAATGTCAGCTCGGGAGGCTTCCTCAATCCTCAGCCATTATAAACATCATAATGACAGTGATCATGGTGTTGATTTTACCATATCAATTTGAGTATAAAATATGATCAACAATAATGAATCAGAAACCCTCCACCTTCCCCAGCTCCACCTGTCTAGATCTTCTACGGGCTAGCAAACTGTAGTTCTTCACAGTGTAAGCAGCAGCTGATAGTGTTTCTGGAGACACACCAACAGTACACATTTCATTTGTCTCCATTATCTGACTCTTACATTTCAGGAAATCACATACTTCCCTACTAAATAGTAGGAGAAAAACAGTGTGCGACAGAAGAATTATGTCTGAATTCACAGTAGGAAAAAAACTCCCAGATGACCTACTACTTCTGGATTTGTCTACTTACGCCGTGTGCATACAATATACTCTTCACCATCCCATGAGGCCATGGGAGAGGAATTATGAATGACAGTGATGCAGCGCAACTAATGCTGGTATATCACATGATATGACGGATGTAATACTACACAGTGGTTTTTAGAGGTTGTGAAGTAAGTTTTCAAACAATAGTTTCCATATACTGTAGGTATTTATTTGCATTTGATCGTGCTGCGCTTATTATAATTTACTGTATATAGTTTACACACATTCACTTTACACACTTTTAGTTATCCATCTAAATATTGTACTGTCAACTGGCTCACATTATTAAGCAAGCACAAATATTGACAGCATTTAATACATACTTTTTCTATCCTATGCCAAATAAGCTATTCAGTCACATTCCTAGTGCTGTAGAGACAGTTCCAAACACCCAGCTAACTGAGAAAATGTGTTAATACAGGTGCATCTCAATAAATTAGAATGTTGTGGAAAAGTTCATTTATTTCAGTAATTCAACTCAAATTGTGAAACTCGTGTATTAAATAAATTCAATGCACACAGACTGAAGTAGTTTAAGTCTTTGGTTCTTTTAATTGTGATGATTTTGGCTCACATTTAAAAAAAACAAAAAAAACAATTCACTATCTCAACAAATTAGAAAATGGTTGGCCTTGCCAATCAGCTAATCGACTCAAAACACCTGCAAAGGTTTCCTGAGCCTTCAAAATGGTCTCTCAGTTAGGTTCACTAGGCTACACAATCATGGGGAAGACTGCTGATCTGACAGTTGTCCAGAAGACAATCATTGACAACCTTCACAAGGAGGGTAAGCCACAGACATTCATTGCCAAAGAAGCTGGCTGTTCACAGAGTGCTGTATCCAAGCACGTTAACAGAAAGTTGAGTGGAAGGAAAAAGTGTGGAAGAAAAAGATGCACAACCAACCGAGAGAACCGCAGCCTTATGAGGATTGTCAAGCAAAATCGATTCAAGAATTTAAATGAACTTCACAAGGAATGGACTGAGGCTGGGGTAAAGGCATCAAGAGCAACCACACACAGACATGTCAAGGAATTAGGCTACAGTTGTTGTATTCCTCTTGTCAAGCCACTCCTGAACCACAGAAAACGTCAGAGGCGTCTAAACTGGGCTAAGGAGAAGAAGAACTGGACTGTTGCCTGGTGGTCCAAATTCCTCTTTTCAGATGAGAGTAAGTTTTGGAAACCAAGGTCCTAGAGTCTGGAGAAGGGTGGAGAAGCTCATAGCCCAAATAGTTTGAAGTCCAGTGTTAAGTTTCCAAACGTCTGTGATGGTTTGGGGTGCAATGTCATCTTCTGGTATTGGTCCATTGTGTTTTTTGAAAACCAAAATCACTGCACCCGTTTACCAAGAAATCTTCGAGCACTTCATGCTTCCTTCTGCTGACCACCTTTTGAAGATGCTGATTTCATTTTCCAGCAGGGTTTGCCACCTGCCCACACTGCCAAAAGCACCAGAAGTTGGTTAAATGACCGTGGTGTTGGTGTGCTTGACTGGCCTAAAATCTATGGGGTATTGTCAAGAGGAAAATGAGAAACAAGAGACCAAAAAATGCAGATGAGCTGAAGGCCACTGTCAAAGAAACCTGGGCTTCCATACCACCTCAGCAGTGCCACAAACTGATCACCTCCATGCCACGCTGAGTTGAGGCAGTAATTAAAGCAAAATGAGCCCCTACCAAGTATTGAGTACATGTACAGTAAATGAACATACTTTCCAGAAGTAAAATGTTTTTTTATTGGTCTTATGAAGTATTCTAATTAGTTGAGATAGTGAATTGGTGGGTTTTTGTTAAATGTGAGCCAAAATAAAAATGAAAAGAACCAAAGACTTAAACTACTTCAGTCTGTGTGCAATGAATTTATTTAATACACAAGTGTTGGTGAATTCACAATTTGAGTTGAATTACTGAAATAAATGAACTTTTCCACGACATTCTAATTTATTGAGATGCACCTGTATATACTATAAAATGGTATAAAAGTTCTGTAACACATGGGACGATTAAAACCTGTTTGTGTAGTGTACATTCTTGTGCAAACACGTCGGCACTACAATATCACATCACCACCGCTGGATATTGTAGAGTGGGTAACCCGCGTGACTCAGCAGCCTCAGAGAGCTCAGATGATTCAATCATCCACAGCAGCGTGATGGAGAGATGTCAGCCCAGGTCTCAGCTGCATGTGTTTGCCTGTCTAGATTCCATTTAACACCTGTGCACGGTCTGCTGTGGATGGCCTGTGCAGGGGCGAAACCACGACTGATCTCATGCCAATGAAACTGAGACACAAAACAGCATGCCCTTACATGGAAAAACATACTTATCTTCAGCAAATTAAACAAATAAACAGGAGTGGAACTGACTGACTGGTAACTTTACAAGGAACTACAACAGAATATGATTGATAAATTATAAAAACAACTGTCATGTGGAATATATTGTGCATTAAAGAATTCAAAATGTGAAGAACAAACATGTTTGTGACAATTGCAGTTTCACGGAGCTCAAATGAGCCAGTCTTCCACAATCACACGTGTATGAATGAAAGTTAACGGAGCAAAAAAATCTAGTGTGGTCATACCTTTATTATACGAATCTGGTGATGATGCAAACAGACCGTTTACTTCTGAAACAGACAGTTTAACTGATTCACTGAAATTAATCAAACTTTCCAACTCTAGCGCTGTTTTTGCTCCTGAAGTTTAAATCTATTAAAACATGTCTGTCTCAACAAGGACTGTCTTTGGGTAAGGGGCTGTTCACTGGTGCACGGCTCATTTTGGTCAAATTAAGTAAGCAGCAAGGTGCGTTTGTTTGCATTTTATTTTCCGATTTCAATGATCTCATTACCATTCAACCCAGCTTCACTGTTAGCTTTAGTAGGTGAGCTGACTTCTAATGGGCAGACAGACAAACAGAAGACAGGCTGGTGAAGCACAGAGAGCGCTTTTGAAAAAGTTACCTGCGGCTCTGGGACATGCTTTATTTTCAGTGGATGAACACAAGCTCTGTCTCAGGCTGTGCTCTTGTATATTATAATTGTATATTATATTGTGAAAGTTCCTGCGGCCTGTTCAGCCTGATTCTAGAGCAGACAGAGTTATATTCATACCACAGCTCTTCTAAAAATCTACATTCCTGAGCCTCGGTGACTGCGGAGCGTCTGAGGGCGTTCCATAGGACTTCTGAAGCTACGGGACTTTACAGCACTGTCCAGTCATTCAGAAAAAACTCACTAGGAAATACATTTGTAGTGGACAGCGTGCAGAGGGGATGGAAACGCTCAAAGCCCCTTTACCCACGGTGATGGGGTGAAGTTTTATTTCAGCAGGATTGGGTTTCTGTGGGCAAGACAAACACGTGCTTGTTGCCTTCAAATAAGACACCAGCACATATCGGGGAGAATGAGGGGTCAACATTAGCACACAGTGAGCCCCAGTCCCAGAAACGGCTTTGTTCACCCTCGTTCTAAGTGTGGATGAATGTAAATACTTACCTATATTCTTTACCTTAACTTACAGCCACAAAGAAAAGTTCAGCATTTCAGAATCAGGTTTGGACACCATGTGTTCAGTGCAATTTCTGGGTTAATCTGGAAATATTTTGGAAAGCGAATAATGGATAGGAATGACCTTTAAGAAACAGTTATAGTTTTAAACTTTATGCCACTGAAGCTTACAGACCAGCTTTCACAACAACAGCCAGTCACGTTGTTGGATCAGAAAGGTGCTGAAGGGCTATCCGCTTCTTGTGAAGAAGGGAGAAAAGTCCCCTCAAGTGGACATGTTGAGCTATCAGAAAAGAGAGAGCTTTCTGGAAAAAGAAAGAAAAAACTGTTTCTGAAAAAAGGACTCTTGGAACGCAAAAGAAAGTTCAGTATGACGACAACGATCTTATGCCCACCATCCTCCTCCTGCAAACAAACCGTCTCTTCAAGGCTCCTCTATATGCACGTTCCAGATCATCAGAACCTTCTCTCCATTAGTTTGTGTTGTTAGCACTTCATGTGCTATTGCGTCCTCAAGATGGATCACTTGTTGTGTTTTACATATAAAAGTAACTTTGGATAAGCGCACCTGCTAAATGAATAAATGTAAGTGACCTCTCAGACTCTATGTAACTCCACTGCTTTGACAGGCACAATACAGGGTTGGATAATCTGGGTCTTTCAGGATTCGTGTGCTTTTGCTTACTGTATGGTTTCTTTCAGGAACTGAGAGTAGCGTCCAAACAGTTCAGCTCTTATAGGTAGGTGAGTATGTGAATATATGTCACCGAATTGATTTGAAAAATATTGCCGTCTGCATTAGACAAGATAAAATGAGAACAGAATGCAGCACAATGATCAATGATCTGCACAGAATTTGATTAATTGCACATCTGGAAGTTCACAATGCTCACATTGCCCGGCTTTAGATTTTTATACACATCATACAATTTTGTACAAATCAAATGCATTAAGATGAAATTACCAATCTGTTCTGTTTTGTCATGAGATGGCATTGATAATAAACATAAAGAAATTGAATTGTTGAAAAATAATGTACCACCTCGTATAACGCACACAATCCAATGCAAAGCTTTTTAACTGTGTACTTTTAGTAGAAATGCTGTGCAAACGTCTGACGAGGTTTGACTTCAGCTGCAAATGAATCCGATGCTTTGAGGGCAGTTCTGTCTGAGACACACGTGAATCAAACTGAAATCTGGACGCAAACGCTGCGATGGCCGTCATGTAGCTGGAGGTGTTTCTCAAAACTACAGCAGATGTCTTGAGCTGAAATGCACACGAGATGAATCTCTGCAAACGAGCCTTAACGATTCTCTTCAATGCTCTCTAAAGCATCTATGAGACAAGATCTTCTGACGCAGAGAAATACCTGAACATATTTTAAACATAATAAGATGACCTTACGGCAGAATGAGGTCAATGCATATCAGAGTGTGAATAGTGCATTTGGGAAATGGTGTGAAAGTCCATTCTGTTTGTTTGAATGGTGAATGATGGAGATGGAGATGATGAATCAGTGGCAATAGTAAAGCGTAGTGTCACCACCAAATATGAACTCATGTCACACTGTGGTTTAGTAAATGAGTCAAAGACGTTAAGATGACCGCATCAAAATAAATTTACAAAAGGGATTTTATGTGCATAGAAAGCACATTAAATGTAAGTAAAGTGTCTACTTTTAAGTTTCAAATACGTTTTTGGAGAAGAAAATGTCAAAATTTGGTTGAAATAATGTTACATTGTCATTCAGTGTAACAATATATATGTAAAAATTCAAACATGCTTATTCTGACGTGTACATATTAAAATATATAAAAGAATAAGGGAGCATATTAAATTTCATTGTGTTTTAAATGAGTAAAAAATTATTATTGACAAATGGGCAAAACCTAGGATAGTGGCACATTTAAAAAAATGTAGATTAGTATTTGGGGTGAAAGTAATTAGTAGTTTAATATGTCATAAATTGATTTTTGTTGTATATATGCCTGACAAGATTGTTACACTGAATGACATTTTATTGGGTCTCTTCTGTAAATCAGGGGAAAAATGTATGATATTTATTTTTTGCTCATAAAAAACAAAAATGCAATTAAATTAAACAGAAATCTTTTACATTAAAAAAACAACAACAACAAAACCAATTTAAACCAGTATTACACTTATTGTTTTTATGCTTAAACCCCCTTTTCACTGAGAAGAACGTCCTCATCTCCTGTTACTATTCCCTCACCGAAGATGGCATTAATAAATGCCCGTTCCTTGGTGAACAAGACCTTTTTACTAAATGACCTCTACTCATCTCATAACTTGGATTTTATGTTTATCACGGAATCCTGGATAAAGGTTGGTGATCTAACTCTGGTCCCTGCTGACTGTACATTTTTTAACTCTCCTCGTCCGAGTGGACGCGGGGGTGGGATAGTAACAATTGTAAAGAACTCTCTCTCTGCACGCTGTCGGTTGGTCCCTGTAAGGGCCTTTTCCAGCTTTGAAGCTCAGCTTCTTCAACTAGACTGGAATGGTCCGGTTTGTTTGGGGGTTATTTACCGCCCTCCTCACTCTACTAAGGATTTTATACAGCAATTCACTGAACTTATCGGCAATATTGTCACTAATTATGATCGCTTTCTACTGGTGGGCGATTTTAACATCCACGTCTGCTCTCCGTCTAACCCCTTATCACATGACTTTCTTAATCTCATCGACGCTTTTAATCTATCCCAGTGGATCAAAGACTCTACTCATATCCAGGGCCATACATTGGATCTTGTTCTCTCCTATGGGCTTGATGTGACTGATATTGTGCTCTCAGACTTTATGCTCTCTGACCATAAGCCTATATTATTTTCACTGACTCTTCCGGATCTCTGTCATTTTTCTATTACACCTGTAACTCTGTCTCGGTACTACTCTCCACAGTTTAGCTCAAATTTTAACTTGTGCTTTGCTGAATTTTGCTCAGAGTTGCACTTGGATCAACCATTATCTGACTTGGATGCTGATCAACATCTTAGCCTCGTGAATTCTGCCTGGCTTAAGGTAGCAAATGCAACTGCCCCCCTTAAGCCTCATAAACACAAACCAAAATCTGCACTGTGGCAAAACTCTGATACCTGTCTTCTAAGACAAAACTGTAGAAAGGCAGAACGCAAATGTAAGAAGGACAGGCTACATCTCTCTTCAAATGTTTAAAGACTCACTTACATCTTACCAAACTGCTGTTAAGTCTGCTAAAGCTGCATATTTTTCTAATCTAATTGAAACTAATCACTCTAAACCTAAGGTTTTGTTCTCAATTATTCAATCAGTTGCAAATCCTTCTACTAACTCCTTGCCTGATGCCTCTGATGTTCTCTGTGAAAGCTTCTTGAGATATTTCAGTGACAAAATTACTAACTTAAGACTTAGTGTCTGCCCCACTTTAACTGTCTCTCCAACCCTGTCATCTGCCTCTGCCTTTTGGCATGCTTTCAAACCTATCAATTTCCAGGCATTGAAGAAGGTGATTGACAAGCTCAAACCCTCATTTTGTTCTAACGATATTATTCACCCGATATTCTTAAAATTAATCATTGATTCAATTGGACCTGGTTTGGTGTCTCTTATCAATAAGTGTCTCCAAACCGGCTCTGTTCCTGCCAACCTTAAAGTCACTACGGTCACTCCTCTGCTCAAGAAGCCTACACTGGATCCTTCTGTCCTAAAAAAAATGTTGGCCTATTTCTGTTTTACCTTTCATTTCAAAAGTTTTGGAGAAAAATTGTGCTGGATCAACTTCATCATTTTTTGACAAGTAATAGTATTTATGAGGTTTTTCAATCTGGTTTTAAGTCTGCTCACAGTACTGAGTCTGCCCTCTTGAGAGTGTTAAACGATATGTATCTCTCCACTGATTCTGGAGACTCTGTGGTTCTTATTCTTTTAGATTTATCGGCCGCTTTTGATACAGTTGACCACTCCACACTCTTATCCAGACTAGAGTCCTGGGTGGGTCTAAAAGCTACCGTTCTTAATTGGTTTCAGTCATACCTGTCTGACAGAAAGTTTTAGTGAAGCTGGGTAATATTACCTCTTCCAATGCACCTCTGACCTGTGGCGTACCGCAAGGCTCTATATTAGCGCCTTCTCTATTTTCTCTCTACATGCTATCTCTGGGCTCTATTCTAAGGAAACATGGTGTCTCTTTTCATTTCTATGCAGACAATACTCAAATCTGTCTACCAATCAAAAGAAACAATTCCGCAGCGATTACCTCTCTTCAGCAATGCTTAGAGGAGGATAAATTATGGCTCGCCGAAACTTTTCTCTCCCTAAATGAAGACAAGTAATACCGAAGTAATTGTTTTTGGTTCTAATGAGAATTCTCAGTATATACGCCCTGATTTGGACAATTGATCTGTTTTTAGATCTTCACAGGTGCGGAACCTAGGTGTTCTTGTCGACCAGCATTTAAAATTTGATAAACATATCTCCTCCGTTATCGGATCCAGTTTTTATCAACTTTGTCTACTGTCTAAAATCAGAGACTCTCTCACTCCAAAAACTCTAGAAATGGCTGTTCATGCGTTTGTTACATCTCGACTAGATTACTGCAATTCCTTATATATATACGGTATACGGATGCGGTATATCTAAATCTCAAATTGCGCGCCTTCAGCTAGTCCAAAACGCTGCGGCCAGACTTCTTCTGAAGTGTCGCAAATATGAACACATTACAGATCCAATTCTCACTGGTTGCCGGTTCATCAGAGAATAGACTTCAAAATTCTATTCTTTGCTTATAAATCGTTACATAACCTAGCCCCTGTCTACCTCTCTGAACTTCTTCATTTACACACTCCATCTAGAAGCCTAAGATCTTGCGACCAGGCTTTGTTGGTAGTTCCACATGTTAGACTGAAGCGTAGAGCGGAGCGTGCATTTGCGGTGGCAGGGCCACGGATTTGGAATACCCTGCCTTTAGAAATTAGAATGGCCCCTTCTCTGCCTGTCTTTAAGTCCCTGCTAAAATCTGATTTCCTTAGTGTATTGATTACTGTTATTCTGTAATTTTTTAATGGGTTGTTCATATTTTTTATCTGGCTTGCTTTCTGTGTTTGTTTTTATAAATTTCTCTTCTGTAAAGCACTTTGGTCAGCCTAGCGGCTGCTGTAAATGTGCTATACAAATAAGATGAACCTGAACTTGAATCACAATCTTTAAGGATGTTGGCAAGTTTAAATAAAAAATTATTGAGCAATGCACAACAATAATACAATATATTGTGTGTTATAAACAAAAAGCATATAGCAGCTGTTAAATTAAACTATAACCAAAGACAACATCAAATTAATAAATAAATAAATGTGATTAAACGTTTGGAATGAGTATGTAAGTATAATTGTCCTATGCTCAAACCATGGAGATCACTACAAAGTTTTCTTTGATCAGAGTGAGATGTCAAGGTCTATATTTTTGCCCCCAGATAATTACCCATCATGCATGAGAGCCTGTACTGTGCTTTGGGAAATGCATATGTGTGACCCAAAAATAGATTTGCCCTAAAAGCGATAAAATAATTACAAACTCTCTCAGAACATGAGAGCTCTTTGTATAGTTTGGCATATTCATGGAATTTTGTGATTGTTGTTATTGAGTTACAGAGAAACTGACATAAATTCAGATGCTGAATGACAAAGCAAGGTTTATAGATATGCTGTCTCCAGTAACAACAGATTCTGGGATCCTTTCAGAAAGAACTTCTCCTCACATTATGCCCATTCAAAAACCCCAAAACAATTATAAAGTGTAAACATATTTAAGTTCCACAATTCCTGTACAGCGGGACAAAAAATTTAGCCGCTTTTTAGTGAATGCCACTGTTTTGAAGCCAAAATATGCCATTTAGCCTATGAGATTCAACCAGAATCACAGTGTTTGTTTGCAGGTGGTTAAACGAACCCCTCCACAATATTAATTTGTCAACTGAAGAGTTTTAGCATTTAATGAGATATGCATGATATATCCATTGAAATGTAGCCTAGGGAATCTGTCGCATCTGTGGAGCGTCACGGACCCCAGAAAACAGCTTTGATTCACAAAACGCAGTAATAAGGTGCATCATGTTAGTGTTTTCATAAGCTACAGAATATGTGGAAGGCTGAATCGCTACATTACTGATGCTACTCTTAATATTCTGGAATAGCAACAAAAAAGCATTAATAATGGATGTCCTCACTTCAGTTTCTAATTTAAAAGCATATATCTGGGTGTGAAGATATTACAGTAATTATTAAGTTTTAAGTAAAAAAAATATGTTTTCCATAAATGAAAATGCAGGGTGTTCAATGCCATTCGAGTTGAGTTGGAGTTTTGCTTGGCTCGTTATAAAAACTGCATACTTTACCCCATGCATACTTTAAAATGACAGCACTAGACTCCCAGTGTTCGTGTCACGGTCTGTTCCAGGAGAGTTGAGGAAAGAATCTCATTTCAAGCAGAGTAAAGAAAAGAGGGAATCCAGTGAGATGAGCAAGAGGAGAAGTAAGCAGGTGCTAAACACCAATGAAGACATGATGTGCAGAAATATTCAGCATTCATTATCTCAAATTCATCATGGCCTATAATGTTTGTTATAAAGGTGAAATATTTGTATTGTCTTTTATGACAAATAATCTACCTGATCTCATTGTAAGGGTGCGATCACATTTGCTGTTTCTATTTTGTCAAATGTTCCCTGTGTGGATGTTCAGGGTTGGTTAACTTTGAGATGTGAATATGCAGCAGCGATCTTTGAGTGAGCTGAGATTTATAACATAGCAGTAATGCAAACTTAAGATCCACAATGGATGAGGTGTTTATTCTGTATAATACAGTACTAGCGATGCACCGGTATCGGGCCGATACTGGGCTCCTGTACTCGTACTCGTACTCGTTAAAATGCCCCGATACCAAACGCCGATACCACACAGCATGTGATAAGCGCCATATTCAGACAAAGAAACACCGACAACAGAACAACAGACAGCAGAAAGGATATAAGGATGTCTACTACGAAGTACAGTATATGTATGCAATGAATATAATGTTAAACATTCAGTATTAACGCCTGTATAGCTGGTGTGCGCGAGCTGATAAACAAAGCACGCTGAGTGGATTGAGCGCGCGGCGGCACAGATGTGCGAGCTTGTCGAGTTAATATACCTTTCTCACAGACATCACTGGAAAGTTTGTAGTTCGGTCGGATATGTCAAAAACAAGTAAGCAAAACAATGCACAAGTTACTTAACGGTAGGGAGAGAGAGGGAGAGAGAGAGAGAGAGAGGAGCGAGAGAGAGAGAGAGAGCTGAGGAGAGAGATAAGTGATTTGAGAGGGAGAGAGAGAGAGAGGGAGGAGAGAGAGCGCGATTTGTGCATTCGGTTGTGGATCTTGATGTTCACTCACTTAGCACTCGCATCATTTGGATTAAAACTAAATCGTAAAAATAAGACCAATTTTAGGGGCATTCACTATAAACAATTTAATTTCAACCTTAGGCATACACGACTTTCTGGCGAAAGTGAATCTAGCAGCCTGTGTGAAATGCGCTAGGCTGTACTATACTTGTCCCTCTCATTCTGCATCAGTACAAATACGTGCACGCGTTGCGCGTGTTTTGCTTGCTTGAGTGTTTCTGCAGTATATGAGTGGCTTTGGAATATAAATAGCAGCACGTTTCAGATGAAAAAACGCGACTTCTATTTCTGAAAATATCACAGTTAGGAGATTTATAATGAGTGGTTGGCTGCATTATTACAGCAAAGCTCGTGATTACAGTGCTTAAAATAACCGAAGGATATACAGTCAAACCAAAAATGATTCAGAGACCAGATATAATTTGTGATATTTTTTTACCAGTGGGTGCAGGACACTATAGTTCATAAATGTGAGGATAGCAAAATAAGTAAACTGTGACAAATCATACCAAAAATTTCTTCATACAGTGGACTACCAGCAGAACTGATACAAATTTGGGACCAAAAATAATTCAGACCGAGTCTGGGAAAAAATTAAAGTTGAGGTTTGCATGAAGCTGGGTGACAGCATGCTCAGGAGACTACAGGCTGTTACTGAGGCTAAGGGTTGATAGTTGTGTAAATACTGTCATACTAACAGCTGTCTGAATACTTTTGGTTGATTGTAATCTATTACATACCTTTCTATCAAAATTATCTAACATGATTCAAGATGAATTTGTTCTAGCACAGTTTAACTCTGAGTTTGTCATATTTTATTACCATTTTCTAAACTATAGCGAATAAACTGTGATAATGTGAGGAATGTTGAAGGTGTCTGAATACATTTAAGTTTGACTATCTATTTGATAAATAAACTTAACCAACTAACATTATACATACCCTTTTGGTTCCTGTACCAAATATAAAAAAAAATGTACAAAAGCAATAAAAATATCGGTATCGGCAAGTACCAAAATTAAAATGATCAGTATCGGGCGAGTACTGTAAAAAGTGCATCCCTATACAGTACACAACAACAAAATAGGTAAATTTTTAACATTATTGAGTGTTAAGTAAAAATACAAAATAATTACGAAATCTTTAAATCATAAATATGTTTGTATAGATACTTGACAATCATGTTACTTACAGTATACTAATATTGTTTAATTATTATGAGCCACTAAACACACTCCTATCGCTATACTTTTTCCTAACAATTTCTTAACATATAGAAACGTGTAACAGACAGTAATCACAATAATTTATTCCCAAACGTCCAAATGACACATTTCAATGCTCTCTTGTGGTTTTTTAATGTTGCTTTGATAATGCTTTCATTCTGACCTGATGCCTTACCTCATCTTTTTAAACTCCAGAACTCACAAGCAGCACGTCGTGTCAGTTTTGCGCGTGCTTTTATTTAATGGGAAGTGCGTGTGATTCCATCTGTCTATCAGAAGGACAGTGGTTGGTTGAAGGCAAGGGCAGGATGACAGCAGCTCACGGGCCGTTCTCCTCACACAACGGCTGCAGCATCTCCAGAGAAAACAACAGTCCCTCAATCCAGCCCAAATATATCAGCCACAATAGTCCATTTGAGCTGAAATGTATAGCACACTGATTTCTCATCGATGCCAAGTTCACACTCCAAAGCCAGTTTGTGTTTGGCTGATAATAGCATGAGCGAGAGTCTGTGTGAGGCAGAATCCAGCGGCTCTGTGGAGAACTCTGACTTTTCCCCTCTAGACGAGAGCTTCAGCTTTGACCATTAATGCACTACTGTAAATGCCCAACACACCTCTGTGAGAACACATATACTGTAGCACAGGATGTATGTGTGAATTAATAATGTGACCTGTGTGTGTATATATATATATATATATATTCTATACATACAGGTGTGTGTGTGTGGGGTGTGGTGAGTTTTAAGTGTGGGTATGTGTGTGTGTGTGTGTGTGTGTATGTGTGTGTGTGTGTGGGTGGTCTGTGTACGTGTGTGTGGGTGGGTGGGTGTGTGTTTGTGTGTGTGGGTGTGTGTCTGTGTGTGGGTGTGTGTGTGTGTGTGTGTGTAGTGGTGTGTGGGTTCTGTGTGGGTGTGTGTGTGTGGGTGTATGTGTGTGGATGTGTGTGTCTGTGTGTGTGTGCTTGTGTGTGGTAGTGCATTGGGGGTGGTATGGTGTGTGGTGTGTGTTTGTGTTGTGTGTGTGTGTGGGTGTGTGTTGTGGTGTGTGTCTGTGTACGTGTGTGTGTGTGTCTGGGTGTGTGGTTGTGTGTGTGTGTCTGTGTGTGTGGATGTTGTGTGTGTGTGTGTGTGTGTGTAATATGTGTGTGTGGTCGTGTGTGGTGGTGTCTGGTGTTGTGTGTGTGTGTGTGTGGGTGTGGGTGTGGGTGTGTGTGTGTGACGTGTGTGTGGTGGGTGTGTGTGTGTTTGTGTGTGTCTGTGTCCGTGTGGTGTGTGTGTGGGTGTGTGTGTGTCCTGTGTGGTGTCTGTGTGTGTGTGTGTGTGTGGTGTGTGTGTGTGTGTGTATTGTGGGTGTGTGGGTGGGTGTGTGTGGGTGAGTGAGTGAGATGTGTGTGTGTGTGTGTGTGGGGTGTGGTTGTGTGTGTGTGTATGTGTGTGTGTGGTGTGATGTGATGGTGTGTTATGTATGTGTGTGTGTGTGATGTGTGTGTGTGTATGATGTGTATGATGTGTGTGTGTGTGTGTGTGTGGGTGGGTGTGTGTGTGTTTGTGTGTGTTTGGTGTGTGTGTGTGTGGTGTGTGTGTTGTGTGTGTGTATGTGTGTGTGTGTATTAGTATGTGTGTGTATATATGAAGGGATAATCACGGCTAGCTGTGCATTAAACGGATTTGAATGCACGACGTGGAGGCGAAGAACCACCCGACACGCAGCTAGCCGTTAATTATCCCACTTATGCCATGGTCGTTTGCCAGCATTCACATATTAAAGATGTTAATAATATTTGCGCTTCCAATATTTGACCGGAATGATAAAAATAATGGTTATTTTCGTCAGTTACAACTTGTTAGATGTAGCATTTTACTCACTTTAAATAAGACAGAGCAGACAAATATATTAAGTAGTGCAGTACGAGCCTTATTTGAATGATTGAAAAACTGTGGGGCGAGGACAGAGATGCGTGTGTGAAAGGAGCCACCTGCGCATCTCATTAAGTTCAGAACGCGGAAGTAAGGAGAAGTTCTCAACAGCAGCATTTTTTTCTCTGATACCAAATCTGTTGAATGTGTAATTGCCCATTTAGTCGTCTTTTTTGTATTAACCTCATCTTGTAGTCGCAGTCTGCTTCAGCTCTGCTGGTGTATTCCTTGTACAGTTGTTCTTTCTTTTCGTTTGAGTATATCTCCAGTCGTCCAGTTCATCTTGTGCCTCTGGCCCATTTATCAGCATTGCCATAAGACAATATAAGCTAAATGACACGTGGGAACATCATCCATGTAGCTAGCTAAGTAAATCAGAAATGTGTCCTGTAACTGTTCTCCTCTGTAGTGACTATTAAAATGTAACTGTCTGTTACTATGGTTACGAATGTTTATAGAAGCACAGTCGAACGGATTAAACGACCGGAACTTACTGGGCAGTTAAACGACTTTAATCAACACTGCCAGCCAATCAGATCGAGGATCAGACAGACCATGGCATAAAGTATCTATATATCTATATAGGTTGTGTGTGTGTGTCTGTGTGTGTGGTTGTGTGTGTGTGTGTGTGTCTTATATATGTCGGGAATAGCTGGTTCAGGTTGCGGGTTCAACAGAGGCTTAGTGTTACAGAGATATATCACCCCGGGCAATGGAGCGCCTCTGCGGGACGTTCGTGTGTGAGCGTGTGGAATATTCCCACCACACAGATGGGGGTGATGCGGTGACTGGAACCAGGCCGCAAAACAGCGGCAGTGGAGACGAAGCAGGGAAACAATCGTGTTGCCACATGCGCACGTGGCGAGCTTGTCACAAACGCCGCACAGAAACACAAACACCCACACGCAGAGACAAGCAAGGAACAGGTGTGTCAGACCCCAGACCCGACAAACAGTATTGTGGTGTGTGTGTGTGTGTGTGTGTGTGTTAAGATGAGTATATATTAAATCAAACAAGAGATTCAGATGATACCAGATACCATTTGACATTTATTGTCAAGGTTTCCTCGTGGCATTTTGTATTGACATTTATATTCTGTGTGTGTGCGTGTGTGTGTGTATGTTGCCACAAAATCCTTGTTTTTGTGGGGACATTTTTAGGTCCCCTTGAGAAAACAAGCGTGTCAATCATACAGAATGTAGTGTTTTTTTTGAAAATCTAAAAATGCAGAATGTTTCCTGTGAGGGGTAGGTTTAGGGTAGGGTGATAGAAAATACAGTCTGTACAGTATAAAACCACTACGTCTATGGAATGAACCCATAAAACATGGAAACCCAACATACTGTATGTCAAGGACGGACATACAGTGTTAGAGGTCTGCTCAAGTCCCTAAACATGAGCAACAGTAATAGAGTCGGTAGAGTTTCTATACATCTCACTGCTTTAAAATGACAAATTATTTATATTTTGAATAATTAGTGAAGGAAACACAACTATACTTAATATACATAAATACTCCAAGCACACCCACAACCTCTGGACAAACGACCATGTGAGAAAAACCGTCTAGTCCTTCTCATAAAGACTTCTGTTGGATTGTAACTTCCATTCATATGTAAATGAAAACACGTCAGGCACGGTCTGTATGTAAGCATGAGGAAACCATGCTAATGTCAGCAGTGTGATCAACTCAGTAATTCGTCTTTGTTCTGCTCCATTAGGTGATTGAATTTAATCATTCTAAGTCAATTATTTTGACATGCTACATGCCAGCTAAATACAAAAAGAGAAGGAAAGATAATAAATTAATAATAATAATTTAAGATCGGTCTAGTGATATAGCTTGACATTGCTACATAGTTCCTGTGGCTCAGTGGTGGAGCATTGTGTTAGCAGCGCAAAAGGTTGTGGGTTCGATTCCCAGGGAACACACATAATGTTAAAAAATGTATAGCCTGAATGCACTGTAAGTCGCTTTGGATAAAAGCGTCTGCTAAATGCATAAATTAATTTAAAAAATATATAGATCGACATATAAAATGAGAAAAAAAGCTATCTTTTCATGCAGCTTCTAAAAGGAGTATACAGAATGAAGCCAGACGTCAATTCTAACGAGGCTCATACCTTTGAACACAATCCCTGCTGTTTAGTGCCAGGAATTTTCTTATATCTCCATTATAATGACACATCACTGTGTATTGCATTGGAAGAGCTGTCCAGTATGCATCAGCATAGGGAGTTATTTGTGGCTTCTGTTTGTATTTCACAGCGATCTTCCGCTGTGTTTTCAGCTGTGCAATGATCCAATCACAGGTGCATTTTTCAGATACTGATTGATATATATATATATATATTATATATAAATATATATATATATATATATAGACATACCAGAGCAGACAGGATGATATTCCTAGCACAAGTTGCCTGGTCATGTGGCTAATATATCCTCTCCATATGCACTCAGAGAATATTATATGATTAATGAGAGCTGTTTGTGAGACATCAGTACAAACGCATGTTTGACAGCATCTTCAGTGTTCACAACATTGCCTAGGTTACTTAGGAAGTGATTAAGGAGTGAATAATGCATAGGTAAAACCTTAAAGATGCTGTTCTAACTGTAGACCTTAAACTATACATATAACTTCAATTTCTGGGCGGTTCAAACTGTAGCTATTCCTCTGACAACAACAGCCAGTCACACTGATGGATCGGAAAGGTGGCAAATTGCAATTCCCATCTCGTCAGGAAAAGATCAAAGTTCCACCAGTGAGAAAACAACAGATATTACCAAGTTCTGTGTGGAGAATTCAACATCATGTAACAAGCAATTCAACGTCATGTAAGGTGTAATTGAGAAAGAAAAGGGCAGCATTAATAATCTAATTATCTGTCATCTCACCAGCTCACACTAATGTCATCATGTTCATGTGACACTATGGAGGAGGCCAGCGTTGACCCAGAAATATCACCAAAGACCAGGAACTGCTTCAGTTTAATAAATGATGTCTACTTTGATGCTGGAATGGCACAACAAAATCCATAAATAAAAGTGTTTTTGAGGTGAGCTAAAAGACTCAAGCTTGTTGCCTTTGATGTTTTTTGCTGGCGACAAGTCTGCAACAGCAGTTCACAGACTGCAGCATAATAAAACACATGTGGGCCATTATTTGGTTTTTGATGATTTTCACAAACTTCATGGCCCACAGAATATTTTGTTGTATGAAAATCTGAACATGCAATACATCAAAATAAAGAACAAACACAAAAAAAATCTGTTTTATTCTAGCTTCAAGCATTCTTTTTTTTATCAACACTTGAATGTAGGTAGGTTTCATAAAAAAAGCAAACTTTGTAGCAAAAAGCTGAGAAAATCGCATTTTTATCAGATAATACATCTGGATCAAATTCAGTAATATTATCAAAGCAAAGATGCAGTAGATGGCTTCCATCAGCACTCCCAAAGCTGGCACAGGTCTATAACACTTTCTGGATCGACATTTCACTCGCTAACATTAGGCGGTTTTCGTTTATATGAGGTTAGTGTTGATGATTGCATACTTTTTCATATACATATGCTTAAATATGAGATCACTGTTATGCGGCTTCATACCTTTCAGTTTTGATCGCAAATTTTAGACTCATCAGGAGATGATTAACAGGCCCTAGTGTATAACAGCGAGAGAACGCGGAAACCAGGAAAATTCCGTGTTTGGCAGGGAAAAATAAATAGATAAATAAAAAATAAAATAATCATCTACTGCATGTTTTATGCTTGTCAGAATCTTAGCTACATCAAGCAACACGGTAATGTCAAGATCTGTTGGAATCAGCTGTGAGTGTCTCTTGTGTTCTTTCTAGGAACTCGAGCTGCGTCGGAAACGCGAGGGGAACGCCCTTCAGCGTGACGGGCTCTGAATCTTGTGTGTAATCAGACCAATAGATGGGCGAGACTTCACGGGCGGGTGACGTCATGACCGGGAAGTTATAAAAGCACGTGCGGCGGAGCCAGCGTCAGCTTCTGTCATTCAGCGAAGCGCTCTGTGTGTCAGTCATATTTATTGTTGTCTGTCTATTTTGTTAGAATACGTATAAGCAGCTATGTCTAAAGCCCACGCTAAGACAAAGCATGCAAAAGGGTGCAAGCCACGTTATAGGTTGTGTGTCCTCCCTGCCCACGTTATATCACGAGAGGGGATACACACAGCCTGTGCGTGGTTTACTTGCGAGCGAAGCACGCAGAAGTAGGCTCTTGAGTGGCCGGCTGCCCGCATGCGCGCGCTCACTTCGGTACGCTTCGCTCAGGAGGGTCTCTGTGAGGAGGGAGCTTCAACAGCGTTCCTCCGGTGCTGGCCCCGCTTGTCGAGCGGAGCGGCGGCGCATTAGTGGGGTTCGCAGTTGGATCTGGCGGAGGGAATGGAGATGGGCTAGTCCCTATCTCCTTCCTCACCCACCGGATCCAGTGCCCGATCTCTGGGTTCGGAAGCCCGTTCTGCGGCTACTTCCTCCCGGGGTGGCGGCTCGACACTTCTCCTGTCTTCCTCCGAGGAGGTTGACGTGGAGGGCGTCGAAGAGGTTTCGCCCCCTCAATCGCCCCAGTATGAGGAGCTAGTGGAGGTGCTTACTCGTGCCGCGGCCAAATTAAAAATCGATTGGCCCGCCGAGAAGCAAGCCGAGCCACAGCGAAGCAGGTTGGATGAACACTTCCTGCGCGCGAAGCCGCCACCTCCATGCCGGAGCCTGACGTTTTTTCCCCGACCTCCACACCGAGGTGTCGAGGTCGTGGGCCAAGCCGTTTTCAGCCCGCCTATTCGTCCCTGCCTCAGATTATTATGGGAATGTGGCAGGGCTGTCTGAGCGCGGCTATAAGGCGATGCCCCGGGTTGAACAGACGCTAGCTAGCTATCTGTCCCCAGGCATGGCAGCGTCATTAAAGGCTCCGGCACTGCCCTCCAAGCCGCTGCGTACGACATCAGCGCTGGTGGGCAAGGGGTACGCGGCAGCGGGTCAGGCCGGTGCGTGTCTGCACACAATGTCTGTGTTACAGGCGTACCAGGCCAACCTGCTTAAAGAGCTGGATGAAGGCGAGGAGCTTAGCTCTGATAATATCGCAGAGTTAAGGAGAACCCCTGATCTCTCTCTCCGTGCCACCAAAGAGACCGCCCGCGCCATTGGGCGGTCCATGGCAGCTATGGTGGCAGCAGAGAGGCATTTGTGGTTGACCCTGTCTGATATGAAAGAGAAAGACAGGGTCTTCCTTCTCGACGCCCCGCTTGTGCCCTCTGGCCTGTTTGGCGACACTGTTAATACAGTCGTCGACAGGGACCAGGAGGCCCGTAAACAAGCAGCGGCGTTTCAGCGGTTCCTTCCTCGCCGTATTTCAGCTCCGGAGGCTGCTGGGCGGCAGCAGTCCCCACCGCGTACCAGCTCCTCACATAGGGAGACGCAAAAACAGAGCGTTGCCGCCCGTGTTCCCCCGCGTCGGGACCGGAGGCAGAAGCAGCGCTCTGGGTCGGGGGCCTCAAAGCCTAAGCCGGATCTTCGGACCGTCCTTCAGGCGAAGAGGTCCTCGACAAAACGGTCCTGACTATCTCAGTATAGGACTAGCGAGGGCAGGCCATTCTGGGTAAGAGAGGTTTTACACCGCATTACACGGTGCCCGTCTCCCACCAGTGCCCTCGGGAGATCGTTCTGCCAACCCTGCCGTGTTCCAGGGCGCAGCGGTCTCCGGCGAGCGTTTCTCTCAGTTTCCGCCCGGCAACGTAGCTGCACTGAGAGGCTCGCGGCCTCTGCGGAGGTCCCCAGAGCAGCTAGTTCGGTTGTCCCCTGTCGGCGTGCAGACGCTTCAAGGCACCGAACTAGCCGTTCTGGGCACACCAGAAATCAGTCTCGAGAGACTGATTCCCTTAGTAGATTATTTAGCAGCGTGGAAGCTACTGCCAAATGTATCTCAATGGGTCCTGCGTACTGTAGAAAGAGGCTAAAGAATCCAGTTCGGTTCTCGTCCGCCACGATTCAACGGGGTCACCCCCACGCTAGTGGGTCCCGAGCAGGCTCTGGTATTAGAACAAGAAGCAGTTACTCCTCTTGAGGAAGGAGGCCATCGAGGTGGTACCTCCGCACGAGATAGACTCCGGGTTCTACAGCCGTTACTTCATTGTTCCGAAGAAGGGTGGGGGGTTGCGTCCCATTTTAGATCTGCGCCTATTGAACCGCTCAGTCATGCGAATGAAGTTCAGAATGCTCACACTCAAAAAAGTCATGGCTCAGATCAGGTCCGAGGACTGGTTTGTCACGATCGATCTGAAAGACGCGTATTTCCATATCTCCATCCTTCCTCGTCACAGGAAGTTCCTGAGGTTCGTTTTAGGGGGCAAAAGCCTACCAATACTGGTCCTTCCTTAGGCCTTGCACTCTCACCCCATACTTTCACGAAGTGTGTGGACGCTGCACTCTGCGGCTCCAGGGCATCCGCATACTGAATTACATCGACGGTTGGTTGATATTAGCTCAGTCAGAGCGGATGGCGGTTCAACATCGAGATGTTGTTCTCGCTCACATGAGAGAGTTGGGCTTAAGACTAAACGCCAAGAAGAGTGTAATTTCTCCACTACAGAGAACCACTTATATAGGCGTGTGTGGGACTCTACCTCGATGCAGGCACGTCTGTCTCCAGCTCGAATCGAGTCAATCCTCATGACACTCACGGGAGGAAGAGAAGGCCAGTCACTCACTGTCAAACAGTTTCAGAGACTGCTGGGTCTGATGGCAGCTGCGTACAACGTGATACCTCTTGGCCTGCTGTACACGAGACCCCTACAGTGGTGACTTAAGACCAAGGGGTTCTCCCCTAGGGGAAACCCGCTCCGCATGCTCAAGGTCACGCGGCGATGCCTACGTGCCTTAGACATGTGGAGGAAGCCTTGGCTCTTGTCTCAGGGCCCGGTGCTGGGAGCTCTTTGTCGCGGTGACGCTCGCGGGAAAAAAAAAAAACCACAGATGCATCTTTCACCGGTTGGGGGACGGTCATGAGTGGCCGCTCTGCCCAAGGTCTGTGGGAAGGCCATCATCTCACTTGGCATATCAACTGCCTGGAGATGCTGGCAGTGTGTTCAGGCATTGAAAACACTTCTCCGGACCTGAGAGGGCACCATGTGTTGGTGCGCACCGACAAAACAGCGGTGGTCTCTTAAATCAACCACCAGGGAGTTCTGCGTTCGCGCCCCTTGTACAAGTTGGCACACCAGATCCTTGTGTGGTCCCAGGAGAGGCTCCTCTCGCTGAGAACGATGCACATTCCTGGGCAGCTCAATGTGGTAGCAGACATCCTGTCAAGGCAAGGGCCGAGGCCCGGGGAATGGATGCTTCACCACGAGGTGGTGAAGCAGATATGGAGAATTTTTGGCCAGGCTCAGGTGGACTTGTTTGCGACGCTCGAGAGACATTGCACTGTCCACTCTGGTACTCTCTGACTCATCCAGCTCCGTTGGGGCTGGATGCCATGGTACAGGCGTGGCCAAGGCTTCGCCTGTACGCCTTTCCCCCAATCGCTCTGCTCCAGGGAGTTCTGGAGAGAGTACGCCGGGACGGAGTCCGTCTACTGCTAGTAGCCCCGTTCTGGCCAGGCCGAGTATGGTTCTCGGACCTGATTTCCCCCCTCGACGGCTCTCCATGGAGATTCCCGTCAGGAGGGACCTCCTCTCGCAGGCGGAGGGCACAATATTTCACCCCCACCCGGAGCTGTGGAAGCGTGGGTGTGGCCCCTGAGTGGGTACAACTCGCAGTTTCCTGTCTCTCAACTGAGGTTGTTGAGACATCCTCCAATCCAGAGCTCCCTCTACGAGGAAACTGTATGCCTTGAAGTGGAAGCTTTTCACTTCTTGGTGCAGAGACCGCTAGCTCGACCCAGTTTACTGCCCAGTTTGTACAGTGCTGGAGTTCCTGCAGGCCCGCTTTTCTTCAGGGTTGACTCACTCCACCCTGAAGGTCTACGTGGCTGCCATTGCGGCCTACCACGCCCCTCTTGGTGGCATCTCAGTGGGAAGACACCCCCTGGTTACACATTTCCTCCACGGTGCGCTGAGGCCTCCGGTACGATCTCGTGTCCCTTCTTGGGACCTAGCAGTGGTGCTAGAGGCTCTCTGTAAGCCTCCATTCGAGCAGTGGGGTTTACAGGCCGCTCAGGGGCCCCTTCCTATCTTGACTTTGCGCCCGGTCTGGCCAAAGTATTTCTGTACCCTCGGGTGGGGTATGTCCCAAAAGTCCCCTCATCAGCACCGCAGCCCATCGTGCTTCAGGCCTTCAGTCCTCCTCCCTTTAGGGAACCAGACCAGCAGAAGCTTAACTGTGTGTGGCCAGTGCGAGCACTGGATGCATACGTCCACAGAGCTACCCAGTGGAGAAAGGCGGACCAGTTGATTGTGTGATCCGGTACTCCTAGAGAGGTCTTGCCAGCAAAAACTAAGGCAGACTCAGTCGGTGGAATGTGGATGCCTCTCCCTATGTACGAAGTCCTCTGATCTCCCCTCGCGTGGGGTCAGGCTCATCGACGCGAAGGGTGGCAGCCTTAAGGCATTCCTATCAGGGGTGCCTATGCAGGAATCTGCAACGCTGCGGGTTGGTCTAAGCCCCTTACCTTTGTAGGTTCTATGAGCTAGGACATGCGAGCCACTCCAGGCTTCGTTCTCTCACCCTACGCTGGGCAGTCTTCACATTAGGCAGGGGAATTGAAGTCTGGCGGCGTTGGGCCATTTTAGTTCCCATAGGTTGTAGACGCAAGCTCGAGTTCCTGAAGCGAGAACGTCTCAGGTTACGTATGTAACCTTAGTTCCTCGAGGGAACGAGACGCTGCGTCGCGGTGCCATACTTCCGGCGTCCCTGCCGGCGCTTGCTTCATTCCTAGAAGCTGACCTGACGCCGGTTCCACCGCACGTGCTATTAAGCTTCCTGGTCATTACGTCACCCCGCCCATGACGTCTCGACCCATCTATTGGACTGATTACACATATGATTCAGAGCGTGGTATCGCGGAGAAGGCGTTACCTAGAGTTTGGCGGCGCGCAGGTCTCGTTACTCGAAGGAACTATGGGTTACATACGTAACGCGACGTTCTTCACATAAGGAGTGTTATTGAGAAGTGTGGGTGAACATTAACAGTTGCTGTCTTGTGGCTTTAAGGTTGTTTTTCTCATAGTTGTTAAAGGTTAATTTCAGGTTTTCAATTTCATAAACATAAAATAATGTCTCAGGTTACATATGTAACCCGATTCTCAGAGAAGAGAATGAGAAGCTGCTATGGGAGCATGACCACTGTCTGAAGCACAAGTGAAAACACACCAATCTTATTGACTGATGTGAGGTCAAGTGACCTAGCATGGCACGCTAGCAAGACCATAAATCACAGCAGAGACCCCAGGAAGACACTACAGGCGTGCTTAAACTGTGGCAACGTGACGCAATTCCTCGATCCTTTCTCATGGAACCATGTTATCTACCTGGGTTCCTGGGGTTGAATCCATGTTCACACTATAAAATCTAAAGAATGAGGACCAGCCTTCCGCAACACAAACATCTTGTAAGGGTGCTCTCTTAGATGCCTTGGAAGATGCTACACTCCAAGTGGAGTGTACCCTGACACCTAGAGGCGAAGCCATTCCTCACACCTCACAGGCCAGAGCAATAGTTGACCACGGCACATTTGCTGTGACCACCAAAGCAGACCAATAATTTCATGGATTAATGGCACTGACTTGTGCAGCTAACATAGAACCTAAGAGCCCAGACTGGACATACTAGGTGAAGCCTCACTTGCTCTGTTGATTGATGTGTTGGAGGGTAGAAGGCTTGACCTACAATGAGCTGGCCAGTCACAGAAGGCACTTTCAGGATGTTATCCAGTCTAGGGTGCAGAATAACTTCGACCAGTCCAAGGGCAGAATCCAAGCAGGAGGAGGCTACTGACATAACCTGCCTAACCCTGCTGAGAGATGCTCTTTTAAGAACTCTAGCAATGTACCAACCGAGCAGTGGACTGGGTTCAAGTGATGCTGTTCGCACCATGACATATAGAGTTGCCACTTCTGGGCATTCAACTTCTCACGGAGGGAGCTCTGGAACTCAGAAGTGTTTACAACAACCCATCGATGAGCTGGTACCCCTAAAACCAGACCTAACAGAGTTTGTAGGAGTCATCCCCCGAGATAGAGTGGGAACATGGTGTCACACATCTATTTTACTTAAAAAATTGTTACAAACCATGTCAGATTCTAAGCACACACACTCAGCAGACAAGCGGCTTCCTGCAGACAAAGAAGCTGGGGATTGCTTGACGTAGGTGTGCTGGTGCACCATGCCACGTTAACAGACCTCATGTCAGCTAATGCGACTGGTGTGTTTGCACAGATGCTCCAGACACCGGTTACACAGAAGCGTTCCTGCAGCATCAACACCGTAACACAGAGTTGAAGCTCCACTTCGAAGAGGAACTCGGCATAGCTGGATCACATTGTGTCTACAGTATTTAGTTTGTGATTTATGGAAGAAAAAGTATTAATGCAAGCAGATTTCTGCACTGTAAGCACAATCCTTTGGAAGACTGTATGGCGGTGCCAAGCTTTATTAAATTAAAAGAGATCTTATTACATTTACAATTAACGTTTGCTGATGAAAAAAGTAATTGCTTTTCTGAAAATTATTGGATTTCCCAATTTGAAGAATACAGTTTTTATCCACAAGTGTGTATTTGCACAGTATATTATTGCGGGGTCATGTATTTTAATGAGGTCTTTGAATGGATGAATAAATAAATAACAGGTAAAAATCAGGGTCATGAGTACCAAATGAGTCACATCTGAAGGGATCACAAAGCAAATAACAAAGTGAAGCTGTTTATTAATTCGCTTGATTGAAATGCAACTACTGTTAAGCTCAATGTAATTGCCACTTTTGACACGAACGATTAAGACTAAATGCATAACTGCACTGCGTGCTTATTATAAGGTTTTTGTGATTTGGCGTAGAGGCTAATACTGTTATCTTTATACAATAGTTACCGTTCTCTGTGTGAATGGGCTTTTATTTAAGAAAGTCAGGGGATCTGAGGAAAGAAAGCGAGCTGTGACACCGATGCAACTCTTTCTATTTAACCTCTTTAACATATGAGTGAATGAGAGAGAGAGAGAAAGTTCTACGGGTGTCCATCAGAGAACTCCAGTCACACAGCAAGCACTTCCAAAATCTGCTGCTCCTCTGACCTGGATCTGGACAGATGGGAAATACATTCCCTGCTACCTAATTAATCATCTCCCAGATTGGTTATTGATTTCTCCCATTCAGTGTGATTTATTTGACCCGTTCATTCAGCCAGAGATAGGACGCTGGCACAGATACTGTTAAGGCGACTGTAAAAGGCTGTGTGTGTAAGCATGGGGAAGGCTGTGCTGATGTTTGAGATAAAGATGTAGATTGCTGGCTCAGAGGATGCTGTTAGAGATGGCCATGAGCCAGCGACTGAAGCTTTGCAGTAGTCAGACATGCTCTACAACACATATGACCTTGAGGAATGCACTTAACCTAAACTCACTCCAGGGAGCCTGTCTCTTTTATGGCCTATTATATAAACAATTTGATGAAAATGTACACTAAATGATTAGTTTTATTTATCCGTATTTTAAATGCATGTTTGTTGCATTAAGATCAATGCTATGGCTCCCACAATAACAACTGTCAGACTGCTATATGCACAACAAATAGCAATTAGCCACACGTTTTAAACCTCTATTTAACCCCCCTTTTAACTACAAACACACATTTTACAGTCACATATTCTGTGTTTATCATACTTCTATGATGACAATAGGAATGCTCTCATTAAAACTGGATTGTATAATTTCAGCTGCATTATAGCGTTTGCTTAACCACACTTCATGCAACTTTTTTAAAATATAAAATACAATGATAATGCTGTATTCCAAAAATGACAAAGCAATGCAAGTCTTCTGAGGCCAAGCGATTGCTTTATGTAAGGAACAGACCCAGTTTTTTTCATTGTCTCCATATGCAAATCCCACACACACATTCAAAAACCAACGCCTGCAGAAGCGGAACGGCAGCTTTGATGTTATGCATCATACTAAAAGATCAGACTCATCTTCACAGAGGGGGGAAATCTTGAGTGATTAAGACCTTTAAAGAATAGTTCACCCAGACCTGAAAAGTCTCACATGGTTTTCATCCCTCATGACTATAACGTCTGCACAAACACACAAACAGGGGTTCGAGAGGGAACTGCAGGGGGCTCACGAGTTGATGAAAATATAATGATTATTTAAATTATAAAAATGGCCAATTCAAATAAATATATAGGGCTGTGACATGAATCAGAATAAACTTGAAATGGCGATATGGCTGTGAGTAAATGCTGCTGCGCACAAACTCCATCTCTGCTGCTCATCACACACATTTAGGAAGGCAATGTGAATCAGAATTGCTTTATTTTCAAATTCTCATAAATTGCAACATTTCTGTAGATATAAGTTTGCAACATTTTGCAAAATTTGAACTGTTATAAACCTGTTGTCAACTAAACAGTCTGTCTAAAGGTCCCACTGTAATTTAACACCAAAAGAAAACAGTAACACTCTAGTCTAGGGACCAATTCTAACTATCGCTTATTAGCATGCATATTACTAGAATAAAGGCTGTTTATTAGTACCTAAACCATATTAATGCCTTTTTGCATACAATTCACCCTAGAAACCCCACTTAACAACTACCTTACTAACTAATTATAAGCATCAAATTAGGAGTTTATTGATGCAAAAAGTTATAGTTAATAGTAGTAGTAACAATAACTTAATGCACATGATTTAACAGAGTACATCAGAAGAGTAAAGACATCAGAAAGTAGACATGCTTCATAATTTAAATAACGCTGGACTGGAAGATATTTGTGCATTATTTCAAGCAAGATGACTTTTTATGACCATGAATTTTAATACATTATAGTGTTAGGCTCGTATTACAGTATTTGTTATATATTGAATAGATTTCTGCTAATAATCCCATGAAAACAGCACACTCATGTTTAATAATTCCTGCATAATTACATACAGAATACATGCAGAAATATATTGTGTGTTCAATCACCTCTGTCGATTACTACATATTGTTTATTTTCTGCAAACTGATGATAAACCATAAAATTAACAACTACAAAGCAGAAATAATTTCCTAAAGATCACTACATGTTCATTTTCCGTCTTGACATCAGCAGTGTCCTCAGCAGTCATGATCCGAAGCTCGATTACATGCCTGGAGACTGTAATGGCATGACGTACACATGTGAAATACACCTGCGGCCGTCTGAAGTGAGAATGACACGGAGCATCACAGAGACTCAACCCTAGCAACCATCTCACAACACCCTAGCAACACCCACCCACACGTCCTCCACAGCTGCAGATCAGAATCGTTTCAGAATTTCAAAATAATCTGATTACTTACATGGTGTCTTTGTCACCACAAACAAGTTCAGTATATATTTTAGGCACTGCTCACAGAACTAATCTAGAAACGTATTTATGGTTCGGCCGGATGGATATGTAGTGAACCCAAGGAAATCTTGATTTCTCCTCTCAATAACTGTCCTGCCAGTGTGAGACTATATTTAGCGAGGACAACCTACATCTTGGATTTGATCCTGTTATTCATTTTAAAGTGATGTTATGAAATAAAGGATGTGAAACATGCCAGTACTGTGCGGAGAAGAGGACATTTGTCCAACAGAAGGCAGATTTTAGAGAGCCGCTCTGTGATGTTTCTGGTCCTGACTCACCGCTGTAGTACCGCAGAGGAAATCACAGTAACACGCAACACTTCCCTGTACATCCACCCACCACACACATGCATCGCCGCAGACTCGCCAGCCATGTGCAGTGATATTCCACATCAGACGATAGAGGCTGGGGAAGCGCTTCATCTAGTCACCGGTTAACTGAAGAGTAACCGAGTTAGAGTCAGCAGGACAGCAGCTGAAGATGACATGCATCTGAGAGATCCAAACAATCTCTGACATGCATCTCTTAGAGCCATCCGAATGACAATGACACTGAGCGCTGGTGTCGATATGAAATTTCTCTTCCGATGTGACCCATCCATGTGTTTTCCTGCAGGGTGTGGGGTCACAGCTGATGGGAGCCAACTTGGCCATATTTTGGGTTTGAATACTTCCTCTTATCCCATTTTAAAATGCTCTTTCACTTATAAAGAGAACATTCTGTCATCTGCTTCTCCTTCCAGCCCTGTACGACTTTCTTTCTTCTGTGGAAAACAAAAGAAGATATTTTGAAAAATGTCAATGGAAAAGTCAACAGGCTCCAGTGTTCTTGGGTTCCCAGTTTTCTTCAAAAGGTCTTCTTTTGGTTTTTAACTCACACAGCTTTGGAATGGCATGGGGGTGCGTGAATGATGATGATTTGGTCTCTCAAACAGGGGTTCAAGAACCCAGAAGAGTTACTCAGGGAACTGAAGAGTGTTTGAGTTGATGAAAAGCTAAAGATTAAATCGTAAGGCTGTACAATTCATCAAAACAATGAATTAAAATCACAATATGGCTTAGTGTGATTACAGGTCTGGCTGCAGTTTTCCACCAAATCATTAGTAGTAGTATTCAGATGGACTGTATTCCTAAAAACAACAGCGTGAATGTAATGTGGACTGAGATACTAACACAACTGAAAAAAAAAACAGTTTTGAGTCCACTTTAACGTCAAGCTAACAGGTAAGTGCAAAGACTATTTTTGTTCTGTTTTTACTCTGTTCAGTTTAATCAGTGAAAGAGGTCTTAAAGAGATCTATTTGTTTCTTGTAAAGATTGAACCCTAAATAAATAAATAAAGAACTTACTAAAAGTTGTGTTGTGTTGTGGGACCCCAGGAATCTGTCCTAGCATCCATTAGCGACAGCTCTGGCAATATTCCACGGAAATAAAACAATTCATTTAAAACCAAATAAAAGTATTCCACTCTGAAGTACACAGAGGCGTTCTGTGACACCCAGCCACAGACGCCCACTGAAGCAAACCTCTGCTGAGAGAAACGCTGGGTTCAAAGCCTCAGACTTCAACATTTGTGAGATTTATTCATCATGTAAAGCATGTGTTTGAGCTACAGGAACATTCAGAGGAGCAAACGCCTCCGAGCACTAAAGAAAGAAACATTACAAACACAAACTAGAGAAGCAGCTGAAGATGAGCTTTCACACGGTGACCACATCGGTTACCTTCGGCCTCTTCAGTGTTCAGTCTGTAATACTGGCAGGAATTATAACACTGCATGTGTTAAGCTATACGCCATAAGAGGCAGTGCTATATTGTGAATATTGTTACTGCTGAAGCAGAAATGCAGCACTGTGACTATATTCACAATATAGCACAGTCTTGAGTGCCTTCTTACTACGATTACTACAGAAAAATATTTATTCCTTAACCTCCTTCGTCTAGAAGATATAATCTCTGTCATAACAGAACGTTGCTATGAATGTAAATATTGAACTTAATCTCATACAGTACACGAGTTCCTGTTCCAGGAGCACAGTCTGTTGTGTAACATAAAGAGAAGGAATGAACGAGGCATTAAAATGAGGAAAATGCCTTGGTCATAAATTAATTCATCCATTATGTCCTGCATAAAGAAAATGGGGCTCATTTTAGGACAATTTTTGCTTATGACATTGTGACATTTAAGGCCAAATTGTGCTTTTGCATGTTAAAATACATTTTCATGACAATTAGAACTACTAATTAAATACACATTTCCTGTGTTAATGACGACAGTCATTCATTAAGTATTATAAGCCATTAAGTTTTATGCATCAAATAAAAAAATTTAAAAATTTGTGAATTTTCTACTTTTTTTTTTCTTTTTTTTTTAAACATTTAATGCATTTTTAAAAAAATGAAAACAACTTTTTTTTCAATGAAAATTAGATCAGGACTGTGTAGCCACATTTCAGCAACTCTCAACACAATTAAATGATTCGATTACAGGCCCAAACAGAAGGAAACATTAAACCGGTCTATTCTCTATTAACAACACTAGATTTACTGACAGCAGCTGTCAGGATGAATGCCATAAATGCTTGTTTTTTCTCTCAAATCTGCCACTGAAGTTCCCCTAAAAGGGCACCTGTTTGATTTCCCCTTCCCTTTAGTGTGTGATATACTGTATAGCTGTTTGTGCATGTAAATGATCAGCAAAGTTGCCTGAAACGCCTCGTTTGTAGTCACTTGCATAACGCCCTCTACTGGCTGCTTCGGCCCGCTCTCGATCAACAGTTGGCTAAGTGATGTTGCCATGCTGAGAAGACACTGCAAAAACAAACAAGCATTGCACAAATGTCCAAAACCAACACCATAGATTTAGCAGTGTGTACATGCTGCAGGAGATAAAACCTACAGTAATTATGGTGAGGAGCATTACATTTCCAACATTTCTGACCGATCAGAGCAGACTGGGCCACCGAGGACTGATGTGTTCTGTGGACGCAGCGATGCCCTGGATTGTGTGTTTGTGCAATGGAAGCGTCTGTGATATTTGCAAACAGATCTCAGACAGATCTCAGTCAGCCGTCAGCTGTGATGACGTGAGGAGCTAACCTTGGCTCCGTTGGCGGCGAGAGAAGTGCAGGCTCAGCACACCACTGACAGCCATCAATTGAGGAGGAGCTGATGGGAAGCGATAGGCCGGGCAAATGGAGTCTGAGCTGCAGAGACATCTCTGATACAAATTTTGTGCGTCAGGCCCCCTGCGCCATCAGCTGAGCGCAGTCAGACATGTCTCTCCGGCTCTTCCTCTGGGCGCAGTGTAGAAGAAGAAAATATCACGGTCAGCCTCACCAAAACATCACATTACTAAAGTTTTGACGTTGTGAAATTATTTGCGTGCACATTTTGTATTTGCATCTTTTTACTCAGTGGCAATTATTATTAGAATCTCATTACGCCACTTACTGAATGACAATAAATGTAAATGCATTACAGCAATGAGAATGTTACAAACCGTCGCAAAAATAATGCCACAAATAATGCTTCTTTCTTTTAATTTTGGCTGTGATAGCTTATGAGAAAGAGTCGCTGCACCTGGTGAATCAAAATATCAGTTGAAGAACTTCTGAACATTCTCAAAGCGTGTTATTTCCAAGTTATTTTAATGCAAGAAAGTTCAATCTATGGTGAAACAAATGACCCAGAACAGATGTCTGAGTATCTGTGCACTGTGCTTCATTCGGGTTTCTCTTCATACGTCTTGTGCTTATAGACTAACATGTCATGTGCTTTGAATATTAGCCCATTATGTTATGCCTTTTCACATTTCTGTCTATGCTTTCATTTAGATGTTGACTATTTTCATACGAACAGCGAGTTTGGATAGACAAATCCTTGCGAATGTGGCTGGTTATATAATCCATAATACATGAATTCTCTTGAAGATGACACATCTAAAGTGAAACTGACAAACTTCCTTCGCCTTAATGCCATCTGTCTGTGTCAGCCGCAGCCTCATTTAGTTTTGGCCTGTGGACAAGCAAGAACCGAGGGCATGGATTATATTTAAAAATAAATAAGTGGAAAGCCATTAAAACACGTATTGAAAATAACGTCACAATGCAAAAAAAAAATCCTAAAACAGGCTTTTTTCAGGCAAAGCAGAATTTCTTTCAGAAAGTATTTCAGGGTTGAATAACCAGCAGTGCATCTTTGACCTTTCACGAGGTCCAGAGCCTCAGTGTTACAGGATGACCTCCAAAATGAGTGAGATCCTCCCGATGGGGCATCTTTGAACAGAACGATGGTATTAGACCCCAGCGGTGCGTTCTGTTGTGCAGATAACTTTGAGAAGCCCTCACACGCTGGTGTGCTGCGATGACTCACTGGTATCTGTGGTGCGTTTTGATAGGCTAAAACGGTTTGCTCCCACAGCATAGTGACTGATGGAGTTTTCAAGCGTAGGTGACAACAGATTCAGATGTCAATAAATCCTGCCTTGAGGGGGGTCTTGTCTTGTGTTCAGGCATTTCAAAGGCAAATCTCTCCAGATAGACTGACTACACAGGCTCTGTCAATCCCTCCCATTCTTTTCATGGCCTGCCAAGCACAGAGCCTTCATCCACTCAGTGGATTAGCCTCTCTCATCCTCTCGCTCGGTCCATATGGCATCACATGTGGAAAATGAGTGCTGACAGACTCAGAATGCTTGTCAATGGAGGAGGTCAACATGGAGATGTTTGTTTGTTCATCAGGAGCACAGTCATATATCCAGCATATTGGCCTGGACTCTCCCCCCCCCCCCCCCCCCCGCTGTGCTGTACATGGTCTATGGGCAACACAGGCTCAATGGAATAGCATCCCTACTACCTACATTTTTGCAAAATGAACACTAACGTCAACATTTTTTATTCCTTTTCACACAAATTATGATTACAGAGGGCAGATTATAAATTCATTAATTTTTTCATGGTTCCTCACACAATACTGTTATGAGATCAAAATACTTTTATCATAGTGCATGATTTGTAAACGAATACATTTTGATGTTTGCATCACATATCCAGCTCCATATTTATGGCTTTTCTGACATGGTAAATTTGCTCAGTAGCGCACCTGGTACAGCCCTGAACTAGTGTGTGTGTGGTTTGTATTGTGTGTGAGTGTGTGTGTGTGTGTGTGTGTGTGTGGTGTGAGTGTGTGTGTGCGGCGTGTGAGGGTGTGTGTGTGGTGTGGTGTGTGTGTGTGAGAGTGTGAGTGTGATAGTGTGAGTGTGTGTGTGTGTAAGTGTGAGTGTGTGTGAGTGTGTGTGTGTGTGTGGTGTGTGTGTGAGAGTGATGGTGGTGTGTGTGTGTGTGTGTGTGTGTGTGTGAGTGTGGTGTGAGTGAGTGTGGTGTGTGTGTGTGTGTGTGTGTTGTGTTTGTGTTTGTGTTGTGTTTGTGTGTTTTGTGTTTGTGTGTGTGAGTGTGAGTGTGAGTGTGAGGTGTGTGAGTGTGGTGTGTGGGTGTGTGTGTGTGTTGTGTGTGTGTGTGTGTTTTTTTTTGTGTGTGTGTGTGTGTGAGTGTGCTTGTGTGTGTGTGTGTGTGCGTGTGTGTGGGGTGTGTGTGTGTGAGTGTGTGTGTGTGTGTGTTGTGTGTGTGTGAGTGAGGGGAGTGTGTGTGTGTGTGTGTGATTGTGATTGCGTGTGTGTGAGTGTGTGTGTATATGTGTGTGTGTTTGTGTGTGTGTGTGTTTGTGAGTGTGAGTGTGTGTGTTTGAGATGTGTGTGTGCGTGTGAGTGTGAGTGAGTGTGAGTGTGTGTGTGTGTGTGTGTGTGTGTGTGTGTATATATATTAGTGCTGTCAAACGTTTAGCGCAGACCAAAATAAAGTATACCAATACAGTATATATATAAAAATATTCAGGCATTTACATGTCATATTTAGATTCATTATAATTTTATATGATAACTAAATATATTTATCCCCCTCCTCCCTCCCCTGCTGGGACTGCAAAGAGGATCTGAATAAAGAAAGAGAGTTGTTTTTCTCCAGCTCCTCTGCTCCAATGACATCACCTCTGCAGCCTCCAGCCCCCAGATTCCAGACGCCCAGCACATTTCTTCTGCTCCTCTTTCTCAGGCCCTCCATTTTGACTAAATTCCTCCATTTTATAATTGCTCGACCTCCTCGATGTCACCAAATATTTGCTGTTTGCACCGACAAAGTGAGAACGCTCCAACGAGTATTTTTTGACAGTATGTAATGTACACAGTTCATAACAACGAGATGAATATATGCCTGTTTTGAGAATATACAGAATTTATTAGTAATTTGTCACATTACCTCTCTCACCATATATTGTGTGTGTGTGTGTTATGTAATGTATATATACTTACATATGCACATACATAAACACCACACACACACACGCACACACACATCATATAAGTATATGATACTGGCAGGTGTTTTGAGCATTGCCTGAGCCAATATGAAGCGTTTCTGATGATCTGGTGTCCATTTTGTCTTGAATATTGGTATCCAGAGGGTTTTGTCCCTTTCAAATTCCTTCTGCGCTGCCATCATCACATTACGTCCTCATTAAAGTTGAGGAGGGCGCTGTTCCAGAGAACAGCTATGCTGCCCATGCATCACACCACCTCCCCCATGCTTTCCAGATGAGGCTGAATGCTGAGGAATTCATTTACAGCTCCATTTTTTCTCCCCACTTTTGCTTTCCCATCACTTAGATCAGGTGATCTTTTGTCTTCACCTTTCCATAACACTCTGTGTCCCAACTCTACTGGTTTGCAACTCTAATCGTGCCTTTCTATGTTTGGTGCTTTCATAGGTCGTCAAAATGGCTGAAAAAACTAATTTAATTTTGTACTTATATTCGAATTATAGTCAATTTACAAGGCTAATTTCCAGTTAGTGGTGAACACTTTTGGCTTCTCTCCTGAGGCCACATAAGGGGCGCATCGTGCAAAATATTATGCAAGTTTCTTTAAAGCATAATAAAATAACACGACTATTTTTGAAAAAAGTGCATAATGTTTAAAAAATAATGTTTATAAACCAATTATAAATAATTAAGTTACTTAAACAACTATAAACAAAACAGCATCATTTATGTAAGTTTATTACAAAGGACCGAAAACCAATCACAAAGAGTTCTTTCTTCATTTAAAAACTTGAGATGTAGTGGGATGGGGAAAAACTACCATAAAGTCTTGAGTCATGTTTTAAAAAAGTTGAACTTACATTCATTTTACACGGCTTTCTAAACATGCGGTCTGTCTTTTTTGTGTGAGACCGAGTGCAGTGTTGATAAGACACCGTCCCCTCTAGAAAATGTGATAAATAGCGTTCCTGAGTGTAACGGTTTTTGGTTTCGGTTTTTGACCTAAACAACATCACTCCGCTTGATGTTCGCCTTTTTCCCGCAATATGTGACTGAACCACATAGCATCACCGCATCTAGTGGCTTCAACTGGATAGGCTAACAAAAGCATTAAAATGCAATGTGACACATCCTCATCGCATCTCGTGCACCACTGATAAGGCTGCCTGACGGCTGACGCAGACCTTAATTTCGAATGCAACGTTTTTGCATTCAAGTGTGGATTTTTATTTTAAATTTGACGAAAAATTGGAAATTCGAATATTTTTTTTGACAGCCCTAGTTGTCAGAGGTTTGAATCTTGCTGTAGCTTCTGTAATTCTGTGTCAAAGTCTTCTGTGGACAGTAGATTGTCAGAGCATCATTCCAGCTTTCTGGAGGTTGTTGGTGATATTACAGACACGCATTTTATTGTTCATTTTCACAGCTTTTATGATTTGCATGTCATCAACTGCTGTTGTTTTTCTCAGCCAAGCAGGTCGTTGTTGGTTGCTGATGTCGCCATTGGTTTCCAAACTCTTGATTTCTCCATGCCCTTTGTTTTTGCTATGAATGCAGAAGCAATGGATATAACTGACGGAAATATACAGAGTTCTGGCATGAAACTTTAGATGGCGCAGTCCGATAGGTCTAAATCAATCTGACCTAATGACATCATTATCACATGGCAAAGCTGATTGGTTCTCTCCTGTATCGGAAGCCAATGAGCTCGCTGCTCAACATTCAAATATATGACTAGTGCTTGCCGTAGCAGTGCAGCTTGCTTCAGAAACCCCCCACCTTACCCAGCTCCACCTGTATAGATCTGCTAAAAGGTGATTCATGTATGCTATATGGGAGTTATTTCATGTATGTTATATTTTCAGATTATTTTATATTTGAGCAGCAATATTTCTTACAGCTCACAGCAGCATGTTGTGGATTTTGTTGTAACAAAAATTTTGGCAGTAGCATCTACTGCTTCTGCCGCTATACCAACCCGCAGATAGCAGATCTATTCGCCAAAGACCAAATATATTAACATTGTCATGAACATTACCATGCCAATCCCTCAGAGAGTTTTCATGACAGAAATATATATATGTATATGCCGAGTTACAGCAAAACTGCTTGCCATTTGCCCCAAAATACTATTTATATTCTAAAAGTATATAAATATATAAACAAATTGTGACAAATTGCTTAAGTTCCTCTATTGTAAGTCACTTTAAGTTGAAAAACATTCACATTTACTGTACATTTATGCATTTAGCATACGCTTTTGTGGTCCAATTAACAGTACAAACCGTGAACAAAAGCCAAATGCTGAAATGTAAATGTACACAATAGAATAGTGGGGTAGTATGTAAATAATTAAGGTTATTTCTGGCTTTTTGCAAGTGCATATATTCTTCTTCCTTCTTTCTGTATTTAAGTGTATATATGAAATTAAATGGTTTATGTAGCCGACTGCATGAAATGACTGTAGACGGGTCAGTAATCACAAAACTGAGGTTGCACAACAGACTCGTAACTCGCGACGAAAACATTCTCAGTTGAATTGGTGAGCTGGAGAGAAAAAATAGCAACACAGTAAACAGGATGTTGCCTGTCAGTGGGGCTATCCTGGTGAGCAAGGGTTGCCATGGTTACCATTTCCTGAGAAATTTACAGCCAATCAAAAGGAGGAAAGGAGATTTTACAGACTGCCTGCATGTGCTAGAAAACGCAGGGTAGAGTGACATTGTGTCAGCGGGTTCACTCGACACACAAAAGCACAACACACGTTTTATAGTTGAGACTAATGTTGTTTTATGCCGTCTGCGTCTCTGTAAATGCGTCTGGGTTCATTTCCGAGACCTAAAATTATCCTTTTGTAAACACAAACAGTGGTTTTGATCATGTTTACAAGCTTTAAAATGAGAAGCATTTTATAAGCTTTGCATTTGTGACTTGTATAACAATATCAATATTTCATGTGTGCCGTTTTCATGCACAGTACCACGTCCTTGAACATCTGTAGCAGATGAGTTATATAACGCAGAAAATGGGCCACGTTATGGAAGAGAGAAAGACAAAAACACTAAAGCCTGTGCGAGAGGTAACACATAAATGAATAAAACATTGTCTGTCTTAAAACAAAACACTGATATGCTCTGGTATCAGTATTTCCTGCTTGATTCAAACCTGACTAATAAAACAAGCTTGGTTTTGATGGTTCACATGTTGTTTTTTTAGAGCCTTTCGGTGTTACGCTTTCTTTCCGACGTGTTATTTTAACTGTGTTCCACAATGAGGCAGTGCTTCAGACGTGCTGAGTCATGAGCATGTAAATCAGTGTTTCTCAACTGGTTTTGCTTCAGGTTGTGGAATTTTATTTTGTTACGCAGTGCCAAAATTGTAAATCATACAAAGGTCAACCAAAACAAATCAAACACTGAAATATATTAATATTACCAAGCTGGATTATGAAGGAATCAAAACATCTGATTGGAGATAAATCATTTTGTAAGAGCAACAACTGGACAAATAAGGAATACATCTGAGATGATACATTTTAAATGGCATGTTTTATATGGTGGTATGTTAATATTTCAAGTTGGATTATGATGGAATCAAAAAATCTGGTTGGAGATAAATTATTTGACCATGACTAGTCACTAGAGTTAATTTATTTTAAACAGCATATTTTATAAATGGTGGTGACGCAACATGGCACCAAAATGATAAATCAGAAAAAAAGGTCAACCAAAAAAATCTAACACTGTGACTGGAATGTATTAATATGACCAAAATGGGATTATTAATATTTCAAGATGGATTATGGTTGAATTAAAAAGTCCGACTGGAGATGAATAATTTGTCAAATTTGGAATGAATCGGATTTAATTAATTTTAAATAGCATATTTTATTTGGTGCTGACCCAACACCGCACCAAAGTTGTAAATAATACAAAGGTAAACAAAACAATGAAAAACATTTAATATTGCCAAACTGCATTATGATGGAATTAAAAGTCTGATTGGAGATTGGTGAAATTATGAATGAATATGAGTTGATTAGTTCTATAGCATATTTTATACAGCACCAAAAAACATCAAACACTGAACTTTATTAATATAGCCATGAATCCAATTTATTTGCATAGATTTTTAATAATCACAAGAATAAATGGGAAAATGGATAATTAATTTCACATTTTTTTATAATTTGAGTGTGATTTTTGGATTCGGTTTCCGATAATTCACCACACAAACACGTTGCAGTCGACACAGACCATGTTTAAACTGTAGTCTGGTTCATATTTCCTTTACCTCTGCTATCCAGACTATATATGCATTAATATTGTTTCCATTCAGCATTGTTTTTCACTCTTGTTCGTGACGCAGCCTGCCAGT